>CM076609.1:35845273-36381859 GCA_038502775.1 Hippodamia convergens
TGGGCCATACAAGCCCTATTCATTTCTTCTGGATATTAACTACGTTGCAAGTTTCGAGAAGTCACAGCAGTAGCTTTAAGCTCAGGAGCTTTCATTTGCTGAAATTTTGAACCTGAAAAGATATATAAACTATTATGAAATATTCACACAATTCTTTACAACAGATCTATGGCAAGATTATCACTCTGAAAATGAAGAGATGAAACAAACATTTTTCCCATCTTCAATCTTCCCACCCAAGCTTCTCTTTTTTCAAATATCAAGGGCATTATAATTAATTCACTCATAATGAAAATATTATTCCACTGGCCAATATTCAAATGAATCTTTTTATTCCTGCTCAGCTTCAATATAGCTTCTAACCTAAAATTTAACACATTAATTTGAGAATAATCTAATGTTAACTTATAATTCTCGTATAAATACCTTTCGATAGTTTCTCAGCATCAATTCTACTATTCAGAAAACCTAATAATTACACCAATCATCGTATATTAAACGAAAATATCATTGATTTATATGACAAACCATGTATTTTGAACAGGATTATTCCAAAGTATACTTGTTTTCTTAGGGCGATATTTCGCCGCTAGAGGGAGTTTAGATTTTTGGATTCGCCAATTCTGAACAGGGGTCGTTGTGACTACGTTCAGCCTTCCGGAAACTTCGATCGAAAAGAACTTTTGTCATTTACCCAACTCGTTCATTTAAATCCCAAGGAGGCCGTCAATGGCATTGCTAAATCCAACGACATCCTTAGGAGCTTTAGCTGTTACCCCATGAGGATCCAGAACCGACTTCCTCATGTGAATGGTTCTTAGCTCCGCCAGCTCTGGACACTTGCATACCATGTGTTCAGCCGTTTCTTTCTCTGATCCACACAGCCTTCAGGTTTCATCTGCTGATATTTCCATGCTATACAAAAGATATTTGTATCGACAATGTCCCGTTAGCAGATCTACCACTACTCGAAGCTCAGCTCGTGGCAACTTTATGAGCTTCCTAGTGTAGGCCGGCGAGTTTCGCAAATTTCTTAGCTTGCGCAACTCTAGGATTATTTCTCCAAAACATTGTTTTGTTTGCCACCTCCCATTGTTGGACCGCTTTTTTGTATTGGTCTTTTCCCAGCCCACAGAAATGTTCAGGTCAAACAGAGTTCAGGCTTGAAGCTTTCGTCGCAATTGCATCGGCTATTTCATTTCCTTTAATACCACAATCTGCTGGTGTCCATAGTAGAGTCACCTTATTGCCTCTGGCCAGTTGCTTCATATGGTATTACGGCATTACCATGTCAGCCGAGACTCCTGGCTGTATGATTCCAGTGATCTCTGAGTGGCCTGACCGTCCGTGGTGATATATACAATATACGCTCCTTTGAGATTCCTTTGAAGGCACTCTTGAGTCTTGAGCGCAGGTATAGACAGCTATAGTGTCTCTGTCTCTACCTGTGGAACAGAAGGTTCACTTCCAAGAGGTTTGGATATCCTTAATTTAGGTCCACATACCCCAATACCTGTACCACCTTCTGTTTTCGCTCCATTAGTGTACCATCACTATCCGCTAAGGGCCGGTTTTACAATCAATGGTTACCAATTATGGTTAGGTTACCGACACTCGATGGTTAACCCGCACCTGGCGTTTTACTATAATTTTATTGACAGAGGTTTCGTAAATATGGGTACTGTTTAAATTTTCTTAAGTTGGTGGAAAATAATGGTTATTTTGTTCCAAATAGTAGGTCGGGGTCGGACGCATTAACGAATTTATAAAACGTCAGAGGAATATTAAAATTGTAAAATCAATGATTGAAATGTACAAGTTTAATATAATTAATTTTTATATTTTAGTGAAATAAATATTTCCTCAGTTTGTTTATTGTTTATGTGTATACATTACATGTATATAATGTATGTGTATACATTACATGTATATAAGATCAATTATTTCTCTAATTTACAATATATCAAAATCCATGTTAGTGGAAGTATCCTGAGTGGAGGTACTTGCATTATGCCTGATCATTATTATTACTAGGTAGTGAATTCTACCATATGCTATATTATGAAGAATGGTTGTAGCCACAAACATAGCTTGAGCTGTATCAACTTTTACACGCGTTCCCATGGCACTCACTACACACTCTACTGTCTCTCAACAACATTTCATGTACAAATGTGTGATTCGTTGAATGAGACTTATTCAGAAGGTGTCCTTGTATTAGCTGAAGGTGTGATGGAATATGGCTCAATTCCATAGCCATTCTAGCCTACCAACACGCTTTGAGGAAAATCCCTTTCAAATGATCTGCACAGAATAGAATTCCGGAAAATATAGCTATCATGTGCTGAACCTGGCCATTTTGCAACAATGTTTGTAATTTTCAGAAACGAATCAGCTACAGTTTGCATATTCAGAAAAAAAAACGTTTAATGGTTCGGCTTGATCACCTCCTGGCCATTGAATTTTTATGTGTGCAGTCGATAGCACCTCGGAAACCTGGCATTTTAATTATCTTCTGGTTGGACGATCTATCCAATGTTCTATTTGGTTAAGTATATAAGTATATTAAGCATACGCTGAATAAATAATTATAACTTCTTACTCTTGTAAGATGTAGGCGGTGTTTTGACAACAAAATTCAGAGTGTCATACGTGCCTCTTTGGTGCCAGATTGTGCATAACCCAAATCTTTCAAACATTTCGGACATACTTGGAAGTGGATTCACAAATTGCATTTGAAATGAAATATGTCTATAAAGGAAATGGTTTGAACAAATGTTGTCTTTTAAGAATCCTTTGGGTATACAAATTATTTACGCAATTTTTGGTAGAACGAATATGTAGAGGAAAATGTATGAAAACATTAATTATTACTCAAAATATTTTGCAATTTTTTCAGAGTTCGTAATTTTCTAAATATAACTAACTTTTGAAAATATTATTGTTCACAGAATTGAAAGATAAATTTATAAATGTTTATCTTTTCAATCAATATTTTCAGGATAGGTTTACCTTTTCACTAAATGGAAAGGAATAAAAAAATTCTATTTTATATATATATATATATATATATATATATTGTATTTATAATTTTTTGTTTTAGAGATGTTCAATACAAAGTGCTAAGGGAAAAATAACTAAGAAAAGAACTCTTTAGGAAAAAAAAGAATATGTAATTATCACATTTCTGTTCAACAAAGCAAGGTATTTCACTCGAATTGTTAAGTATTAGGAAAGAAATAATTTCAATTTCATGATACAAAAAAACTGATACAATTTTAAATCCAGGTTTCTTCATAAAATGGATATTTGAAGACCACTGGGTTTGAAGTCAATATCGGATTGGTTACTAATTATTCTGTCAACAATCGAATTTTCAAATACATGAATAATCGACCGATCTGGCAACGTTGCATCAACTAGAACGGCCGCCGCCCTCTTACATGACTAAAACGAACGTTTACCCTTCGACATTCCTCTCAACACTGCTAAAAGCGTTGATATCAAATTCCATGAAATCCATATTAACAAATCTTTAGTGAGAAATAAATTTCGTAATCATCAATCAAAACAATAATTTTCAAATCAAAGGCAAACATTTAGGTTATAATTGAATAATTCTATGGTTCTTGAAATAACTTCGGGTTTACCGATACTTTCGGTGTTGGTTAATCTAACTAATAGTTAACCACGTTTCGCGGGATTGTAATACGCCTAAGATCTTTGCGCCTAAGCTATAAAATTTCCTCATCCAAAAGTTAACCTTCGATTGTAAAACCGGGCCTAAGGGGAACATTCACTCATCCACGATTTTAAGCTTATAGTACACTTCTTCAATGTTTTTTTTTCAATGTGGTTCTCAGACTCGTACTGAATGTGATGAACATTCCCCATTCAAAATTCCCATGTGGTTCATTTAAGAATATACAGGATTTTCAGAGAGGAATGCGACAAACTGATTATATGAATTAATGTCATTAGGCTGGACTTATATCAAGAGGTTCTAATAGCCTGCCTGCCTTCCTTTGAGGTATACAGGGTGATGTTCATCTTATGAGTGAAATTTCACAGTTCTATAACTCTTGAAATAATCGATCGAATGATTTCAAAGTTTGAAGTTTTTTTACCCTTCACTATCGCCTCCCCCCCAATATGTGTTCATTTGAACACCCTTATTTGTCCCCCTTTCAACAAAATTCGACCTGTCCGAGCGTTTTTTCGTTATTCCATCCCAAAGCTCAAAATTCGAGGTGGAAAGTAATGGATGGCCTACCCTGTATGTATATATACTACCGCAAAACTGAATTTTGACGCAAGGAATAATTAGAGAAGTGGGGCTATCGCGTCTCTGTACTATTGTTATTGTTCTATTATTAATAACAGCCTCCTGATTTCCGATTTATGCTGTCGTTTCAAGGGTAGTTCAACTATGAAAATCAAATAAAGTTATTTAGAAAATTTATGAATGCGCCAGATATCAATATGCTAAATATGATGATTCAGAAATACGTAGTGAAGTTCAGTGGTTACAACGGTTGACCTGAGACCGCAAGGTACCGAGTTCGATTCCGGGTTAGAGGGGAAATTTTCTAGTCAATACTTTGGTTTTGTAGCACAAGATTTTATGTTCTAGGTTCGACAAATTCAATTAAAGTAAGCATGCTTTCAGCGCCATCTAAACTTTCAGTGTTCCTAACAACGGAAAATCGTAATCGGTTTTCAACACTAGTTATTCATGGACGTTTCCTTTCTTTATACTTCATTAGGTATCTTTGCAATCAACATGAAATGGGTGCTGAAAAATTTCAGCTGGACAGCAAATGACAAATCCGTTAAAATCCGTACGGATGGCAACCATAGCGTCATGGAGTCGAATTTAATCTCGTATCTCGTTATCTCTAAGAATTATGTCTACAACTGCTGCCTTGTAAAAAATATGCCTTACTGGTACACGGACAGAATAATAAAACTCTAATCTCATCAATTAAAATTCTTTATGATGAATTTCATGGTATATACAAATGCGCAAAAAAATTAACGCACATTCTGAAAATCTCAATTTTAATGAAAGTTAACTCTACATTGATTTTATAACTCATTTTTTATGTTCTCTCGGGAAGGTTTTGAACGAAACAAGACACATTAAATGGAAGAAAAATTCAGGATTTCACAGAATCTTATGTGAAAGAAGAGAAATGAACAATTTTCAAAATACTGAAATGCTGATAAGTGATTTTATACTTGGTATTTCCACCCCTTGCGTTAATTACAGCTCGGCAACTTCGGTTCATACTCAAAATGAGTAATCTTAAAATGTTCTGAACTAATCTTTCCCAGATTTCTCCGAGTTGGATTCCTAAGTCATTAAGAGTAGCTGGATGATTTTCTGAACTTCTCAGCCTTCTATTGAGATTGTCCCAAACCTGCTCAATCGGATTGAGATCTGGACTTCTTGCTGGCCATTTTATTCGAGAGACTTCAACCTCTTCAAGGTACTCCTGAACGATCCGCGCACGCTCAAGGGGGTGCCAAAATCAACTAGCAGTTAAATGTTTTTATTTTCTCGGAAGAAAGAAACAGTTGGATTCACAACAATTTTCCGGTTTAAAATCGACTTAGCTATTAGGTAATCGGCACAGGTTTTTCATGAATTGATAACTTTCTGTTGGACACTTTCTGGTTGAACAAAGATCATGAAAAGTTTCAGGTGACGATTAGATGATTTCATAAATTTTTTTTACCCAAAAAGTACTCAACGCGCCCCTAAAGAAGTCATAAATTCATAAAATACCCCATGCGTGTCGGCATTCTCTTCAATCGTTACAAGATGATCGTTTTATTCGCGGTTTTTTTAGGCGTCTTCTTTGATGTGGGATTCTTCATGTGGCAAGTGATGGTACTCTCATATTTCAATAATTATTGTCCATTTTCCAACAAGGATATGTTTTTTCAAGAAGGGGATAGATATAGAAATTTCTAATTTGTATTCCCATTCTAGAGATGAAAGTATTCGAATTAGAATTTCAAGGTCTATTATTGTTCATATAATGTATTTTTGTGAATTTCATTTGTCAAGCGTATGTGTATATTTGTTTGTATCTCGTTATTACTCGTTGATTCGTCTTCATTTATAAGCAATTTAAATATTTATTTCACTCCTAATCCATAATATTTATATTTTATTTTTCTGTCAATATTGTTTCATGAAACGTGGTTTGTTTCGAAAACAATTGCTGTGGAAAACTTCATCATTTTTACTTAGCCCCCTCTCACCTGAAAACAAAACGATAAACTAATGTCGCCTGCGCCTCATAGTTTTTCGCAAATTTTTGTTTTTTTTTCCGAACTTTTTACAGAATTTCATTGAAGATATTGCTTTCATTTTCAGAAAATTTAAAGGTTAAAGAAAATAATACCCGCCGGCATTAGCGTTATCCAAAGCAAACCTACCACGTGGAGGTTGAGCGGTCTGATTTTCGCTTCTTTGTTTATGTGTGTGTGTTTGTTTTTGTTGAAAGCATGAAGATTTTGAGAAAAAAAAATGGCACTACATGCTCTTCAAGAATGTTCCTTATATACTTATCAGCATTCATAGCTCTATTATCAACGACCACTAGGTCTGTGCGAGCAGTCAAAGATATTCCACCCCATACCATAATCGATCCTCCCCCGAAACCAGTAGTATTCAGGAATTTTTTGAAACATAGATGAATTCAAAATAGTAATCATCGAAATGAATACCATTTTCAATTCCCAGGCTCAGAGATCTTTTATCATGAGGTTGGAGAAATGATATTAGATTTTGTCACTGAGATGAGAGATATACCGAATTCGGCCTTGTTGAGCCTCATCAGTATCGAATTTTGTCCTGAGATGTGCGGGATACTGATGAGGCTCAACAAGGCCGAAACCGGTATATCTCTCATCTCAGTGACAAAATCTAATATCATTTCTCCAACCTCATGATAAAAGATCTCTGAGCCTGGGAATTGAAAATGGTATTCATTTCGAATTTTGTCCTGAGATGTGCGGGATACTGATGAGGCTCAACAAGGCCGAAACCGGTATATCTCTCATCTCAGTGACAAAATCTAATATCATTTCTCCAACCTCATGATAAAAGATCTCTGAGCCTGGGAATTGAAAATGGTATTCATTTCGAATTTTGTCCTGAGATGTGCGGGATACTGATGAGGCTCAACAAGGCCGAAACCGGTATATCTCTCATCTCAGTGACAAAATCTAATATCATTTCTCCAACCTCATGATAAAAGATCTCTGAGCCTGGGAATTGAAAATGGTATTCATTTCGATGATTACTATTTTGAATTCATCTATGTTTCAAAAATGTTCTCGATGTGCCTTCGTAAAGGCAAAGAATTTTCTTTTTCTTAGTATTCAGGAAATTGCACTGAGCATATCTTTCATGTGGACGTCTGTATACAAGGGAACGTCGATCACAATGGTAGAGGCAGAATCTAGACTCATTTATGAAGAGAACCATTTCCCAATCGGCCTCTTCCCAAGGGATATGCTCTCTCGCAAAATCCAAACGCGCTCTTCGATGGGCTGGGGTAAGAGCTGGGCCTCTTGCCGCGACACGAGGCATTAAATCATATTCTCTGAGGTGATTTCTTATTGTCTGAGTGCTAATTTGCACCCCATGAGTTTTCTCAAGCTGATTTTGAAGGAGGCGAGCGGTTACAAACCGTTGTCTCAACGAAGAAACTGTCAAGTAACGTTCTTGAATGGCAGTTGTTACCCGTGGTCTACCCTGTCCTGGTCTTCGGACATTCATACCTGTCTCCCTGAATCGCTGCTACATTCTGGACACACTTGTATGGGAAACTCCAAACCTTTCTGCAATTCTTGTGTATGTCCGCCCTTCTTCTCGCAAAACTACCGCTTGGGCACATTCCTCTTGGATCAAATTGCGTGTTTCGCGTTGCATAGCGATAGAGTGTAGAAAATCAAACGAAAGAAAAAGTATTGATCACTAGAATTGATCGAGAACAACTGATTTTAGAATGGAGCCAATACATTCAAAATCTGATAATATCATCTTTTTTATTCCTGCTGGGAAAAAACATCTGTATTGAAGAAAAACGTTGAAAGTGGAAAACATATGCATGCATAATTCTGATGAAAATGATTATCATTGAGAACACCTTCAGTTGTAGAATAAATTTGAGATTTCCATAATGTGCGTTAATTTTTTTGTGCAGTGTATAAGAAGCTATCCCTTCCAGAACCCATTTTCCACAACTTCTAGATCTGTACTACATTTCCCCACTTTTTCCTGTGTCAAAACAAATTGTACATAGAGTTTCCTCTTCCGAGATTCTAGGCTCCCATTACCCGGCGCTGACTACCATTTTGAAAAATTATAATAAACCATGTAACTCTAGTTTCAATCGCAATTGAACAAATTACTTTAGTGAGTGAATGAAACTAAAGATTTAAATGAATATAAACATAATAAAATAAGATTAAAATATCATGTTTACCTTGGCGGTGGAAATCTATTCGTGGTGCAAATAACAAACAAAAGACAAATGTAGAATAAGAAACAGATTGTAGAATGGATTTTTTATTTTCAGTATCTGCTCTACATGTTTCGCCTTCTCAAGTCATCTTCAGGAGCTCTGTCATTTGGAAAATTAATCCTAACATTACAATTTTTTCGAATCAACTTACTCGTCCAAATATACAGAATAAAATTTGCAACATCAAATTTCTAACTCCGCAGAATTGAAATGAATCTGGTCTACCAGGATGTGAAAACTAGAACAATACGACATAAAATCACGCGAATATCTAATACCAAAAAATTTATTTTGATACCGTCGAGTTTAAAAACAATAAACACATATACTGACGTTAAGAGGCATGACAACTAGCTAACGTGTGTTACATGGTGGGTGCGTTCCGAATCTCGTGAGTTACTCCAAACTATAATAAACATT
This sequence comes from Hippodamia convergens, assembly GCA_038502775.1. Taxonomy (NCBI): domain Eukaryota; kingdom Metazoa; phylum Arthropoda; class Insecta; order Coleoptera; family Coccinellidae; genus Hippodamia; species Hippodamia convergens. The sequence goes on from CM076609.1 coordinate 35,854,240, forward strand.
TAAAAATAGGATGGTAGCTTAGATGTGATTCGACTTGACTGTTTAAACAATTGTTCTGATTCATTTTCAGGTTTTTCGCAATTTCATATATTTCCATCAAGTCTAACATATTTCCTCTATCTAAATTGTGCAAGAGCGTGACACCTTCCTCCCTACTAAACTCATGTTGGTTTTCTTTCAGGTGTCTACCGAATGAACTTTTATTGTTGCTGTTTCTTACATGTTCGGCTATTCTTACGTTAAGGGCTCTGAATGTTTTACCTATATGGAACTTATCGCATGTCTTACAATTCAACTTGTATAGGTACTCCATTTTTCTCCAATATCGGTGTCTTATCCTTGCAATTCAACAGCTGACTTCTGACTTTTCAGAAAACACAGTGTAGAAGTTATTCTCAAGGCCAACAATTGTCTGTATAGTCAGCTGTTGAATTGCAAGGATAAGACACCGATATTGGAGAAAAATGTATAAATAAAAATTCATTTTAGGATTATGACACAATAAAACTATGCTACTTTTTCATGTCAAAAAACATCCTGGCTTCTAGAGAAGATCTAAGACGATAAAAGATCTAGAATTCGCCAATTTGTTGAATACCAATTTCAACAAAAAACTCTCACTTCAAAACTACTTTCAAACACTTCGAGAAGTGTACATTCGTTGGTGATAGGTACCTACTAACCTTTCAACTTGAATAATCGTCCGATCGACGAATACGCGGACATTTATAAAACAACTTGTGGACAGGCAAAAAAGTTGGAATTCTGGAATGTGTCTCAATCTTATGTTTTTTGTTACCTGATTTTGGTGCAGATACTTATATATTTTTTTTCATCGTGATAAATGTATATAAAATATTCAAATTAGAATACTGGCGCCCACTTGCAGGCTTTGCCTTTATGGGTGACTACTACTCTTCTGTTCACATTTTTTTTATATTTACATTTGCATTTACAGGATGATGACCTTATCTTGGTAACCCCAATTCTCTAGAAAACGTCCGAAGTTTTTTCATTCTATGAATGGCGTTTTGAACACGTTTTTTTTCAGGCACATACACTTTTTATCATGTCATTCGAAAGATCCTAATCTGATTCAGAATTTTTTTCGAATGCATTTTTGTCCATAGCTAACCATCAGCGATCTGCAGCCTGTTTTATGTTGATTCTGTTCCATTTATATTTTTCTGTATTGTGATAGTATGACTTTATTTTTAGACATAGATATGGTTTTGTGTCTAAATTTTAAAAAGCATAGTTTTCTAGACAATGTACCCCTTCAAATAAGACGAAATGTGTGGCCACAACAAGATGGCGCTCCATGCCACAACGCTGCCAGAGAATTCGAAAATGAATTGATAGAAACCAATGGATCCATCAGATATCGCCAGACCTAACGCCCATGAGTTAATTTCTGAGGGGTACCCTGAAAAATATGGCCTATCCCTGATTCTAATAACTTGGACCATTTGAAAATAAAGGTAAGAAACGCATGTGCCTGAGTGGACCCTCATATTTTGACCAAAGTAACTTATAATGAAATAGGGAAATGATATAACTTATGTATGGATCATAAGGGCCGGTATATAGAACATTTGATTCGAAATGTTTCTTTTTTTATTGAAAAAATGATTTATTATGATAACATATAATATTTTATGAATATAATAATAGAGAAATAGTTTGTTAAAAAGCCACCTTTATTTTACGAAACAAAATCATCATATCTAGGTCATCTAGCCATTATGGTCCATACATAAATTATCATATCCCTATTTCACTATAAGATACTTCGGTCAAAATATAAGGGTCTACTTGGGCACATGCGTTCCTCATCTTTATTTTCAAATGGTCCAAGTTATTAGAATCAGTTTGGTAGACCATATTTTCCAGGGTACCTCTCAGAAAGTGATCCATCGGCACTAGGTCTGGGGACATCTGATGGGTCCATTGGTTCCTATCCATTTATTTCCGAATTCTTGATCTGAAGATCTCTTCACAATGGCAGATGGTAGCGTTGTGGTGTGGATACGCATTTTGCTGTAGCCTCAAGGTTACATGTCGAAATGTTTTCCCATTAAAAATTCCACAGTTGATGACAAATAATCCCCAAAAATAAATAAATCATTCAGCATTACTGAAGGCTATTATTATATTAACCTTTGTTAAAATGAATTCTAATTTAAATTTTTGATCGGTCTAATGTGAAAAGCTTTATTATCTCTTTCAAAAACCAACTAAATTGAATTATAAATCCAACTTCAATCTGTTTCATGAAGAAAAATTAAAAGAATTTGAATATTTTCATTCCCGTGAAAGAACTAAAACTCCCAGTAAATATAGAAAATTCTTTAAATTATATTTCGATGATTTTTTTTGAATTGGCATAAAACAAAAGAAATTCTTTTAATTTACAAGCATATTATTCATAATATGAGCACTTATGTAATCTAAACTATCAGATACTCTTTCCATTGCAACATAGGATTCGATCTTCTCAGACTTCGTTGATATAAGAACTCCTCCAATCTGATCAATTCTTGCGTATATAAACTCATCCAGAATACAAGAAACCAATAAGTTTTCAGTTTCTTCATAGCTAATACCAAGATCTTGTGATATACTACTCAACTTGAGACGACTGTAGGGTTGAAAAAGACGTAATAACACCGTAGTTCTTACATGTTTCAAGAGTTCTTCTATATGTTCCAGAATAAAATGATCGCCCATCAATGATTCTTTATTCTCTTGAAATATACGTTCGAATTCCCTCATATCGTGGGTTTGAAAAGCAGATATAAGGTCCATCATCGCTTTCAACTCGGGATCGTTTTTGTACGGTTTGGCCTCCTGAGAATCGAAGGGATTGATCACGGAGCGCAACAGCATGCTTGTCAGTATTAAGTATTTCAAGCATTGTATTCTTCTTGGCGAACCAGACTCGTCGTAATTTTTTAAAGCTTCGAAAAAATCGGTGTACGCTTCCTCATATTCGCCTGATCTTAAATGCATTTTGCCACCACATTCTCTTATCACGCTCATAATCAAAGGGTGAGGAATAGCCGATTTAATATGCAGAGATTTCTCGTAAAGCTTTTTCAACTGTTGATGGTTTTTCAGTTCAGTGTACATCTGGATCTCCAAGGAGTAAATCGACAGTATTTGCGCTCCGGTGTGCGAATCTACTTCAGAGTAATCCGTAGATTCTGGGGAGTACTCGCAAGCCTGTTTCAGCTGTTTGATGATGTTTGATAATCTATTGTATTCACCTCTTTCAAGGTACACCAGTCCTAGTTTATAATTGGTCTTGAACCACAATCTGTCGTTTTTTGCTAATTTCAATGCGTCTAGAGTTGTTTCGTAAAAATACTTCAGAACGTCAAAATCCTTGGACGTTGAGGTGTAGTCCAAGATGGAGTTTATAGATTTTTCGCCGTGGTTTTTAGTAACCGAATGATTTATGTAGCTCAACAGTTCCTTGTACATCTTCATCGTTTCTTCATAGTTCTTTAGGTGAAAGTTGATTTTCACTATTTGCTTCAACGCTTTGAATCCCCAGATCCCTTTTTCATTCCCTTGTATTTCCAAAACTTTTTGGAATGCTTCTAGTGCGGATTTTGGATCTTCTTCTTTCGTTGTTTTTGCCAAATAATATTGGTTTTCAAGATCAACATCTGGTTCTGATGTACTCTCTTCAGAATATTCTAGGCCATAGTCCTCTTCGAAATCTAGCGTGTCATCCATATTCTTCGAGTGATGGGTAAGTAATCTTTAGAATAAACCGCTATATTCTGAAAAAAGTAACCTACATGATGAAATTGTCTTTTATGTTTAACTTATTTTCTTTCTAATAATATGAATTTTCCCATACTGGACAGAAAATATTAGTTTTTTCTAGAAGATTTACGGAATTTGATCTAGCTTACTAGTATCCATCACTGAGAAAGAAGTTATCAACCAATCATTTAGAACAAAATCGAATGAATAGGTAACGAAGCGAGAAAATGCCGTAATCGAAACTGAGTAGCGACAGACCGGTTCGTTCTTATTGAATTCATCAGTATCACATATCTCTGATTCTGAGTGACTGAAGTCAACAAAACATACTTTCGAAAAGTTTTCGAGAACCGGTACCTACTGCCTGACTCGAATATTGATAAGTCTTCGTTCATCATCAACCGTTTCAAGAAGGTCTTGGAGCTTTCTTGAATTCATTTTGTACATTTTTTTCTCATGTTATAGACATTCTCCAGCTTTTAATTGGGTTTTTGACGATAAAATATTAAATAAATGATAAATTCAACAGCTTTCATTCTGAAAATCTGCTGCTCAGAAAATAAGATACTTTTGATATTGGACTTTCAAAGTCAAATGGACAAAGTGGGAGGTTGACTATTTCAAAGAAATAATTCATGATTATTTATGTAATTTTGCTCACTTTTCTAGATGCATCAGAACGATTTTTACCAATTCGTTTAGTGAAATTTTCATTTTTGTTTATTGAATTTGATGTGAGGATAACCATCAGTGTCATATATTCATGTGAGTTGTTTATACAGAAGGCTCAAAAATCGATTATTACCATGAATTATAATTAAAATCTAGTGTAGGCACTCGAAAACAAAAACAGAGTAACTTACCGGAATAATAAAGCAGAAATTTTAATTTGACAATTGGACTCAATTTACTTACAATCTCAAATGACAAAATTTTGTTTTGTGTTCCCGATTAAACCAGAGAATATCTCATTATTTATTGAAAGAATAAGTTAAGTATGCGTGTTCCTGTAACGAAATTGCTGAAGTTTTTTTTGGGGGGTTTTCAATACGAATTTATGGTTCACTGCCTCGTAAGAACTTGGCTTCATAGGCAGATTCAGTTTTTTGCTTATACCTTGCAAACTATGCTTTGTTCGAAGATGCAGGTGCTACACACAATGAAAGTATTAAAAAATGTCCAACAAAATATATTGTTCACCTTTTTTCCTGAGAAGCGGTTCCCATACCAGAGCTCGTTAGAAAACAACGATTTCGTGGTATTTTTTCAATTTTTCGAAAAACGCCTAGACCACTTCTTTCAACAATAAATCTTTAAAACAATTGTACTAAAAAAAGATTCGACAACACTCACTAGTCCCTGATACCTCATTTTCCTTCCTTCCATTTTCCGTCTTTCATTTTCCTTCCAGTATATTATTATTATTCTGAACAGGGGTCGTTGTGGCTACGTTCAGTCTTTCGGGAACTTCTACCTCAAGATCTTTTGTTTTTTATATTACCCATTTGAATCCCGAGGAGGCCTTCCAGTATAACAAAACGTTATATACCCTAATATAGCATGACGTCGAATATCTTTTCGGTAACCCTTAAAAAAGATCTGAGAGAATGTGTTGAATCCTCAGTGTTCTACAAGCCCCAATTTGTAATTTTCTTCAAAAAAGAGTAGATTACTCGAAAACGGCTCTAGATGCTTATGATACATGAAATGAATGTGGCATTCAAAGATATATCCGTTAGTCATCATATACAGAGTGTTCCATTAGAAATAACGAAGTTGATGAGCCATCGATGGACAAAAAAAACCAAAAAAAAAAAAAGGAAATTAACCTCATTGTACAATTGAAAAGTTTTTCTTCAATTCTGCTCTCCTTCAAATTATCGAATAGTTGCACAAAATTATCTACTCCATCATTTCCTTCCTTAAACAATGCAATCAGTGCGTGTTGATGTTCCGCATCTGAAAAAAAAACTTCATGAATCAGAGTGTGCATCGAATTTCGTGAGAAGTTATTAAGTCGGAATCGTCATAAATAATTTTCCAATGAGTGTTCCGTGTGCCGGAGCCATCAGGTCTGTAATTTAACGCCAGCCGCTATGTAATGTTTAAAGTTGGATAAAATTGTGTAAAGATGGAAGCCATATTAGACCATTATCATTCAGGTGATATTACAGTCTTGCGCTTCAAATTGTGGGAAGCGCCAGCTGGTTAAGACCCCAACTTTATGTGGATGCGAAGTTACAACCGAAACAGTCACCTTATTGGGGTTATCATGTTTTGACCGATGATCACACTAAACAATGGTCGGAATGTCAATCCTTTCATTTATGTTTTTAATGATAATATAACGATACCACGCCAAAAAAAAAGATTCGGATGGGATACTAAACATATTTGATACATTTGACTTTAACGATCTTGTATGCACTGAAATTTTCGCTTCATCTTCTTCGGAGATCTGAAAGGGATTTAAAAGGTACAGAGTACAGAGCCGGAATGAGGGTTTTTAGCACAGGTACATCAAAAAAATATGAATGTTCCCTATTCCCAGAGAACAGGGTGTCCCAAATTCGATGCTCACCGAAAGCATAAGGAAAAGTAGACATAGGGAAAAAAATCTCAAGGACTCCCTCTTTTTTCTACATAATAAGACATCAGAAAGTAGATCATAGATTGATTTTCACTCGAGTTAAAGGGCGTTTCTGAACAGTGACTGTTTCAAATTTTTCGCTATAGCTTCGTTCATGTTTGAGATATTTATTCCAAAAATTCCCAAATGATATTTTCAGTAATTTTTGAGGTTTATGTGATACTCACAATGGATCACAGAAATTAATTACCCTTCTAGAGATGAAGCCGGCAGTAGGTGCTTTTTAAGTGTAACATCCTATAATTTTCGACACAATTGAGTTTTTCGGCTTCATTCTAGAAATGGGACAACCTATCGTACCAATAGTATTACCTACTCCTACTAATAGAAGAAGAAAATATATTTATTGCTCTAACAAATGGCTAACGACTTTAGTCTTTCTGCCAGTATAATATACGCTATTTATATACATTTTTTTTCTTAAAGGGGGGTTTACAATTATAGTTAAAAAAAAAACTAAGTGAATATGCTATTGATCGGGAAGAGTCCTTATTGCATCCATTAGGGTTTTCGTGGGGTACTTTCTCTTGTTTTGGTCTTGGGTCGGATCTTGATCTTGTAGAACGGGTTGGAGACTCCTACTAATATTATCAATGCGAAAGTTTGTGAGGATGTAAGTATGGATGTTAGTTTCTCCAATTATGTGTCAAATCCGTTCATTCTGCCACATATCGTAGAATAAAATCATGTAAGAATATTTCATTCTTACACAGTTTTCATGATGATATTTATTGATAATATGTTGGCATCCTGCCAAGGATTCATTCATCATCTATGAAATTTATGAAAAAGGAAACAATTCTGCCAATGAATATTTTACAATGCAAAAATCACTAAACGAAATTTACGGAAATATTCATTAATTTCGGTAAAAATTCAACGAATTAGAGAAAATAATGTATTATGCTCGTGAGAAATACCGAACGGATTCAGCATAAAACAACGACAAATTCTCAAGCGAGTCGTAAAAATTCCTGCCTTCTAATAGCTATTTAGGCGATTCCTCTATACCAATACGTGGCGAATCACCCATGTAATTCTTATGGTGATATGCAAAAAAGATCATTATGTGATCACGAATTGTAAATTATTTCCTAATTTTTCAATAAAAAAACGGCACAACCAATTTCGCTTTTACCCCATCGCTGTAAATTTGATGTATCAAAATCCATATTCCCATTCGAAAAAAGTAAGTAGTGGGGTGCGGGGCGTAGGGGGCGAGAAAAATTTCAAATTCAAATTGCTTTTGAAATTAAAAATCGATGGGTGCCAGGATTTTTCTTAATTATTCTTCGTACTATAATTATCAGGGTGTAAAGCTAGTTCGCCTCCTCGTGGTGCACCCTGGGTAACTAGCAAATACTGGCGGTCAAACAAACCAGACGGTTCTCCTGACCACGCAAGACAATATCAATGATTTGGTTATAATTCAGGATGACACATTCCAGTAATGAGGAACAACTGCAAAACAGGTTCAGCCATCATTCCTGGATACATTGTGGGAAAATGTCCTAAGTCGGCCTATGCAGACATATTGATTTTCTGATGGAATGTTTGATATGATATTATTATTAATTATTGTCTTGATGCCATACGCTAAATAAATAACTATAATTATCGAGTTACGTTCCTTTTTTGGCACGCTGTAGAGGTCCAACAAAATACCACAGAAAGAAAACTGCAGAAATTTATCAGGAAACCTCTTCAGAAAGTCTTTAGGACAAGGTCCAGGACTATTTCGACAGATCAGCGTCAAACGATTGTTTGACCACCGGAAAACTGTTTCCCGAACGAACGAACGACGAACTACTTGAAATATCTGGGAACCCTTTTCAAACGTATCCATTATCTTTCGAATATCTACTCAGAATATTTATTGCTATACGCAAGTCTGGTTGCGTGCAAATCATAGGGTTCATTAAACATCCAATGAGATTCTTTTAAGAAGTATCAGATTCCTCATCAGAAATGGATTCTTTAGGTATATCAATTCCTACTTCCTACTGAATTTATTAACAACTGCTCTCAAATAAGAACTTTGATGAAGTGTAATGATATTACGTTTTCTGTCAATTTTTATTTCAAGAAACAGTTTTGTATCTTTTGAAACTTTAATACGAAATTTATTCATTAAATGTTTCTTGAAATTTTCCATTGTTTGAGTTTCAGCTGTTTCAATAACTAAATCATCCACATTTTTGATATAACTCTGATCTCTTATCTCTACCTAGAAAATATAAGCATCGGTCAACCAACGAATTTCGAAAAGCTTTTTAAAATGTTTCAAACCTACATTTCGCACCCGGGTTCAATCTATATATAAAGCATTATTCAATTCATAAGCTTGAATTATATTATAGTCAATACCATTTTCGACTCTCATATAATTTTTTTTTCAAGGTTTCATTCAAAAATGTCGTTTCAACATTAATTAGTGAGTTTAACTCATTTGCAAAAGCTACCATGAAACGAAAACTTGTTATTTTTGCTACAGGATCAAATTATACGTTAAAATAGACTAACTGCGCCTCCTGATTTTGTCGGTGCCACAACGGTGCAGAATCGGTATGATCGGTACCTAAAGCTTACCTAGGCCTGTATTACAATGATCGTTTTCTAATCAACTAGATATACTCGGAATCGCGAAGGTTTCGTTTCGGTTTACCGTTGACCGTATCTCGAGATGAATATTCAGTGGACTTTTGTTATTTACCACGGAGAAAAATATCAAGGAAAATGAATTTATCGTCATCCTGCGAAAGTTCTTGAGCTGTAACAAAAAGGCGACAATTCAGACTTTTTCCGACATAGGATGATACAAATGAGGTATGTGTACAGCGCTGGTAGGTTTAAAATGTTATTGGCTCTGAATATACCACAACATGATTGTCGGAACTTGAGGTTGAAAAAACATCTTAAAGCAAGTTTCTGAGTTTTTAACACAGCATTCGAAAAAGTGCAGTTACCCCAGAAAATTATGCCGTATGATAACACCGATTGAAAATAAGAGAAGTGCACCGATTTAAAAAATGGGTCAGGAACGCCATTCCTTAGTACACGCAGAGTGTATATAATGCTGTTTAAGTTTTTTATAATTGACTGCGTGTGTGGAAACCAATCCAAATATTCATCAACCGTGATACCGAGAAATCTAGTGTTCTCACCAAGAGGTGTAAGAGTCTGTAGTACTTAGTAGTGAAAGAAGTTGTGCTCTACCTTTGTGAGGAAAAAATATATTTCGTCTTTGTAGAATTTATTTTAACATCGTGACATTGACGCCACTGGTTAATCGATGTTACGATAGAAAGGAGATGTTTTATGTTTTCTGGGTTCTTGGATTTTAAAATGATATTAGTGTCATCGGCATAATTTATGAAGGTGTGATGCGGAAGAATTGATGGCATATCATTCACATATATTACGAAAAATAATGGTTCCAGTATGCTTCCCTGCGGAACTCCTCTAACTGAATGAGTCATAGTAGATAAATATTCTGAATCTCCGACAGTAATGAATACATACAGAGTTCTTCCCGTGAGATAACTACGAAACAGATCTAGTTGTTTGTCCCTAATACCGTAGCATTGAAGCTTCTGCAATAGAATATCATGCCTAACGCAGTCAAAGGCCTTACTGAAGTCAATAAATATCCCAGCGGCATTATTTTTTTTCTATGCATTCAATAAGATTGAAAATTGCTGTTTCTGTGTTGGGAGTTGGAGGTTGAATTTTGCGGGCCAACTTGATGCTGCCCGAAAAAATCAAAATATTTGATTGAAATCTCGAGGGAGGCTAATATTAGACAAGTACTGAGGAGTGCTGAGAAAAAATTTAATAAATCTGCAATGGGAATAAAAAAAAATTGAGGAGTGTATTTTGCGTAGCCATTTTTCGAGACAATCAATGGCAGCCCTCAAAAAACTTTTTTTGTCGGAAGCTAGTTCGATTCTAACGAGCAATCATCTCTAACCACAAAAATTTTCTATAACAGAAAAATAAATTTCGATTGAATGTTAGGGTTAAACTTTTAAATCTCCCGGAAATAATAGCATTCTGTATTGACATTCTCATTCTGAAGAGAATATATATCTGATTGGTAGCTGGGGAAAGCTGTAGGAAAAAAATTAAATGGAAATCTGAACGAATCCAACAAGTAGTTATAGGGTCGGTTTCACAAAACTTTTATTGTGCGATTAAAAAACCTTACGTAAATTCGAACCAATCGAACCACTCGTTTTGAAATTTCAACGAATCGCAGTAGCTCCAATTAATTTAACGGTACAAGCAAAGTTTTGTGAAACCGACCCTAAGAGCCTGTCCAGATGCGGCGTAAATCGCGCGATTGACTACGCGCGTACATTGTACGATTTTATTACACGCGCGAGGGCATGTGGACGGGATCTTCTGTACCCTAGTATCTCGACTCGCGCGTTCATCTGGACAGGCTCTTAGCCCGGTCGTCCACTGCAAGCGTTTTCGAGCGTTTTATGGCTCTCGCGAAACGAGCGTATACGTGCGGCAAGTTGCTACAGATCCCAAGCAATGTATTCCAATGCAGCTGCGTCCAGTACAGGCGACTTCGAGCGGGCGTACACGAGCGGCTACGAGCTTCGCCGCTTGATTCGCCTGAAATGGGATCTGTAGCGCGTGTACGCTCGAACGCTAGAAGCTCTGGCTCTATTTACGAAATAAAATCCTTTCCGCGTAGAGAAATTCGTATGGAATTCGTTTGCATGGGCGCCCGCAGGAGGGGGCCAGGGGGGGCCGTGGCCCCCCCTGAGATTTTGATCCCCTATCGAATTGATCACTCCCTGAGGCGTGTTGAGCACTTTTTGGGTGAAAAAAATCATGGAAAGTATACGAAGGCGATGAATTTCATGTTTTTGTTTACCTAAAACGAAGAAATAAATTCATAAACTACCCCATGCTTATCGGCATTCTCTTCAATCGCTTCCAGATGTTCGTTTTATGACCGGTTTTTTAAGGCGGCTTCTTTGATGGGGGATTCTTCATGCGACAAGTGGGACTACTCTCATATTTCAATAATTATTGACCATTCTCCAATCAGAATATTTTTTTCAGAGAAGGCGGAAATATAGAATCTTTTCATTAGTATTTTCATTATAGAAAAAGATGTTTTCGAATTAGAAACAATCGTATTCAGAGAGTATTCTTATAGTTTTTAGTGTCTTCGACTCCAAATTATGTTATCGAGGGTAACTTCTTTGATTATTTACGTAGCTGATTTTTTCGTTCAGCGCCTCTAAATGTGAAGTTTCAACTATTATAATTGTAGATTATTGATAAGAAGTGTAAAAAATCCGAAACATTGCAGTCTTTGGGGTCTGCAATTGTATCGTAGAGCGTCGACCTATTAGATTATTATTTGCGAATAATTTTTGATTTGTAAGGAAGTATTAATGATCAATTTGAACTTCCCTGATCCCTGATCATGAACACTCCTTTGTAAACCAAAATTAATTCAAAAATGATAATCGAATAGCAGTCCCGGACGACTGCTTTTTTCTTGTTTGTTGAGAGTCAATTTTACTAATGTTTCTATATATATATATATATTTCATATATATTTATAATATGATAAATTTACCTTTGGAAAATATGGATATTCGAAAATTTTTCCAAAGGAGATCGAATGCCGATGACGATCGCTATAAGGCACCCAAAAAATAAACCTTTATACATCAATGCAGACTATTTCCTCGTATACTGATAAAGAAACAACCCAAGAAAAATATAGGAATTAACTTCCTATTGAATTTCTTGAGACTAACAGGAAGCTGGTTTTTAGTTCAGAATAAAATAAGCCTACTCGTGGTATTACGATTCCGGTATTTTATTTTCTGAATGATTATTATTATTTTTGTGTGTGTTATGTCTTATTTATTTATTTTTTTATAATTTATTAATTTTGATAATATATTTAAATTGTGTTATTTCGAATAATCTCCGAGTTTCTAGTTTTGAATTTATGGTTTGTTTCATTTAAGCTATATTTCATATTTCATTATTATTGATATATAGTTGTTATGAATATCATTTCATTGAGCGTATATGTATATTTGTTTTTTTTTCGTTATTACTGGTTGATGTGTCTTTAGTTATAAGCAATCATAAAATTGATTTCATTCCTTTCGCCATATTATTTATATTTCATTTTCCTGTAAATATTCTTTCATGGATTGTGATTTGTTTAGAAAACAGTTACCGTATTATCTTATACATATCACCTTATATTGTTGATGTTAAAAAAATGTTGAGGTGGAAAACTTAATCATTTTTAACAAATTCTGCGTTCGCTCATGCATAAATATGAAAAACGAAATAAAAAGAAATGGAATACTGATGTCGCATGCGCCTTATCGTTTTTCGACAAATTTTTTTGCCCCTCCTGAGAAAAAATTCTGCGGGCGCCCATGTTCGTTTGACATGGATCCTCCTCAAAACTATCTTTAATGAAATTAATTTCATTCTTTCTTTTTTCAGTTGTAGATGAATTAAATGATCCCAATCATAAAGTGTTTTCATAAAAGCTGTTTTGACACTCATTTGATATCGATTGGTGTGTCTTTTTTTCTGAACACACTTGTCTCTTATATGAATGAAATTCAAGGAAATCTTGATGTCAAATTTTGTATGATGAAAAGTTTGTGGTGCAATGCCTAAATACTTGATGACGGTATGCCGATGATGTTTTCGTGATTTGAAACCATGGCAAAGAAGAATCAAGTGGTTTCAAAAAAAGTCACACAACAATCGATATCTGAATATATATTCAAATCAGTCAAATGAGTGGTATTAAAAAACACTTAACGGTGCGGCTCATTTAATTTCATCTACAAACGAAATAAGAAATAATTAAATTAATTTCATTAAAAGTATTCTTGAGGATAATAAATATCCAACGAATTTCATTTAAAAAATTATTTCAAATTAAGAGAGTATAATGATAATCAGGGACCAACAAGAAACCGTCAAGAATAAACAATGTCATTTAATTTGATTTCTCATGTTCATGGACTTTCAGGAAAAATTTAAAGAATTGGTTCTAAATTCAATATGAGAACCGTTTTCAAAACACGAAATGATTCAAGATCTAAACTTACAAAAACTGAATCTTCAAATAAGAAATTGTATTTACAATATTCCTTGTATTTATGGAAAAACCTATACCTACCCGAGAAACATCAACACCTTTCGAAATTAGAAAATTAGAATAACATAAAATGTAGAGATATTGGTAGGTCGCGATCATGTGACTTCCAATAGGCGATCACATGATGGATTTGAATAACACGAAAAATCTAATGATGGAACCTGACAGTTATAAAAGAATGATAATCTGTTAAATTGTTGGGTGGGTGTGGATCGTATTTGGAATGATTTGTTGAAAATGGAACTGATTTCAGGGAATTTTGAAATGAAGTAGCAATTTCACCATCATAGTTATTAATATTAATCTATGATCATCATGGATTGGTGAATGTCAATTGGGAAATCAATAATTCTCAATATTACGTAAAGCTCATGTTGAGAAATTGTCTGAAAAGGAAGTCTGATATAAACTCCGGAACGTTACAAAGCTTGAGAGTTCGAAGTGTTGCCCCAATGAAGTTTTATAGTTTCTCAAATACATTCAGAAATATTCTTTGCTTCTTCCCATAGGAATTGAAAAATCGCTCAGGATATTTTTCCAATTATTGATTTTGGAGATGTTTGAATTCTCCCAAGGATTTTTGGTTCTGAAAATTAGGTGCATCCAATAGGACCTCTGTGTTTCCGTCATCTTTTGACTAAATAACCTGACTCTAGAATGTACAAGTCCTCCGGATTCAAAGCATATTGCACTCAATGCTAAAAGAATACGAACGATGTCATTTTCGAAGACAAACTATGGTCTTTGTATCGGGCAATTGGTTATTTCACTGAATGGAACGCAAGAAGCCGCAACCGTCGCCGCTGCCAGTGGACGAACCCTGAAGCCCATTGCCGCCTGTGTTGTAGCAGCTACGAACGCTTGTTTCGCGTGAGCGCGTTGCCGCCTGAATACGCTTGCAGTATACGACCGGGCTTAGAGCCTGTCCAGATGCGGCGTAAATCGCGCGATTCACTACGCGCGAGTCGAAACGCACGAGTCGAGATACTAGGGTACATAAGATCCCGTCCACATGCCCTCGCGCGTGTAATAAAAACGCAGATTCGACGCAAGCAATCGCCGGGATCTCGACTCGCGCGTTTCTGCCTGCGTGTCGAGATACTAGGGTGCCTAGGGTAGCGTCCAGTAAACGCGCGTAAGTACCTGCGTTAGGAGTGTTGGGACGGATTGAGGGAAATTTCGAGATGGAGCGCAATTACCTCGATATAGAACGTTTCATAGATGAAGTAGAAAACATGGTGGAAGAATACAAGGTGTGTTCTGGCGCATCTTGTTGCACACTATGACGTCAGTGTGGTCACGGATAGAAATTCTTCAAAACGTTATCAATGAATTTTTCTATTGTATTATCAATTTAAAACTTTGGTGGTTTTGATTGATTTAAATTTCTCATGTGAAAAATGTATGGGAACCAGAAACATCAGTATTTTTGGTACTTTTGAGTGAAAAATTACGAACGTATGAATGATATCTTTTGAGTCGTTTGAAAGATCTTGAACTAATTTCTGATAAATGTTCTTCATATTATTTCTCAAATACAAAAAATTTGAACTAGAAAATTTTTCTTCATTACATAAATTTCTCTACTCTGGAGAAAAATTGATTGAACTCAGTAAAATATTATGGTGTGCTTTGGCTTCAACAATCTCAAAGAAGGAGCTTTTATTTGAGAACTTGTACAAATATTTCGTACATCTTTTTCAAACACGATAATAGAAAAATCTATACTTGGATTTAGTTAGATTTCATGGAAAGGAAGGAATATTTCAAAAGAAGATATGACAATTTCGAAATTAATCATTTTTACCTCAAATTGTATATTGAACTAGTTCATCAAAGCTTCAGATGAATTTGAAAGAGTACATTCGAATACTATTAAAATTATATATGTAAAAAAAAGAAATGTCTGCTGAAATAAATCGAAAAATTCATTTTTCAAGTGATGAATTCATAATCTGATTTTCTTTCACAAATTTCAAATATGTTTTTTTTTATATAGATATATAAATATGTTTCTATGATATATTCGTCTAAGTATGTGCCGCTGTTAGAAATATTTAATCCAAAAAGCAAAACTTCAAATGAATGAACAGGGGATTATGCTTAACCGCATCAGCTAGTTTTCTGAATTCTCAATAAACAACCGTTTCAATATCCAACAAACAGATACACTTGATCCTAATTTTTACCTTAAGAGGAAGAAAATTCTAAAAAATGTTGGTAAAGGGGTATGAAAGATCATTTTTTACAAACAGTGGTAGACCATTTCAAATAATTTGTCCAGAGTGACGTCATGCGCCAGCATGAACGAAAATAAGATTCGTTAAGAACACACCTTGTATTCTGTAATTTTGACTTGGACTTGAATCTTCTTTCATGATTTCGAGAAAATCGTCAAAAGATTGTATTGACATCCGGAAGTAGTTGAAGAACATTTCATTATGCTCTCTGAGATTCGGATATAACGTAGGAGTAGGATTGGGTGAACTCTATATCGTCTATTTTTCTCCTACGTTATATCCGAATCTCAGAGAGCATAATGAAAAGTTCTTCAACTACTTCCGGATGTCAATACAATCTTTTGTCTATTTGCTCGAAATCATAAAAGAAGATTTAAGTCCAAGTCAAAATTATCTTACACGAGAAGTTGTTTCCGCAGAAGAAAAGCTGTTGATCTCACAATGAAATTCTCCTTTCTACCATGGTGGAAGAATCCAAGGTGTGTTCTTGACGAATCTTATTTTCGTTCATGGTGGCGCATGACGTCACTCTGGACAAATTATTTGAAATGGTCTACCACTCTTTGTCAAAAATGATCATTCATACCCCTTTACCGAAATTTTTTAGAATTTTCTTCCTCTTAAGGTGAAAATTAGGATCACGTGTATCTGTTTGTTGGATATTGAAACGGTTGTTCATTGAGAATTCAGAAAACTAGCTGATGCGATTGAGCATAATCCTCTGTTCATTAATTTGAAGTTCTGCTTTTTGTATGTGCCGCTGTTAGAAATATTTAATCCAAAAAGCAAAACTTCAAATTAATGAACAGAGGATTATGCTCAATCGCATCAGCTAGTTTTCTGAATTCTCAATGAACAACCGTTTCAATATCCAACAAACAGATTTCAGCAGACATTTCTTTTTTTACATATATAATTTTAATAGTATTTGAATGTACTCTTTCAGATTCATTTGAAGCTTTGATGAACTAGTTCAATATACAATTTGAGCTGAAAATGATTAATTTCGAAATTGTCATATCTTCTCTTGAAATATTCTTTCCTTTCCATGAAATTTCCCTCAATCCGTCCCAACACTCCTAACGCAGGTACTTACGCGCGTTTACTGGACGCTACCCTAGGCACCCTAGTATCTCGACACGCAGGCAGAAACGCGCGAGTCGAGATCCCGGCGATTGCTTGCGTCGAATCTGCGTTTTTATTACACGCGCGAGGGCATGTGGACGGGATCTTCTGTACCCTAGTATCTCGACTCGCGCGTATCGACTCGCGCGTAGTGAATCGCGCGATTTACGCCGCATCTGGACAGGCTCTAACAGCCAGATATACTGGATATTAAAATAGTTTTCCGGGCTTATTGGCCTTGGTTCAATAGGAATTATTTCACCTAACGTTTCGCCTACAACTTCGGTAGGCATCTTCAGAGGATTCTTGGTCTAAGATTGTACCTCTAACGCTGAATTTCTGACTCTGAGACAGTGTCACCAAAATTGATTTCGATATTGTTTGTTGGTTCAATAATGGACTGTGTTGAATAATTTGGCGATTAAGTTTAATGAAAGTCAAGTTACTATACACAAATTACCGGAAAGAAAATATATAGCAAAAATATCACAGAAAAATCCGGAATGTGCCTCTACTTCTGATGCTGCAGTCCTTCCGTTTCTGGAGGAAAGGACCCTTTCGAAGTCGAGCGGATCCTCGTTGTGATCGATCCCTAAAGATGGCTTTTTCCTTGATCGTAGTAACTCTAAAATCTCTGCAATACAAAAAAAGAAAATTAGCCTGCTACCCAACTTTTAGATAGCCAGCTGCCCTTCAATCGGAGAGTGGGTGTGGGTGAAATACAGATGCAATTTTCCACCGGTTACCTCGTTCGTCGAATTACTCAGTCAACCACGAAATCCAAGTAATGATACAAATGATAGTAGGTAGAAGAAAAGTTTTCGGCTTGAACTTTCTGTCAAATATTTACTGAAATGACTCAGAGGGTTCAACAAGATTAAATGCAAAATTCTGACGGCAAATATATGATGGTAATAAAGTAAATATTAAGAAAAACAGTATGGAAAGTCGACAATATATGCGCTTTACAATTAACAGTACAGAATTATATTGTTGAACGTATGTTGTATGAATCTTAATATATAAAACTCAGTCGGCCATATTGTTTGTTACACCATTTATAACTCAAGATTGGTTAAACTGTTTTTTATGAAAGTTTTTTTGTTGGATTCTTCTACAGTGGGGTTAACATAAAATACATTAAAACTATGAAAAACTTGATGAAAAAAAACAAAAAGTAGGAAATATTTTTCTTTATTGCGAATAACGCCAATAGATGTCGCCACGATCTTTTTATTCTTCTTAATATATGTAAGGAGATGAAGGCTTCTGTATAGTGATACCAGAGTGACAATCGCGCCCTTCACCCATATCCTGTTGATTGTTAAAGTTTCTTCTGATCTATTGAAATTCGTTCGATGTTTATGAATTTCAATTGCTCCCCTGTAAAGCCTGGGGTAGTATGCGGTGGTGGTACCCTATCTCCTGAAGATGCCAGACTCTCGAACTGGCAAATGTCAAGAATGAATCAACGACGACGGCTTAAATGCTCTAAAAAACAAGTGATAATGAAAGAAGGCTGCGTAAGCCCCAATCAATTCGATGGAAAATATTTTAACGTAGTTTCGCCAGGCGCAAACACCAAGAAATCGAACAGTTTCACCATGAATTGGTTGGGGCTTTCGCGGCCATCGTTCAATGTCACCTGTTCTTTCGAGCATTTTGGCCGTCGGCGTTTCGCCAGAACATAACTCCTGAAAATACCAGACACTCGAACTGAAGAAACGTCGAGAATTCATTCAGGACAACGGCCGAAATTCTCGAAAGTACAGGTGACCATATTCTCACCATATATATTTATTAATTTATTCATTTATTTATTTATTACAAAATTGATTCGAGTTGGGTACATTCATACGAACAGATGTGAACAAATAAAGGCCGAGCGAAATCAAATCTAAAAGTAAACATTATGTATGAAAAAGAAAAAACAATAACAAAATGTAACGGAAGCAGGAATTTCTATGGGGTACTTCCATCTGTAGTAACTATTCTTGAAAGCGTTGACGGAGGATGGTCGGACTATGTTCTCAGGCAAACGGTTCCAACTGTGAAATATGCGATTTGGCAGAAAGTGTTGACGCTGTGAGGACTTGAAGTTTTCGCGTTTAAGTTTATAAATATGCCCTCGCAAGTTGTTCCTGTTCAGAGGAAAAAACCGCGGGCCTTCTCCCCGAAGTGGCCTCGCATGGCTCGAAACGAGAAGATCAGGTCACCAGGCACACGCCTCTCTTCGAAAAGTGTCAACCCCATTGCAGAAAGTCGCTGTTCATATGAAGGTCGCATGAAGCACGAATAGCCCATCGCTGAGTGGACTCGAGAACATCGCTAGCAGCCCTTCTGGAACACCACCAAACTGTACCAGCATACTCCAACGTTGGTCGGATGTATGTTTCGTAAATAATCCCGAATGTTCGATCATCACAGCCTCTGAAGGATTTACTGAACATGTGGGTAAGTTGTATTGCTTTGGCTGTGGCTGAGATACGTTCTATGTGTGCTAACCAACTAAGATCCTCCGAAATGACAACGCCAAGGTCTTTAATCTGGGATACTGGAGTCAAGTATTCACCACCGATGGTGTAACCAAGTCGAGGATTGTTTTCACCTATGTGAAGAACGAAGCACTTACTCGTATTGAGAGGAGGCAACCATTCCCCACACCATTCGTTCATAATATTCAAGTATGTCTGAAGATCAGCAGTTATTGTAGAGTTTGATGTCGTCGACAAACTACGACAGTGTGGACTTCAACAGAGGTAGAAGGTCGGAGGTGTGAAGAAGAAAGAATAGAGGCCCCAGAACGGATCCCTGAGGGACGCCAGATATTACATGCCAAGCGGACGAAGAGAAGGCATCGCCAAGATGCACCGGTACGAACGGCCAGACAGGAAAGCTCTAATCCAATCGAGAAACCTTCGTCGTACTCCAATCAGTGTTGCCAATGGCAATTCACGGAAAAATCCGAAATATCTGACAAAAAATCCGAAAAAACCCGATGGCTCCGTAATTTCATCCGAAAAAAATCCGCTCGTTCATCGAACAATTGAATAATTCAGAAAAGAAAAAAAAACGCTTTTCTATCCTGAAAATTCCTATTCCTATATATTTTTTTTTAATGTGAAAAATATCTAGTGTCCTCTAGCAGTAATGAGCAACAAAACCTGATCTATTTCAGTGTTTTCTAATTTAATGGAGATTGAACAGTTATGATTTGAGATTCATAGATTTTTATTCATTTTAGTACATAAAAAATACTATTTGAAGGATCCCCATAGATTCAGCACAAATTGTTTTTTTAATTTCCGGTCGAAGGTCACAAATTTTTGTGAACCTCAAGAAAGTTTGCAGATAAATTCTCTACAAAGAAATATTCGAATCGTAAGAAAGTCGTATTTCAAATTAAACGCGCACACTCCTGAAGTGGTGTAATTGGGCGATTTTTCACATGGTTAATAGTACCTATATTCTTAAAACAAGTTGCAGAATGAGCTCCTATTCTATAATGAGTTTCATCACAGTATTACTTTTAGTAAATAGTTTCAGGCTTTCACGACCGGATATATTGACATTTAGAGAGTCTTCCGGGCTTATTGGCCGTGATCTATTAGGAATTATTTCACCTAACGTTTCGCCCACAACTGCGGTAGGCATCTTCAGAGGATTCTTGGTCTGAGGTTGTAACTCGACCGCTGAATTTCCGAAAGTGATGCTGGATTCAATCCGTTGGTTCAACTTATACCCTGATTATTGGCGGGAGGAAGTAGATGGTTTACGCGCGCGATGTTGATTGGTCTATCGCTCCCACTTCGTATTGGCTTGATTTTGGTCTTTTCCAACATAGTGCATGGTTATATTTACAACTCGAAACTATGACAATTTAGGCAATATCAAGTTACCTCAAAGAGATATCTTCTATTATTTTAATGGAGGTAGCTAATGGAAGACCATAAAATCAACAACCAGTTGAACTTCTCGAAACAGATTCCATTTGTCAATTAAATAAACATGCAGAATTGTCAATTTTTGCTTTGAACAAATTTGAAATTTGATAGAATGTGAATAAAAACAATTAAGTAGGGATTCTGAATTCTCATGTTTCATGAAAATAGCATTTTAATATAGTTCGTAAAATAAAATAACAAATTGCTACAGATGATCATGATCTACACTTTATTTTTGTCACAAAGCTATGTTCATATTTTTATTGTCTGATTTCTTGTATTTACGACATACTATTATTCTGTCTCTTGTTTATGTCATATATTATGCTTTTTACTTTTCGGATCAAAGCGATAATTGTCGCAAATGAGTATTTCTGGGATCGCTTTGAAAAAGAAATGTATAAAAGAACTTCTCTATGAATGAACAAATGGCGGCTCTAAATGGAATGTTAATGTCCATCTAATACATGAAAAAACATAATTTATTCACGGCACACATTGTATTCTTTCACTGAGGTATCGAACATTCAATTTCAGTATCGGAAGGGGGCAACATAATTCATAATGGAGTAATGTTTGAATAAATAATTCTAATAAATGGTTTTATGTGCTTTTCGAATGCTGCAGAATAACAGTTATTCCATTGCAGTCAGTTATATTATTCTCGACCTCAATGAATTTTTCATGAGATCAGGCAGCCAGCCAGTGGTCATTTAAACGGTTATTACTGTTTATCATTACGGCTCGAATAATCATTAATTTGAAGTAGTGGCATTTTTCCCACGGTGGTTTGAAGGATCGAGGAAATGTTGAAAGGAGATTTCACTCCGATTATTTTAGATATTTCTTTCACTATCAATCATTACTGCCAAACAGATATGTAAACAAATCGCGAAATTCGAGTTGATATTACTACTGGACGAGAATAAAAATCAATCACTTTTCCGGATGTTTTGGTATCATTGAGATAAAAGATGTAGATTCTTTTCTTAATATAAAATCTCAATTGTAACTTCATTCAATATGTTTAACTTAACATAATATAGTGAAACCTTAAATTCGAAAAACTTCGAATTCCACCGGGAAGGCGATATTATACAGGGTGATACACGGTCGATCGTACGTTAGACGTTTTCTGAGAATGGAAAGCAAGAATTCATTGAAAATTTGGTTTCTTGGACAAAAACAGATGCTCTATCGAGTGCTGCCGTGTTGCCGCTTAAGTCAAAGAGTAGTAATTACTTTGTTATTTCAAATACCACACCCTGTATATTATTGCACTTTTCTATTCATCGTAGTAACACTATTATTTTGGTATCACTTTCTCATACTTATCTTCCTCGGTTCCTGAGTAATTGAATGATTTCCTTTTTTTGTGCAAAACGTGGCTTTGGTTAAACATTTATAACTTTATTACGATTAATCTTTGGAAGCTGAAATTGCGTATGCAGAATGCTAAGATTCTATGCATCATGCAGGTGTTACGAAATACGCTTCTTTTCATACAGGGTCATTCAAAATTCGATGGTTCATCGAGATATACAAAAACGGTAGAAAGTGCCATTTTTCAAATGGGACGCACTGCATATTTTAGGAAATACTGAAAGAAAATTGAATCTCCTTTCGAATGATATATCACATTCCTATACCTAGATTGTGAGATTCTGCGTTGAACTGAAATTTCAGAGTTGCGCACATTTTATAGTTACGAACTTCCTGAATCTGCTAACCAAAACAAGCTTAAAATGAGCGGTTCATACATACTAACTTCAGTGGAAAGTATTAATTAGACTCCTTCGTCAGACAATTTCTAGATTTTATTAAACTTTGCAGAATTATTAGACAATTTAGTGCTTAAGTTTTGCGTAGGGGCCTCTTTTATATTATTCAAGAAAAATTTCCGATTGTTTCTTATTTCAGAGAATGGGAGAGAAAACCTTAATAAAAGTTTCACAAAAATGCAAACCTCCCAAAAAATATCTATTCCCGCTCCTTGCAGAGAATGTCGCCCTCTTCGTTTTCAAAGGCTCTCCTCTGAGAATTCTGAGATCGAGAATCTCTTCCCTATGAATGTACTGCGGTAAGGTGTCTTACTTTCTGTTGACGATTTGGACAACTATTTGTGTATCTTCTAGACCTCGGAAAGTCTATTGAAAGCGTTGTTTCCCGAGTCGAGATTGAGTTCTTCCTTCAATTGTCGTACAACACACCATCTTTCCCTTTTTTGCAACTCGTCAGCGTGCTGTTTTCAGGGCCGCTGCCAGACATTTTGCCGCCCCGGCAAAATAAAATTTTGCCGCCCCGGGAAAATTATATTTTGCCAACTTGCTGTGATGTATTGAGTTTGGGACTCATAACAAACTGTTTCACAATTTGATCAAGGGGCAGAAAAAATTCAGAAACGAAGAAAATATAACTATAAATATGTATTATACAAAAAATATATTAAATAAAAAATAACAAAAAGAAACATATATACCGGCCATCGCATGTATAAAAGTGAACTAGAACCATCAGACTAGAATGTTCGAACTCAAATAAATTTCTTCCTTCTCTCCTTCATCTCGCAAAAGTCATGAATTGTTTGAGATATTTCGAGATTATTGACTATCTCATGTTCAATGGATATAATGGCTAGATCAGATAATCTATCTTGGGCCATTGTTGATCGTAGAAAATTTTTCATTTTCAACTTTGAAAAGCTTCTCTCGCCAAAAGTATCCCAAAAGTATTTTCCATATTTAATATATATATATATATATATATATATATATTCGTATGAACTTTACACATTGCGTCAGAAAGAAAACACAAAGAAAAATGATATAAAAAATAAAAAACTATCTCCTACAATCGAAGCGAAGTCTGCCGAAGCCAATCCTCTGCATGTTTTGTTAAGACATGAATGTCCTCTATTGATCCGTGGAAACGGGTGTGAGGACATTCTATGGCTAGATGGTGGATAGTTTGTTGGGCTGCTCCGCATTTGTCACATTGGGGGTTGTCTATAATACCCCATTGGTTTAATGTTTTATTGCATACTCCATGTCCCGTTCTGATTCTATTCAGGTTACACCACCTTATTTAATAAAATCATTATACGACAGTTTCTACGATACACGATACCGATATAGTATATTCTGAAACAAGTTGCAGCATGAGCTCCTATTCCAACACGAATGCGAAGTTCGAAAACGAGCGACGAAGGAGCGAGTTTTCGATAGCATGAGTGTTTTCGAAATATCTCGAAAACTGAATGGGCACAAAATTCAAAACTTACGGCACAAATTGGCACAAAATAGACACAATTCATCGAAACAAGAAAATTTCCAAAATTCCATATGTGAGTCACCAACTTGTCGCTTGACTCAAAGAAAACTCGAAATATCTCGAAAACTAAATGGGCACAAAATTCAAAATATACGGCACAAAATAGACACAATTCATCGAAAAAAGAAAATTCCTAAAATTCCATATATGAGTCACAGCGTCAAGTTGGTGACTCATAGTGAAAACTCGAAATATCTCGAAAACTGAATGGGCACAAAATTCGTAACATACGGCACAAATGGGCACAAAATGAGCACAAAATTCCCAAAATATTTTCATATCGAAATTCCACTAGTAAGTCACCAACTTGACGCACCTCGTGGACCCACTTCTTGTACTGTTCAATAGCTACTTCTCTTCGTTTTGCTCTTCAATCCCTAGACGCTTCTGTTTCTCTTCGGCCAGAGCATTCTCGAGTGTTTTGAGCTCATCTTGCATTCTTGCTGCGGCCAATCTATGACAGTCTTTGTCTTCTTTGAGAAGCGATTGGAAGTGGAGAATAGACTCACCTTTCACCGCTATCGTATCCTGTAGGACCTCGCTCTTGCAGGGGCTAGGGTTATAATATAAGCGTCAATTTAAATGAAGTTTATTTGCATTCATTCAACACATAATTGAAAAATTCAATGTACTTGAAAATCGCGTCTAGAAACACTTGAAGTTTGTAGCTTCAGGGCTTGATGCAACAGGTACTTCACGCCCCCAATCGAACGAACTATTAGTTGCTGCCTTGTACAGCAGGAAGATAAGAAACCCTTGAGCGATTGAGATTTTAAACAGCATGAACAGCAAAAATGAAACATCCCCTTATTCTATATTTGTGGAACATAAAGATCATGATAGCATATTTGATTTCATCCATAATACAAAAAGTAATATCTGACAGTGTTGAGTGAGTTAATGGGAACTAGGAAGGTGTAAAATAAATCAGCAAATCTTAGCTAAAGCCAACATTTCGCAACCATATATTGT
Source organism: Hippodamia convergens (assembly GCA_038502775.1). NCBI lineage: Eukaryota > Metazoa > Arthropoda > Insecta > Coleoptera > Coccinellidae > Hippodamia > Hippodamia convergens. Next base: position 35,879,452 of record CM076609.1, read on the forward strand.
TACTTTTTTCAGGGCTAGAAATATAGATCATGGTCAAATTATGTAAAATGAATGTTAAAGAACACGACAACGTGAAACATGAGAAAATAAATAACGCTACATATACCAAAAAAGGTTACAGAGCTGCGACTCGCACTCGAACTCTCTTATCAAAGCCAAATGAGTTCAATTATTGACTAAAAAAGGAGAATTACAAACAGAGAAACATCGAAAATATCTGTGGTTCTCCTTTTTTAATCAATTTTTGACCGCATAATTTGGGTTTGGTGAGTGAGATTCTATGCGGATTGTAGCTCTGTCAGCAGGCCATTCTGTGGTATATGTAGTATTGTTTGGTTTTTCATATTGTCTTGTTCTTTTTTGTTAATTTTACATACCTAAATTGACCATGATATGTATTTTCAGCCCAGAAAAAGTATCAAAGCAGCTAATATTTGCTGATTTATTTTACACCTTCCTGATTGCCATTAACTTACTGCACATGTTGAAAGGAATTGACCATTTGAGTTTCGATCTATGACAATAGGAGAATAGGATACAACCAAAAATAGTTTCATTTAAAATATTGCCAAGACGAGGTCGAATTTCTCAAATGAGGAATGTTCACAGGTATGCAAAATCGATCGAAACTTCGTCACAGTATAACCAATATGTATATGAAATCACTAGTTTTTGTTTCAGTCGAAAAGACCTAGTAGTTCGGATTTTACAACCCCGTGAATATTCAATTCCTCGCGGCGATGTGACGTCATACTACATTCGCAAATCGTACTCCGTGAGACTAGAGGCCCTTTTATTGGACCCGGCTACGTACTGAACCTCGCAAGTCGTTTGGTGTAAACTGACGTCACACGGATCCATCGAACTCATGTTTATAACTCGATATCTCGGGCGCTATTTGAAGTATTCAAATAATTTTTGGACACAATATTTTCATTTTCTACGGAGAATAAGAGTATGTAGAAATTGAAAAATGTGAACATTCCTCATTGTCAAAAAAATATCAGATCTAATGTAGAGCCAAGCTGCTAACTCTACACTCTTCAACTTCACAAATCCTTATTTCACAAACTCTATGCCTTCCGCCATGTAAGATTGTGAAAAATTCATTCGCAATTCATAACTTTTGTGTTATGGAATAGTTCTTATAGTTATGAAACGGCCAAGTCACTTATTTTGACCAAGGCATAGAGTTTGTGAAATAAGGACTTGTGAAGTTGAAGAGTGTGGGTAGAGTTAGTAGCTTGGCTCTACATGAGATCTGATAACTTTTTGACAATGTGAGAAATGTGCCTCGTCTTGGCAATATTTTACATGAAATTGGTTTTGGTTGGATTTAAGATATTTGTACGTTGCTTATGACAAAATCTTTTTATTTTGTTCTTTTTTTCCTCAATAGAAATTCAATGATATATAATTACGGCGAGATATATTTCAAGTCAAACTCATTCACAATCAACAATGTACGAATTGGAGAAATATAACTTTACCTACCTAGGTTCAAGCTGCGATCGCGATGTATTTGCGAGCTGCCATGTCAACCATTGTATAAAGGATCCTATCTTTATACAATAATCACAACGGAAAATTGTACAATGGAAACTGTGGTTGAGGTTATTGTAGAAAAATTGTATTTGGTGTGAATACGCATGAGGCGTTTTACAAGCGCTTTCATTATCCCCTTATTCAAAATGTGGGGGTGATTTTCAACGGAAATTCTTGAATATTTTTTCAAAATTCACAACAAGCAGTTCTCCGTTTATATCAATTTTTAGATCACTAGCATAAAAATTGGCGGAAGTCTGATGCAAACTTATACATCCCCTGGTTCTGAGGGTTGTGGGGTGATAGTTTCAAGTTAAAGTATTTTTCAATTTTTTCGTTGTTTGTGTACGAAAATTAGCTCAAATACCAAATTTCAACTTGATACGACATCGGGAAGTACCCTAACAGTTTTTATGATCATCAGTGAGTGAGTGACTTTCCACGTTTGATAAGTTCACCACTGACATTATATCCTGAGAATTTTTTTCATCTGCTATATTCCAAACTCAAGGTATGAGGGTTCAAAAATACGACGGAACACTTCGTGTGGCTCGTCTTGATGGATATATTGGTAGAAGTAAATTGAACGAAGAACTTAATAATGTTCGTCAGTGTGTATGGAAGATAACGACAACATTATCTCGGTGCTGAAATTCATAATAGAAAAAAAATTAACTGAAGTTGACCCCACTATCGATCGAAATAGTCCTGAGAATTATTGCCACCACACCTACCTGTTACAAGATCAGATTTCAATCCTTGGTATTCTTTCAGCCGAAAATGATGAAGCTCATTCGTTATTATATTGTGCTTTAACTGAATATTTTAATCTTGGAAAAGTCCCAAATATAAATTTCAAAATTTGTCATCCCTGTATTTGATAATTTTTGAAATTTTTCAATGTAAAATTAAAAATATTTCAAAACTTAAGTGTTATTTATTTGTATAACTAGCATTTCTCGTCAAACATGACAAATATGTAAACCAAACCTTTCGCATCACATACTTTTCACGAAGACAAAAGGGTTTCGCAAAGATCTGCCGATCGGGGCCTCGCAATGCCACTGCTGAGATTCATCTTGCATTCGTTAGCTTAGTCTTCAACAGACGTATAACCATTGTATACATATATTGTTATACAATGGTATAACATAGTCCCTCGCCAACAATTCATTCTTCAATGAGTTCTCCAAGAGTTTCGTTTGAACGGACTAAACAATATACCTAGCGATGTTTTTTATGAAGTATACCTACTATTAAGTCTATCATTCATACTTCTGGATGTGATACCATGTTATATCAAATCACACAAATTGCACCGTTTTACCGAATTTTTAACAGTTTTCTCAGACTAATATTCAAAGCACTTCATGAAGTTGGATATATCCCAGATATCCCCAAGATATATGCGCCGGTCCAAATAGGAGAAATAATTCAGGACAAATCAAATATAAAATATCAGAATACCACAACGCAGCAGTACTCCTATTTATAGCTTAATTAATTTAATTTTGATATCGTCACATCCAGATCAAATTTCGCTAAAGATAAAACCTTTGTCTTTTTATGATACCCACGCATAATTTTGTTCTATCAATTTCCGCGTCATGGAATCCGTATACGTATAATTTAATAATATGATGGAATCTGTAGAATATAGAATCTGAAGGGAGGAGGAGCATTTATATTATTTTTATTGACCGGAATGGTTCTTACAAATTAACAGAAAATATCTACCAAACACGGATACAACACAACAAAAATCGTTCGAAACACTAAATAAATCTTCAATTTCAAAAATTAATAACAAGAAATTCTGCAAAAAGTACGAAATCACCAACTCAAATTTGACAATTATTATGATCAAATGGATCGAAATTGATTTTCCCCATTTCAGTATCGTAATGAGTTCATAACAGTACTAAAAGTAGTGCTGTGATGAAACTCATTACCAGCATTGATTCAGTTATATTTTTCGTTTTGTACACTGCAAAAAAAAATTAACACACATTATGGAAATCTCAAATTAATTCTACAACTGAAGGTGTTCTCAATGATAATTATTTTTAGCAGAATTATGCATGCAAATGTTATCCACTTTCAACGTTTTTCTTCAATACAGATGTTTTTTCCCAGCAGAAATAAAAAAAGATGATATTATCAGATTTTGAATGGCTCCATTCTAAAATCAGTTGTTCTCGATCAATTCTAGTGATGAATAGTTTTTCTTTCGTTTGATTTTCTACACTCGATCGCTATGCAACGCGAAACACGCAATTTGACCCAAGAGGAATGTGCCCAAGCTGTAGTTTTGCGAGAAGAAGGGTGGACATACACAAGAATTGCAGAAAGGTTTGGAGTTTCCCATACAAGTGCGTCCAGAATGTTGCAGCGATTCAGGGAGGCAGGTATGAATGTCCAAAGACCAGGACAGGGTAGACCACGGGTAACAACTGTCATTCAAGAACGTTACTTGAGAGTTTCTTCGTTGAGACAACGGTTTGCAACCGCTCGTCTCCTTCAAAATCAGCTTGAGCAAACTCAAGGGGTGCAAATTAGCACTCAGATAATAAGAAATCGCCTCAGAGAATATGATTTAAGGCCTCGTGTCGCGGCAAGAGGCCCAGCTCTTACCCCAGCCCATCGAAGGCCTGTTTGGATTTTGCGAGAGAGCATATCCATTGGGAAGAGGCCGATTGGGAAAGAGTTCTCTTCACAGATGAGTCTAGATTCTGCCTCTACCATTGTGATCGACGTTCCCTTGTATACAGACGTCCACATGAAAGATATGCTCAGTGCAATTTTGTGAATACTGGTTTCGGGGGAGGATCGATTATGGTATGGGGTGGAATATCTTTGACTGCTCGCACAAACCTAGTCGTCGTTGATAATGGAGCTATGAATGTTGATAAGTGTATAAGTGTGGGATCCTAGATTTTATTTAGGTATTAGGTTTATTATAGTTTTGAATTTTAACCTACGGCACTGAACTCAAGTGAAGTACTTCCCAGTACGTTTATCAGTGCACTTGACGCGAGACGCTAGATTTCTTGAGAGTTAGCAGGTGACAATTTCAAGAGTCGAGATTCATGAGAAAATATTAACTTGAGGGTTCCTAGGGCGAGCGGGGAAAAGAGTTCAGGGGGTACTTCGGGAAAAATAGACAGTCGATTAGAGGATTTCGGGGAGTCGATCAGAGAACGGGAAGAAGGTCGGTCAGAACGTGGAGTATTAATAAGACGAGGTTCCGAAGAACCGATTAGACGAATTTTTCGACGAAGTGATTAGACAGACACTAGTCGGAAGTTAGACGTTAGACGAAATCTTGGGACGCGATTCTTATACTAAGCGGAATAGACGGAAGCTAGTTAAGAGGTCGTCAAACAAGATTTATAAGACGAAAACGTCATAGACGTGCGTTCAGTGACTGAAATCCCGAGTTCTTGTTGTCAGTGTTTTTTAATTCTATTCGTCTACTCATTAAACATTTTATTAAACTACCTGGTGCCTAGTAATTTCCCTAGACACAGTCAAATTCCTACATAAGGAACATTTTTAAGGAACATGTAGTGCCATTTGTCCCATACATTGGTGAAAATTTCATTTTTATGGCCATTATGCCAGACCCCATCGTTCGAGCATCGTTCAGGAGTACCTTGAAGAGGTTGAAGTCTCTCGAATGGAATGGCCAGCAAAAAGTCCAGATCTCAATCCGATTGAGCAGGTTTGGGACAACCTCAATAGAAGGCTGAGAAGTTTAGAAAATCATCCAGCTACTCTTGATGACTTAGGAATCCAACTCGGAGAAATCTGGGAAGGATTAGATCAGAACATTTTAAGATCACTTATTTTGAGTATGAACTGTCGTTGCCGAGCTGTAATTGACGCAAGGGGTGGAAATACCAAGTATTAAATCATTTATCAGCATTTCAATATTTTGAAAATTGTTCATTTCTCTTCTTTCACATAAGATTCGGTGAAATCCTGAATTTTTCTTCCATTTAATGTGTCTTGTTTCGTTCAGAACCTTCCCGAGAGAACATAAAAAATAAGTTATGAAGTCCATGTAGAGTTAACTTTCATAAAAATTGAGATTTTCAGAATGTCCGTTAATTTTTTTGCGCAGTGTAGTTGTCAGTAGTGACCTCCGATCGAATCAAGTTTCGAATCAAATCAATTCAAATTCCGTAATCTGTCAAATTTCGTAAGTCACACCAACTGCCAAGATGAAATATAAAAGTCACTAACCTGAATTTTTATTTGAATTTCGAGAGTATTTCTCAAAACTTGACTGACTCGTTGCAGAAGGCAATTCTAACATTCATGCTATCGAAAACTCGCTCCTTCGTCGCTTGTTTTCGAACTTCGCATTCGTGTTGGAATAGGAGCTCATTCTGCAACTTGTTTTGAAATAAACTATTTCAATAAAGCTGATTTATGTCAAAACAGTTTCCCAGCTAATATATAAATCGTCTGTGGCCGGCATAAGATCTTCACAGGGCCGTCGAGAGCTTTTGCGGGTCCTGGTACATACCAAACAAATACGGTCCCCCAGATAATGTTAGATATTCCTATAATAAGATATGGGTATATTTCTTCCAAAAAAATTTCATTGAAAATTTTAATAATTTTAAAGTATGTGTATTAATTGGAATCTGTTGAGAAATTGGGACAGAACAAATAAGAATGGATCCTAATTCTTTAACATGGGCTCAATGGGTCCATATAGAAGTATGTATTTTATTTGGATCCCTTCAAAACGGGGTTGTTAATTTTTGTTTTTTAACAGATTTCATTATATTGTATATGATTTATAACCATAAAAAGATGTTCTATTTGAGATTAAACAAAAATTATTTAGAACTAAAAAAACACAGATGCATTCACAGGAGAAAGAACTTCTTCAAATCCTTTTTTATGATCCATTCATGATAATATGACACATGAAACAGTACAAAAAAAAATATATCGAAGACAGCTATTAATAACTGCGTTATTTTAAGCATTGGCGTCATGGGCAGGTTAACCCCCGCCACTCAAGAAAATATTTCAATTTAAAAGTTGTTTCCAATCGTTACCTACAATGTTTCTCTATTTTTCCAATCAAGAAAAGACCCTAATCATGGCCACCCCATTACTCCTATGATTTTGAAAGAGTCTTTTGGTATTTAGCATTAGCATAATCCGGCACGATTTTCAAGAACAGCCTCAGTTTCAATCTAATCTTGACTCGATTAGTAATAAATCTAGAGCACTCAATCGTCGAAGGTCGAATACAATTTTTATTTTGAAGGATTGCTGACGGACCATTCTGGTTGGGCTACAGTCACAGGCAGAGTAAGAACAAAATATTCTCAGGAATCTGATAGAGTGTTGATTGAATCCAGGGGGGGGGATTGAAAATCCCTTTACCCAAAAATTTTATGAAAACGTCCTTATAGTAGCTGTGTACTCCTAACAATTACCATAATGCAGAAAATCAAAACGAGGTTTTAAGTTGTTTTGACTACCCCACGGAGAAAATTGCCTGACTGATGATCTCATTATATTTTTGACAAGGTATCCAAGTTTAATTTGTGGACTTTATGATTGAATATATGCTATTAGATGGGCAATCTTGAAAACTAGAATTGACTTCTGTTGTGTTGAAAATTGAAAGAAATCGGGAAGTATCTATCAACTCTATTCATGAGATCATAATTATAAATGAAGAAATTCCAGTTGCTCGACCCCATCCCAGGTCCCCAAGAGCCCTGGCCCTGGTGAAATGGACCGTCTTTACCGCCCTCTCGACGGCCTTGGGTCTTCATGATTATCTTTTCACTTCTTCGCCGCCTTTCAATTGATATCTCAAGAGAGTTATAAAGCAATAATCCCTTTTCGAACCTCTGCATTTGCCTTTCGTTCGGCATCATTAATGAGAGTTCACACTGCTTGAATTTACATTTTAGTCTTAACTGCATAAATCAGTTTGATGTTGATGGTTAGTGATGTGAAATGCAGATTTTTCGTGGCATTTTGGAATTTCTTCAGGTCCACTAACAAAGAATGAAATTCGGTAATATTAAGCCTATTAACAATGACGTATCTACTTCATTATAGAAAAAAATTTGATTTCAATCGATATATGTATATTGGTCTTTTTCCTGCCCTATATCTTATTTCCAGACTCTAGTCTAGAACAGTAATCAACTTCTGATGAAACACAAAAACTTCAAGCTCTCAGAACTCTTGAAGCGGATTCTTTTACCGAAAAGATCAATCGGGTGTAGTAACAAAATTTGAGCTCTCATGGAGCAATCCTAGGACATGTGATTCTTCACCTCTGGTGAAGACGTGTTTTGAGGTTCGATTTAATATTTATCATAATATTCAGGTATTGATTGAAAACCTGTAATTGACATTCGGGGTACAATTACACTGGAAGGATTTTTTTTCACTGAATATTATAGTAAACAAGAAACCAGAAGAAATTATTGAAAAGGTCAGTTCTTATCATCTAATTATACAGTAAATATAAAAAGAAATTTCTCCCAATACCTGCATGTTGTATTTATCCAGTAATCAAGTCCCACATAACATCACTTATCCGTCACTATATCTCCTGTCAATGTTTAACCTATCAGTCAACATAACAAACAATATAGAGCTATAATTCTTAAGGGTAAATATCATTACACAATTATCAAACAAATCATTTTGTCAGGGGAACCTCTCCAACCAAATGATTACAGAGATTCATCGATGGGTGATAATACGGACTATATCGATTACAAAGGGTTTCATTATTTACTTTTCGTCATAATTTCATGATTGTGAGATAGATGAAAGGTTTGAAAACTAGTTCTTGTGAATCTTTCGATATTCCTTGACTTAATGAAAGGGATATTGTATTTTCAGATTCAAGATGATCTTTCAAATACCTCCGCATTTTGAAGATATGATTTCTTCATTAGAAACCCAAACAAATTTACATGCATGAAATGTACACGGCTGAACATAGGAACTAGGAACATGAGAGTAATAGTGTCTCGTTGTGCTAGGTTAACAGCAATTAATTTCCATATCCTAAATATCGAAATTATATATATTGTCATGAGCAACTTACAACATTTTACATGAAAATGTTATTGGTGGGATTGTAATTTTACATCATTGTTCTCGAAATTATCACATGAACAATGGTAATCAGTCTCATACCTACTTATTCTTCTCGGTTTCTAATTCAATTTTAAATCATAGTGAAACATGAATAAAAGAAAATTCTTGAGAATGATGAAGAAAGAATATCAGTATGGTCATCGTCTCGAGAAGGGAAACATTTTTTTTTATGGTCTTTGATCCGTTGGAAAATTAACCCTTCCTCTACGGAATAATTCCTTTTGGTAGAACTATATTTCCGAGTATACGTGAAGATTAGAGATAGAATAGGTTGTAAAGAGTTATAAAGCGTGAGAATTTATCGAACAAAACCAGATGTTTGTGTGACACGTAATGTGTTTCGTTGTTCTCACTTATATTATAAAATCAGTCACTTTCTCCCTCTCACCCTCACATAGAAACCGTCAGCAAAATTGTGTATATTCGTTCTACTATTAAAGTTATGACGAGGCTTGAAGAATACCTACAGTCCTGATTTTATTTAATACTTGATACAAGATACAAACTGATTCATATCGAAGATATTCAACAGGGTGTTTGACGAGTGGTTGACCAATTTCAGAAATTTTGTAACCTAAATTCTATTAGAGAATTTAAACATGAATTCAGCACCAAATTATCTACTGTTGCATACGTACTTCCGAAATTTAATAGGATTTGTTCTGAGGTTAGCTGCAAATATGATAGTGAACTTGATGGCAACATGAAGTAGTGTAAATATTTGTTTAATCTCCCTTTATATGCAGTGCTTACTGCATTACGCAAAAACGAGCCTGTCCAAATCAGAATCTTCGCAGAAGAAAACCATCAAGGTGTTGCTAAGAATGGCTAATTGCTAAATTTATCTTTTTAAAATATTTCCTTTTTGAGAAAAAGCTACGTTCCTCTATTTCCTTTTGTTTTCGACTTATAGGCCAAAATTGAAATTTGGGCGATTTCAACTTGGGTTATTATCTCCGTTTCTGATTATAATAGGATCAGGCGCGGATCCAGGAAGGAATTGGAAGAACGTTCCCCCCTCAAATCGATCGGGCCGCCTTTAAAATTTTGCTTCTAACCCTAGAATTTGACATACTGAGGCTAAAATAATTACATGAATATTAAAGCAAAAAGTGTTTTGATTGGGAGCTACTACAATTACTTTCCCTCGAAGTTCCCCCCAAAAGTTGGGCCTGGATGCGCCCCTGGATATGATGTTGAAATTAAAACATTATGCAGACACTGTTTTCGTAGCAATCCAGTAGCGTAGGTACTATGTTTTTTTCCCAAGAGGGGACAAGAAACAACTTCATGTTATAGCATAGCTCAACAAGGAAATCTCTTGGGAGAAAATATAGTACACTAATGAGGGAAAAAATGAAGTTTCCATTCGCAAAAATCGTATTTTGAGCTTTTTTTTTTAATTGAAACTTTGAGCTCTCATTTCAACTTCCAGTATATTAAAACCGAAAACGTTATGTTCTCTATAGAGCGATGTCGAATATCTTTTCGGTAACCCATTAAAAAAAATAATCTGAGATGCGTTGCGCCTTCATTGGATTCTCAGTATTCTACAAGCCTCAATTTGTAATTTTCTTCAAAAACCAGGAAATAACTCGAAAACGGCTATAAGAAAATGATACATAAAATGAATGTGAAACTCGAAGATATTTCCGGAAAGTCATAACATATAGGGTGTTCCTTAAAAAATGAGAAATTTGATACCATTTAAGGTGATAGCGGAAGTCATTGATATTTACAAATATGTATACCATAACTAAAGGTCTTTTTGGCTTATGTCTCCACACAAAATTTGATAGTGATTGAATTATTATTTCTCCATAAATTTCTAATGGACACTCCCGGTGGGACACCCTGTATAAAGGACTTCTTGTAACTTGAAAAATCACGTATGTCTCTGAATATACCAGGCGCATGTTCGGTTCTTAGCGGAGTGAGTACTGACCACGACTTCTTCAGTAGTAAGATTGCGGATGTCAATGCTATAATTGATATAGTTATATTTCTAACAAGGAAATTGAATATACCACTAAGTGGGATTTAGGCGGACGTTCGAGGAAAGGGTGGATATATTCAACGAATATTCCACATACCGTATAAACGGATTTGAAAGGGGAAAAGGTAAAGTGAGACTCACTACTGCTGAACTGATATTTAGTCAGGATGCTTCATATTTTTAGATTTTTTTCCCAATTCTGTTGGGAACACCAGTTCGATAGGGCAGTATCTTGACCAGGTATTCATTCATATGTATCGCGATGACCGAGAGTGAGAGTGAATCGTCAGAACGCTCCGACAAAAAGTCGAGAAATAACAATAGAAATAGCAAAGATTGCTCCCACTGCAATAAAAAAGTGGTCGATAGTGTGAAATGCGTTAAGTGCGAGCTGGTTTTTCACCCTGCCTGTATGGCGTTAGCAGCAAGTAAAAGAACAGTTTCTTGCGTTCATACTACCCAACCAGAAGGACAGTCTCACGAAGAGGGATCCTTGGATAATAATCAAGCGGAGATTGAATACCTGAAAATGAAGGTAAAATATCTAGAAGAACTTCTGCAGGAGTCCAGAATGAGCAACAAAATACTAATCCAAAATAATGAACTACTATTGGAAAAAATCAGATGTACTGATGATGGTAAACAAAGAAGAAAAAACCTTGATACTTCTGTCACCTGCAAGAATACAATGACATCTAACAAAGAGAATATCGCATCACAGACAACTCAAGATTCACCGACCGAAGTTTCCTGGAGCAATATCACGAATTCGAATATACATGGTAACAATGTGTTATCGAAATCTGTATCACATGTTAATCAAGAACAGAATTTAAATACCAGATCACTGCCTATACACAGAAAATATCAAGACTCATTAACAGATGGCAGTCATATCCAAGAAAACGAACGATTTCAGCCAAAGAATATACCTATAGCAACTGAACCTACGACAATAAATGATAACGAATGGAAAACCGTGAATCGAAAGAGGAGAACTAACGCTAAGCTGATATGTACGGGTACAAAGAAGGCCCACAACAACATCATAACCGGAGCTCGTAAGAAAAAATGGATCTATGTAGGGAGAATAGCTGGGCTGATGTACAAGAACACTGCATTATGGATTACTTAAGAGGAATCACTGGAGCTGAGGAAGCAGATGTGAAGAAGCTCAAAACCCAAGGGAACAACTCAGCTTTTAGTATAGGTGTCTATTCAGAAGAATGCCTCGAGAAAATTTGTGATCCTGAAGTCTGGCCCGAAGGAGTCATAATAAGAGAATTTAAATTCAATAACTTTTTTCGTTCACGCAACTCACAGAAAGAAGACAATAACTGAAAAACCACCAACCAAAATAAACTATCAGTCAAGAAAAACCTTCTGTACAAACAAAACATATAAAAACGAAATTTCACTTTTCCATCAGAATATTCAGTCTTTACAATCCTCTAGATTTCGATTAGAAGCACTAACACAGGAGCGCGACCTAGATATTATTGCACTAACAGAGCATTGGATGAATAACGACCAAATCCAAGGATTTCACATAAGAGACTACAAACTCATATCGAAATACTGCAGAGACAAGAACAGACACGGGGGCAGTGCAATACTATGTAAAGCGAATATAGCCTGCAGAGAGAGGCCTGACTTTGTTGACATGAGTGAGGTGGGTATTTTTGAATGCTCTGCGATACAACTCAAAATGAATTCATCTAAAATCATAATCTTATGCGTTTATTGGCCAGATACAAGCACGTTATCAAACTTAGAAATCTGTTTAGAGAAACTCGAAAATATTTTTCAGAAGCTTCTGCAGGAAGGGGCGAATTTCTTCATTGTAGGCGACTTCAACGTCGATATTCTATCTCGAACTCGCAAATCAGAGTCATTTCTAAACCTCATCGAAAGTTTCGGAGTACAAGCACTCATTAGGCAACCTACCCGCATCACTCATACTACATCAACTTGCCTCGACAATATATTAACAAATACACATCATACAAGTACATCCGTTTTCCAGGCTCATCTATCTGACCATTATTCCCAGGAAGTAAGATTTCATATTTCACAACGAGACAAAGATACCAAGGAAATCAAATACATCAAATACAGGAAATACACTGAAGAAGCCATCCTGGAATTTTGCCAGGAGTTAGCACTTCAGACATGGGATACTGTATTCAGTGAAGACCTATCAGAAGTAGATACCATGTGGATGAAATTCTCTGATCTTTTCAAAATGATATTCTCCGAAAAATTTCCTGAGATAACTAGGACAGTCAAAAATCATCGAAAAAATTTCAAATTCTCGAAAGAAATAGAATCAATCAAACGCGACTTAGACGTAATCTACACCATATACAAGAATCGGCCTGAATATGAAGAACTATATAGAAAAATCAAGAAAAAATATGATGATGAAATATTGAAATCTAAACAATCCTATTACAACGAAAAACTAACAAATGCCCTCAATAATTCCGCAACGGTCTGGAATGTGGTAAGAGAGATAACAGGAAGCTCTCCCAAACATAAGAATTACTCAGAATGCGACGAAAACCCGAAGAGCATAGCCAATAATTTTAACAACTACTTCAGCGATCTAGCCACAAATTTAACAATGGGACTCAAAACGACAAAGGTAAATATAGACATAGAGCGAAACAAAAATTCCTTCTACATGTTTCCAGTGACAGAACAAGAGATTATCGATACAGTCAATAAAATGAAAAACAAGAAGTCCTACGGATATGATGGTATCCCTATGTTCATAATCAAGAGGAGTATCGTACACATTACAAAACCACTGTGCCACATTATGAATGCATCATTTGTCAACGGTATCTTCCCTGACTCGCTCAAACTGGCCATCATCAAACCCATACTCAAGAAAGGTAACCCAGAGGAAATGAGTAACTACCGCCCTATTAGTCTCTTAAGCTCATTCTCTAAGATCTTCGAGAAAATATTAGCCCAACGATTCATGCATTTTTTTCGAAAATACAAAATCTTATCTGACAGTCAACATGGATTTATTAAGGATAAAAACACAGAGACAGCCATATTTCAACTGACGCAATCTGTCCTCAATGCCTTGGAGAAGGGTTTTATTCCATTGGGATTATTTCTAGATATATCTAAAGCCTTTGACTGTATAGATCATGAGATATTGCTCCAGAAACTGGAATTATACGGGATTAGAGACAGACAGCTGCTTCTCATCAAAAGCTACCTATCAAACAGAAGACAACTTGTTCACCTTACGACGACAAAGGGAAACTTCTATTCCTCGGAACGCCTTGTTGACATGGGGGTGATACAAGGTGGAACATTAGGGCCGATACTTTTCATCATGTATATAAACGACCTTCCCAAAATAGCAGCCAGTCAAAAAGAGGAAGCTGTCATTTACGTTGATGACACAGACTTCCTCATCCTTGCAGCAAACATACCAGATCTTCAAGACAACCTGATTTCAGCATTCGATAGAATCCAAAACTGGTGTGTTAATAACCGCCTGATACTGAACAGCAATAAGACCGAATGCGTAATCTTCTCTACAGATAGAAGTCGTCTAACGCTCCCAGAAAAAATCGGAAAGACAGATACTGTTGAAATGACACCAAAACCTTCGACCAAATTTCTTGGCGTAATACTGGACGCAAACCTCAAATGGAACGGTCACATAGATCATCTCTGCAGTAGACTCAACTCTGTGATTTACAGCATTTTCGTACTGAGCAAACAAGTTCGAATCGATCTACTGCAGTATACTTTTCCAACTTCCAGTCCCTGATAGGTTACGGCATTATATTCTGGGGAATAAGTTCCAACACTGAAAAAATCTTCATCGCACAAAAGAGGGTACTGAGACTGATGCTGATGAAAGGATACAGAGAATCTTGTAGAGGAGCATTTAAAGACAACAAAATCTTGACAGTATATGGTCTCTATGTCTATAAGCTTCTACTGTTTCTGCGCAAACACTCAAACATATTCGCCGAGTGCCGACGTCGAGAAGATGCAAGACAGGTGGTTCCCTACATCTACCCAAAACACTCCCTAACGCTGTTCGAAAGAGGTGTCTTTTATATGGCCATGAAATATTACAACGCCTTACCGAAGGAATATCGAAATATCACAACTCTGAAGACCTTCAAGAAGAAAGTATATAACTATCTAATCGATATTGAACCATACTCACTATCTGAGCTGAACATGAGCTAAAATGTGCTTATTTCTTGTTGACTTAATCTCTCTTTATTTTACTTTGTAAAATCATTATGAGATCGAATAAATACTATTACTATTACTATTACTATTACTATTCTACAACAAGAAAGCAGACCTCCGGTGCCCAGAAAGGGGTAGAAGATACTCTTCGCTTTGTGAAAAGGACCACAGATAAGTGGAAAAATTTAATAAAGAACTTTTCTTCCTCATATCTTATGGAGATTGCATTTAATTCAATCTAGAGACATTTGGTGCAACTGTTTAACTTCCACTTCTGTTCCTAAATATATCTGACTGTATTGAGATTTTTCGATTTTCAATCAAACCTAAAAATCAGGGCAGATCGAAAGTAGAAAGGTAGGTTTTTCCAGTGTTTAGTTATTTTTCTTTTTACTTTTATTTACTGCACGTTTTCGAAAAATAAAGCCTAGCCGGGCCGAAACGTGACATTCTGGTTCCAGAAGGATGGGGCTACGGCCCATCCAGCCCATCGCTGATAACATTCTAGCTAGAGGCATTGGGTATAAATATAATATATTAATTAACACTCAATTCTAGAGGACATCTTCCCTGATCGAATGATCTTCTTACGGCAAACTTGCCGTATTTGAGCGTTCTCCTTTCATGAAGAGTAACGGAAGCAATTCTGGGAGAAATTATCGAAATAGATGGCGAGTCATAAAAAAATTTCAGCGAAGGATTCCGAATGTAATGCATTGTGTACAATGCACATTTGAAATCCTTCGGTGATGAGTGCATCAGTCATCAAGGTCGTTATTTATTTAGACGACATGCATAGCTGCAAACACCAGAATACATAAAGTTTTAGAATGAGAAATAATTTCTCAAACAACTCATTCCGTTGTGTGTCCTGTGTGGGAGAATTGCCGCACACTGCATATGTTATACAGTACGGATTCTCTCTTACTGTAACGACATCTTGAACACGTTGCTTCTTCTGCCGGAACCAACATTCAAAATTCAAATCTGAAATCATCAAAAAGTGATAGCCAAAAAATTAGCACAGTAGAAATTGTTCTTCTTCATCAGAATCAGAAAATCCGGTGATTGATTCGTATTTCTATGCAATATTAAAAATACAATAAAACAACTTTGCAGTAGTATTTCATCCAATTCGCGGCACTATAGGATTGAATTCGAGAACAGAGATTCTAAAAGTTATCCAGATTCAGGGATTCTGAAATAATCATAATAATAATAATAATAATAATAATAATACTAATCTTTATTAATCCCAAAAGACATAATTAATATTTATAAGACAAGTCAAGGACAAAAACAAAGAATTAAACAATCAAAGATCAAAAATATTACTATCATCCAGAAATTCTTTAATACTATAATAGCTCTTTTTGAGCAGTTGACATTTTATCATTTTTTTCAATTTTATTTCACTTAACATTTTAACAGAAAGTGGTACATGATTGTATAAGACTATGGCCTGATAAATAGGCGAACACTGAATTTTTGTTATTACATGTGTAGGACCACACAGAGTAACATCATTCCTTGTAAAATATTTAAGAAAATCAGATAACTTAACCATTAATTTTCATGTTTCTTTACATAAACTAAACATCTATATATAAACAATGAAGGAAAAGTAAAAATTTTATATCCATTGAAGAAAAGCTTACATGAATCTCGTGAATTCATACTTAAAATTAATCGTATAATCTACTTTTGAGCAACAAACACTCTACCCAATTCAGTTGGATTTCCCCATAACATAACGTTGTAATTAAGAAAGCTGTAAACTAAACTGTAGTAAATACTAAAAAGCTACTCTACTGAAAATGAGTCCTTAACCCTGCTGATAGTATAATATGAACTACCCCACTTTTTACATACAGATTCCACATATGGGTGATTCTACAAAAATTGGGTAACTCAATGTCATCAGCCATTATAAACAAAGTCTAACTATATTTTATTGAAATTACAATTAATTTCCAAACATTGAAAAAACCTTTATTCTGCCAACCAATTGCACTTCTACATTTTCAATACAAGTTAATAAACAAAAAACATTAATACTCAAAAAGTCAGTCTGGCATGTCACAATCCCGAAAACCAACAATCAAGTGAGTATCAATTATTAATCATTACTCTTGATTTAAAAGAACTTACTTATTTACTACAATCTGTGATATACCCAGTAATATATACAACAACTTTCATAATGCAATGTTCTCCACTTAATTCACAAAAAAATAAGAAACTTTGTGTTTATTTCATTCGTCAATCCGTTATGTGTTCTTTAAATTTGGAATTCTCCCCAAATATCACCGACTGGTCAAATTCCAGTTTTAGTTTTAATGTTTCTAATGGAGTTAGTAGTTAGTTATACAGACTGCCAGCTGCCATAACTGTTTCAGTGTTAGACTTGTGTTTGTCCTCTATACACGTGCTAAGTCAGTTAGTCAGTCGAAATACCAGTCCTCTGGAGCGTCGTTATTCTCTTGTCAATCAGAGATTTATTTTCATGTATACATAGATAATTACAATTTGTTAAAATGTAGTTCGTTGATATTCGAAATTAACAAAAACAACATTAGTTCTGATTATTACCTCAAATTATGTCTTTTTCGTCAGTCCGCTGGCGTCAGTCCTCTGTCATGTATCGCGCCATAGGGCTGACGTGTTCAAAGAGTACTAAAGTTTTTTCTCTAATTATGTGTCAAATCTGTTCATTCCGCCACATCTCGTAAAATAAAACAATGTTAGAATATTTCATGCTAATTTCATTCTAACACTGTTTTCAGTAATATTTATTGATGACATGTTGGCCTCCTGCCACGGATTTATTTAACATCTGTCAAATTTTATGAGATAGAAAACAGTTCTGCCAATCAATATTTTTCAATGCAAAAATTACTAAACGATATTCACAGCAATATTTCATTAATTTCGATAAACATTCAACGAAGTAGAGAAAATAATGTGTGATACTAGTACAGAAGGCTCATTCTAACACTCGTTCATTGCAAAACTCGCAACTACTTGGCTCGTTTTTGAATTTTGAACTCGTGTAAGAATATCAATGACTCCTGCACTTATATCATAAATAACTATTCTGCTTTAGAGCACTTTTATCTTGATTGCTACCGTGCAGTAGGATTTATACTCGGATTTATATTTTATAATTCAGTTTAAATCATCATGCGGCACACTAAAAACAAATTGAGAACGGTCGAAATATTGAAAAAAAGAGAGACGCCAGAAAGGCTCGCTTCGCCATAATTGAAAATGACCCCAGAGTTAATTATAGGAATACAAAAAAATACAAAAACTCAACTACTTGAGGAAAAAAGAGAAAGGACAAAGAAAAAATGTTGATGAGATGACATCACGATCTCATTTTAATTTAATTATCACTATCTCTTCAGATGCTTTCAAAGCTTAACTCATTATTTTTGCTTGATTTATAAGCAATATACGTACTGTCGTATCGTTGAATAACTTCACCCCAAAAAATATAAAGGTTGAGAAGTATATCATTGAAACTGTCAAAAGGCTGTTACGAAGACAGAGATAGTTAACTTTCATAGTATATACGGTCATTGTTCTGAATTTTATGATAGTACTTTTCAGATGAATATTGTCAGATTTTTGTTTCTATTGTTTGTATTAACAAACAATTAAGTAAATCCAGTAATCATACATAAAAATATTGAAAAAAATTAAGTCAAACTAGTATAAGCTGAGTGAATAACGTTACCTTAAATATCAAACGGCTTTACGGAAAACTGAAATAGTATTTTCTCTCAGTATCACAGCCGAATTAATCATGTGGGGGGCTCATAGGTATCAGAATGTGCATGGGGCACAGGTTTCCTAGCAGAATCGAGGCCCGTCTCTCGTCAGTCCCCCCTGGCAGTCAAATTCAGAAAATTCTTCAAAAAGTGACTGGCCCGATTTGGATCAAAATATTCATTAGATCTGCCATCAAATACACAGGAATTGGTAATACTTTGATTCAATAACTTTAGTAAACAAAATATCCTCAAAAGTAACCCAATTTTTGTAGAATCACCCATTCCATAACACCGAAAGTAAGATATAGATATAGAAATTGATAAAACGCACTTTCGTGGTTCCCACCAAATACTGAATTTTATTGCATGAGTAAGTTTAGGAATTTCTGATAAATCTCCAAGATCAGTTCTCAAATTTAACCTTAAAAAAAATTCCATCCATTATTTAAAAAATTCATCAGACTCGACGAGTGTTATCACCATATCAGAATACATAATTCGACATTGGCGTGTGACCATCCTCTGTAGATAATTCAGCAGTATACCGATAATCTAGGGGTTGATCCCCAATTATAGGTCACCCTACCTACACCAAATCCTGTGACTTTGTGCACATGTTATGTATCCACAAACAACAATTATTGTCGTCATGATAGCACAGGTTCGTCTCTTATGAAATCCATACGAGGAAGGACCTCAATTTTATACATGTTATTATGGTATGGAGTTTCTGAGCTAAGAATTTGGAAAGAATATGAATGAACAGAAGGTGATAATCAGATCGAAAATACTGCAAAAATAATCAAGTAGAATCTTGAGTATATGATGCTCCGCCTTTAATATTATTTATGCTGTATTTTTTATTCCATAACCGTTCTTCTAATTATAAAACGTATTGACTTTGAAGTAAAGAGTTTCACCAAAAATACACACGCAGGACACTGGGCTTCATGATTGGGGTATTCTGTTCTAATTTCTTAATCTATTATCATTGCACCTGTGATTAGTGGTTCCCACAGTTTTAAAATGTCATCAGATTTGCCACAGTTCTTGTCCCATCATAAACGTTTCGCTACTTTGAGAGTCATTCAAGATTTCCTCTAGAAAAATTTGAAATGTCATCTTTATGAACTGTAGATAGTGCAATAACCAAAAAACTCTCTTCTTTGATCAATATTCTGTTCAGCCGAAAAGATTTCGTTCCATAAGCTCCAGTCCATTTACATTGACGTCGCCACGACTGTATATTCTTTCCATTGGTGAAAAACTGTAAGTTCAGTTGTTTTCGTTTCATATAATCTTTAAATTAGAAATCCAGAAATTATGTTGAAGCACCTAGATAATCTCAAAAATCAGGAACTTGTTTCGAAGTATCTATACAAACACTGAAGACACTAAAAGTGTAGGAAGGGTATGTAGGTCATTCCTTTCTTGGGATGTGAACATATTTGATTTTTTCAAATTAATTGAATCAAAAGCCAAGATTTTTCAATAGAAACTGCGATATTTATCTGAAATGAAAAATTTTAAGCGAGCAGTACCTAATATAGGTGACCTTTCGCGAGCTGATAGGCACTGAATCCACCAAAGCTCATGGTTTTCAAGTTGAATTTAAGATGATTAAATACCTGGTGAATGCACTGGTGTCTTTCTGAATGACATTCAACTAATTCGAAAATATTGGCGATCTTTACCTAACCTAACATAACCTGACCTTGTTAAACTAAACTATATAGACTATATATAAGACTATATCAGAGCCGTATCCGAGGTAAATGGAGTATATTTATGAGTTTCATAAATTTTTTTCTCGAAAATTACTGCCTCCCCAGAGCTGTAATTGAGAATGTAGTATCAGGAAGTCCTATAGATTCACTGTGCTAAATATTTTTAATATTTTGAGTTTGAGAAACTATCAACTCTTCCACCAACTTCGTACACCAGAATATATCCAAATATTTGAATAAATTATCAATAATCTGCCATAATTTCTAATTTGTGAAAACAACCTAACAGTTGATTGAAGAAACAGCGCCCTTACTCTCCAACTGGCGGAATAAAATCTAATCAGTGATTATAACATGTTTTTTTCTATTTCAGTATCGTAATGAGTTCATTACAGTAGTGCTGTAATGAAACTCATTACAGCATTGTTTTCAGTTATATTTTTCGTATGTCACACCAACAACCAAGATACAATACTCAAGTATGAATATTTATAAGACTTTCGAGAGTATTTCACAAAACTTGAATGATAAGAGAATTTATCTTCTAGAACTCGTGGCAGAATGCAATACCAACACTCAAGCGTTCGAAAACTCGCTGGTACGCTCGTTTTCGAATTTCGCATTCGTGTTGGAATAAGAGCCCATTCTGCAACTTGTTTTATAATATACTATTAGACATATTAGTTGTATTGAACTCAAAATTACTAATCACGAATGTACTCTTTTAGGGATCACGGAATCATATGAAATAAAATTGGCATGAAATTGAAATAAATAATTTTTTATTCATTCGAAAAGTTCGAAGTGCCTCAATTCAGACACCAAAGGTACCCTGAAAATCTTAGAACTTTCACGGTGACTATTTTGTGTAGACTGCCTGAACAAGCAGAAAAAGTGGGACCCATTCATAATCAATTTCATCTGAAAACTCGAGAATAATATCAATTTGAGCAAAATGATAATGCAGCTGTTCATTTTATCAAGCTCACAATACCCTTTTGTTGGAGAAAGAAAATGGTCTAAGAGTTGTTCCAAAATGATCAAGAATCTATCAGCTGATAAATATCTTGTTTCAGACATTGATTTCTTATTTTATATAGTAAGGTAACGTCACAGTTTTTTTTCATTTGTGCAGGTGCCTACTAATTTTGTGCATACCTACTGCCTAAGCAGAAGAAGAGGGTCAAACTGATAACCATTTTCACCTCAAAACTCGAAAAAACACAATTTTACTTGTTAATTTGATCAATCTCACAAAACCCGTTTGTTAAGTATGGAATCCCTTGGGCACTTTTAGGAAATAGAAACAGGTGTTTCTTTGAGTTTAGAAATTATCATCACCTTTTGTGCCTATCGCCTGCTAGAAGTGTCCCATATTCTTGAGTTTGCACAGGTTTTATTCACCTTAATTAAATGAGTATTGCATAAGGGTTAATCAGAATATTTTTCAGCTCAATTATTTTTAAACACTGAGTGCTAGGTTAGCATTAAAGGGTTTTCTCTAATGGGTCAAAGGATTACCCCTTCAAATATTAGCATGTCTCTTAGGAACACCTTGTATAATTTTAGAACTACACTGAGAGAAATA
The DNA here is from genome assembly GCA_038502775.1 of Hippodamia convergens. Lineage (NCBI taxonomy): Eukaryota > Metazoa > Arthropoda > Insecta > Coleoptera > Coccinellidae > Hippodamia > Hippodamia convergens. The sequence continues at coordinate 35,901,487 of CM076609.1, forward strand.
AATTTGTTTTTATCAATAAAGTATTTATTTCGAGATTATTCATTAACAGACAAATCCACTTATTAATCTTTAATTTATTTATTAACTAACAGATCTTGCCTCTGAAAGAATTCATTCACATATAACGAAATATTTATTTACACGGTATTTGTTAATATTTAATATATTTGGGTATGATGTATTTCATTTAAACTGCAGTTCTCTTCAAATATAAGATATATTAATTGAAAACATATGTTCTTTTGGTAATAAACGAACGTTTGGTTTCTATTACTAAATGATTTTAAACTTCCACCACTCCACGATATGTTTACTCAAAATACAGGATTTATTAACAATGAACAAACCGCATTTGACATGTTTCAGTCATCTTGGCTAGTTAACATTGTTCGGTGGTCGGTAGCTTCAACTACCCGACTCCTGCCGATAAATCGCGAATGCGAATGACGCAAGCGGATGAAAGGTAAAAATCGAATCATCGATGACCACCGATAGCGAATAAGTTCCCCTTCCAACCCTAACTCCCCAAAGAATTCTTCACGAGCGTCATAGTTCATGAACAATCAAAATTAACAAACTAACATCGAATTCTGGGAGAGTCGCAATGGCAAAGTTGGTCAGCACATTGGACTAGTATTCCGAGGGTCGCAGGTTCAAATCCTGCACGGACTGGTCATTCTTCCAGAATTCAATTCCGTCTGCAAAGCCATTAAGTTTCAATTTTGCTATCAGACGTTAACATTCATTCATAATTCATGCAGTTTGTTAATTATTACTAAATATATTTATTTCAGTGTAATGCGTCTTTATTCGGTATTATTGAATGTTATTATTCATAAATAAATGTGATATAATATTGAGAAAAGGTGATTTGCGAAAACTTAAATAAATTCTTTATTTCCATGAAAGAAATATTTATTTGTCCATTTGGCCAATAAATGATTTATTAACTTTTACGCATGATCGATAATATCAAGTGAATACTTCTCTCAGTGTAGGTTTCTCAGAATATGCCTTCTGCAGTTTAAGATGAAAGTTGGTTAAAAATAGTATCCGCTTGGCATTGGAAACAATTTGTAAGTTTCATGGATATAAGAAATAGAGGAGATTTTCAAGAAAAAACACGTTTTTCTTCACTGTTATTTTTCTTCAAAAAAAAAATTCTTTTCTTCTTAATCTCGAAAAGATCCATAATTTCTCAATCAGAGTAATTTTTGGTCTTTACGGATTATTCATCACATGAGTGCGAATATTTTGCTGATTGAATAATTTGAGGTGGAGTTACGCAGGCAGGTTGGATGCTATATAACATCATAACAATAATCTGTACAATTCTGTATATCCACTCACCAATGGGGAGAAAAATAGCCCCTGCGCAATGGACGAAGGCGGGGTGGTCACCCTTAATCACGCCTACAGTACGTACAACATTAATTCGTAGCAACCTTTCTGCTCCTGTTTGTTTGAATTATATGGCTTTTTGACACTTCTACAACTCAGTACCCGCTGAGTTTTCCATGAAGAAAGAGCATTGTTTTTTATCATGGACCCACCGTCGTATCATTTCGTAGACAATACCGGAAGTAGTATCTTACCGATTTCCGCTTTTTCCACGTACAACATTTTGAAAAATTGCAATTACCTACTTAATAGACCACCAGGTGAGATGAAGTTTTAACTTGTGGCTGTATATACATTTAGAAGGTCTAACTTGAAACAATAGTTATAGCCAAGTATCCAATTCAAGTAATTGATGAATGGAGTTATCCCTTTTCTGAATAGATATGTATTTACTCATATATTTCAATAAAAAAAGAAAAGTTAATATGCAACACAAATAATTGGTGCACGCAATAAAGAAGATTATATTAATTGCAATTTGCAACAATATATTTTTATGGCCTAGATCATTTGTCCAACGTAAATCCAGTTTACTTGAATTATTTTATTATAATTGTTAACCTACTATACCTACTGTAGAGGTGAATCCCCTTTTTGTTGAGGATGGGACCTTCAAAAAGGTAGTTCCTTGTGAAATTTTATGTCTATAGTATAGAGGGCCCGATTTGAAAGATGGAAAAAAAATTGTCTTTTGTCCCTACTCAATATATATTTTTTATGGTCGTATATGGTCGATAACATAATGAAGCAAAAATATTCCATATCCCTTGAACGGTGGAAAAACGTCACCTAATATGAAAGAACGGTTATGACATTTTTTTGCGAAAACTCGTATTTTGGGTGCCAACTTCACAGAGCTTTGATACACAGCTATAATGGCTATAAAGGCATCTAATATTGACAATCAATGTCCATATTAATCATTGGCCAAGGTTCAGGTTATCGGTCACACCACGTCAAATGTATATTCAATAATTATCAGTTTATTTTGACGAAAAAAGTAACAATACTTTGGCAATAAAAATTTGTATTCCCAGTCTCAAAAATTTAACGTTTCGCTCTGACATATTAACAATTTGTTCATGTCTGAAAAATCCCAAAATGTTAAATTTGTGATCCATGTTATTTTTTGGTCAGAATAAACTGATAGGATAGGGATTGTATAAACTGTATGATTAAATGTGCACTAGTCATATTTGGAAAAATGTTTGTTGGAAATAAGGTGTTACGGAAATTGAAATAGATGTGGCGGGTAAAATCATTATTCATTGGTATATTCATTCACTTTGAGTGTCAGTCAATAGACATTTTGAAGTACTATAATTTATTTGTTATACACACAAAAGCCTCACATATCACATAAATCCTCAAACTATATGAATCAAAATATAAAATATTTTTATGGGTTATTCAGATGCCAGCAATTTACAACTTTAATAACAAAGAAAGATGTTTCATTTCACTGTTTTCTCCCCAATCATTCACTTACATAGCCCTGCCCTGATGATAATGATAAAATTGTCAAAACTGATGCCCGTCTAAATAACTTTTTTTTTGCAATTCCACATCATTAACTCATGAAAACACTATATATAATTCAAAAAAGTCAAAATACTGATAAATCAGGTATGGATAAGAATCAAAATATGGAAAAAATTACGAAATTATGTTATTTGCTGTTCAGCGTTGGCCGAACGAGACCAGATGGGACATCCCAACAGCAACCCACTTATTTAGGAGCGATCCTCACTCAGAAAAATAATCTTGTAACCATAACAGAAATATAGTAACTAGAACAGGAAATTCTAATAAAATTAGGCACAAAAGGAATTTCCTGTTATATTCAATAAACGATTCCAGTACCTCAATTCCTGTAGTAGGAACAGTTCTTGTTAAAATGGAAATGAATTGTTGCAAATACAGGAATTCATTCTTTTACAACGTACAGGAATTGATTCCTGTACGTGGTGAAATTCATTCCTGTAATACGTACAGGAATTAATTCCTGTACGCTCTAAAGTTAATTCTTTTAATACGTACAGGAATTCATTCCTGTAAATTCAGGATCGTGGGTCCAATGCCAAAGTCGCGAATGAGCATAATTATTGATGTTTGAGAAAAAGACATTTTAAAAATTCAAGACATTGCTGAAATTTCATTTTGTTACACTTAATAATATAGTGGGTGATTGCAACAAAATGAAATCTCTATTTTTAGCAATGTCGTGAATTTTTAAAACACGTTTTTCTCAAACACCAATTATACACATTCGTGACTTTGGCATTGGAAATACGATTTGTTCTGTCGAGTTCGAAAGAAAATTATTATTCAATTCACTGAAATTTGTTGTTATTATATACAATGCATTAATTAAATATAGCAGATCTTTCCTGCCCTACATGACCATGGAAAAAAATATTCAGTCGGGTAGAAAGGAAAATGAGTTGTTTTCTAAAATCTTTAATTAAATTACACTACCATAACATAAAAAAGAATTTATGGGTTATTTTCTTTAACAAAAATAAATTTAGCATGAACATATAGGTAATATGTAATCTCCATATAACTTGTAGTAATCAGCATTGGAGGCATGTGTCAAACGGTGCGATGTTGAGTTGAAAGAAATATCATAGATTGTATGATACACAAAATTTTTTTCTCTGCTAAGCCAATATAGCTCTGCCATCATTACTACCCTCTTAGTGTTATAGAGAAGCTTCTGAAAATGATATTAATTATATTTTAAGATGTAATCAACTTGGTGCATTTTTTTCGTCGTTTCTACATTCATTTTTTGGTATAACCGACAAACCCACAGTTTTTCCAAAAGGAATATGAATGAGCTTCTTAGAAATAAGGAAAACTGTAAATCAAATGACAATTATCATTGAAAATTACCAATAAATGAATAGTATTTCTCTCGTTTAGATCCCACCCGATATTTTTATGATAAATTTATGTTTCAAATGTTGAAGTTAGTGAAAATCAGGCTGTAATGTCATAACTTTTTTGACTAAAAATTTTGAAATTCGGTTACTGAGACCTAAACGAAACATGGTTATATGATGAATATAACGGGCCATAACTCACGTCTGAATACTTCGATATGCTGGCTTTCAAGTTCCACCTTCCGAGATATCAAGTTCTTAAAACCAACAATGAAATTCATTTTATATTGAATGAATGAATGAATGGTGACCAGTTACCACAAGAAATATACCTAGGTCTCGGCAGCTTGGTAAAAACCTAGCTTGGGAACCAGCGCATTCGTCATTTTGTAAATCGTAGTCGTAGTGCATGAAAAAATTCAGAAGTTTTAAACCAATGAAAGTAATACAATGGAACTTTTTCCGAATAAAATATATCAGTTCATAATCTGAAATTCATTATAGTAATTGAAATTGGAGATCTTTATATCGGTAAAACATATTTCAAATATCAAAATATCAACATATTGCAGTCAACCTATCATATTTCAATAGTAAATAGCATTAATAACGAAAAACAACAATAGAATACTTATACTAAAATATTTCACCTCCTATTTGTTTGAAGACTGAAGAGTTTTTCAGTGTAGAAGACAATTGAATGAATTGAAATACTCAAAATTTATTTTAAATGGAATTTCAATAGTCTTTTAGTTTTCCGATTCAAGATAGAGATGGAATTTTTAGTTATGTATTTCTTGTAACCAATTATTCTCTTCCAGATTTTTCGAACAGAATACTGCAACCCCAAAATTCTCGAAACAATTGTCCCTTATCGCCAATGAGATCTGAGGAAAATCTATGTTCGAATCCTGAAAAGAATGATGTTAACTCTCTGCCAGTGCCTTTGTTGCAGCCATCCTCATTTTTCGGCTACCCACAACATCTTCATATTCTACAGAAAGATCCAATTAATGGTAAAATTGAATATAAGCTAAGTTTCCTCATAATCATTCAAATTGGTAGGTGTAAGGGGTTTACCTCATTCATGCTCCACATTGGTCAACCCTCTGAGAAGACAAAGAGGTGAGAAAAAGCCTATACCAGATGACTTGAAGGATGAAAAATATTACGAAAGACGAAAAAGAAATAACCAAGCAGCAAAAAAATCTAGGGATGCTAGAAAAATGAGAGAAGATCAAGTAAGACGAGAATTGATATTTTCTTAATAAAACCTTTGCAACCTGAGTTCATTGATGCAATGATGTGAAATGCGATTTGCAAATCAGGATATGATCGATCTAGAAAATCTTTTTAATTATTTACATAAGTTTGAAAATTTTTTTCATATCAGATATTAGATTGAATTTAGGAAGTTTTTGAAATATCTAATTTCAAGTGTTTTTGTATGCATGTTTGGTACCGCTACTAGTGCTCGATAGGTACTCTAATGCATAGACAAATTGAAATTTCACAATGGTGTGATGAATTGAAATAATTTCATGATAATCTTTATATATCATCTATTATTCATTATTCAATAGTGTCTTATTGCAGGTAGCTTTGAGAGCAACAATATTAGAACACGAAAATGCTATCCTCAGGGCTCAAGTCTTGACATTAAGGGAAGAGTCTTCTTCCCTGAGGAGACTGCTACTTCAGAAAAAAACCATTGAAATGGTTTCAGGTGATGCTCTGCGTTTTGGAGATCATGAAATTATCTAGGGTCGAAAATAGGCCTTTTTCTAAAAGATCTTTCACATATGGAATACAAACATTTCTTGTTGATTTTTATTTTACTGAATTTTATTAGCTGATAATAATATAATGAAGTTGAAATGATGGCTGTTAAAAAGACAAATATATTATATATTATAAAATAAAAATTAATATTTATGTTCTTCGAATACTTAAATGGCCATCTGGGAATAAGCTTCTATTCCATCGACTGTCAAATTAGAGAAAACATTTTCCTCCATTGTCACATCTTTTATTGATGGTTGATGGTATCTCAAATAAATTGTGATTGGCTCCTAATCAACTCATTCTATTCAGATGGATATTTATAATACAATAATTACAATTGCTTAGATTTATAAGTTGTCATATCTTTATCAGGATCCAAAACTTACTGGTTATATCTAAAACAAGTGGCAATATAATTCATACCAGAGGCCGAGGTCGTTTAGGAAAAAAATAAGAAAGATCACAAGGAAAAGGCCGAGACCAGGGCCCAATGAAAAGGCTAACACCCACAAGGAAATGATCCTTTCCACAAAAAAAACTTTTTTTGCTCAAAAAAAATTTCATTCAACACTATCAACACAGATAATATGTAAAAACTTGATATTCTGTATAGAAAACTTCCACAATTTGAATTTTAGGAGTGGAGTTTCGAATAATGTTTTCAAAATTTATCGTTGAAACATGCATTTGCATGTGGCGACATCTGTTGAGCTAGAAACAAACTTGTGATCCAGTCGATAATCATCAGTTATCTAGTCGATAGTTAACGGACGACAGAAAAATACCTCAGAAACGCAGTCAGGTTTAACGGGAGTTTATCGGTTGGTTAAAGTTATCGAATCGTTTACTATTGGAAGGTTATCTCAAGACCTCGGAAACCGGCCCTGAATGGGTGAAAAGTAGAGTTTATTTATTCAGAATCCCTGACCCGGACCGAGCGCTACTATCAAGTTGATCAAATTGATTCGTTCTAAGAGGCTCTAGTAAATTTTCACTTTTTGGAGATTATGATACATTTTTTATTGTCTAGATCTAGCTAGATACTTCATTATCACTGCCAATCTTGTTTGAACAAGACGAACATGAGTTTCAAATTTGTACAATAAAAGTAGGCTTGTAGTCCAGTCTTCAGAATCATCATTCACCGAGTCATCATCCAAATGAAGTTATTTATGGAAAATCAATAGAAAACGTTTCATTTAGACCCACCATCAGTGATTTCCGGTTGCTCTAAAGCTGATTATTATTATTATTTAAATTAAAATGAGTTGAGGTTCTCACCTATTAACCCAAAAAACAAGAGCCAATAATAATATAGAGAATAGATTCATATTAACAGTAATTTGCGAAATAGTAAAAAAATTTCTTTGAAATCTCAGGGCATGGTTTCACCCCATAGATATAGATTAACTAGATGGGCCCTGTCAGATATAAACAGAGGCAAAAATGAAGAAAAGATCTCAGTGTTTACTTCCCCCCCCTGCTGTTTATAAACATTAACCTAACCTGGGGTATTTCTGTTATTTTCAAGATATTTGCGCTAGTATTCGTGATCCTAAGTTTTAATGTGCCTTATATTGATATTGAAGTTCATTTACTTCAGAAAAATATTGAAATATTGTATTATTTTCAAGACATGTGAAAAACATTATTATTTATAAACAGCAACAAACAACAAAGGTGAGTACAGTGGCGTCAGTTGATTATGGGTAGTGGGTTAGATCATACGATAAAAAAATAGGTATCAATAAGAATTTTTCCACATAGATCAAAGCAGTTTTCTTCATTATGACCAGAAACAAAGCTTCTTGATATTAGCTCTTTGTCGAGTTGGCATAGAGGAGTAAACAATTTTTTAAAGTCAATTTTCTATTTCAGATCGCCAACATCTTTAATTTCAACTGATCCTGATATACAAAATGAACATTCAGAGATAAGGTAGAGTCCCAAATATTGAACTCGAGAAAGTACTTCTCATACTTTCACAGCATCAGAGACCGAGAAGGCTATGATGAATGTCAGTACTGACTTTCCTTCACAGAGGTAACTGTTCTATTTCTATTAAGATGTTAGAAACACACTCATTTATTCATATTTTATTCACAACTCTTTCATTATGAATTAGCATGAGATTGATTCCACCTCTATTTGTATACGGTTTATGACCTCGTGTTCTTGGGTATCATGAAATGACACTTAATTATTAAATGCAACATGTACTTCCAAGATGAATGAGAAATATTGAATCAGAAAAGGAACATAAAAAAATAATGTGATTCTTTTGCAGATCACCAGCTTCTTCTATTACTTTCACAGCATCAGAGGCAGAAAAGGGTATGATGAATATCTGAGCTGACCCTCCACAGAGGTAATTTGAAGCTCAAGTCATCTGTAATGAGCTTGAAATGCTTACAATTATTGGAAGTTGACGAGATACATTCAAAACTCAAAATTAGAGAGATGTATGGAAATTTGACGAAGGCCTCAATTTTCGAGATCAATTATGCGAGCAAGGTGAAAAATCATTCAGGCTTATAAATTCAAGTGTGAATTTGTTTTCAAATAATTACAGTGTTGTGAAACTAATGATAATAAGGACGATGATTGATTTGCCTGGAGACATTTTTCAAAATTATGGAGATCACTTCTATGACGAGAAATCACTCTCAAATCATGGCTATGCTCTTGCCGAATGGATATTGCTGGTATATTATAATGAATTGAATATGTACAATGCATTGCCAATATGTATTGTATATGAGGTGTACTGATGATTTGAATCAGTTCATGAGACTGATAATAAGTGAGATTAGAAGTAGATAAGGAGCATATGATGATGAAACTTTATTTTGATGTTTATATTCTAAACTTTGTAGCTCAAAGTTAATAAAATGTTTACTACCACTACTACCTATTCTAGAAGAAGAACATATAATGTATGTTCATGTATCTCTTTCTTTGATTTTGTGAATTGAATTTTTGATTAATTTAATATTTTTTCTATTTCTTTTTTTCAAAACTGTGCTTTGTTTGAGCTCGTGAAGGGGCACTTGCATACAAGATATAGTCTTAGGTAATGGCCTCTTTTTATGCTATTCATGATTTCCTGAATATACTTGTAATTATTATGTAACAGCTCAATGAATAAATTTGATTGATCATCAGTATGAATGAAAAATTGGTGGAACTGACATCCTGTCTAACATCCACTATTCTTTCCAAATATAAATTAAATTGCTGGTTTTTGAATTTAATAAATTCCTTTCGAAAACTGTTTTTTCAGTTTCTGCATTATATCTATGAGCCTCGTCTTAACAATAAACATTCAGGTGAGATTCATGGTGTATTTGTCGATAGAAAAACAGACTTGACCAATCTACCTGAAATCTTCAATCTGAAATAAGAAAAGACAAGAGCAGAAAAAAAAACAAATTATAATGAATAAAATTGTTTTCAAATTAATCAACCATTGCAGAATTGGAAAAAATAAAGAATTTGAACAAAAATTAAATTCAATGTCTTATGTACAAATCAGGTTTTCTTCTGATTTTAGAATATTTTTCAATGAACATAAATGTTCGTCAAACATTTTTCCTTAATCGATCAAAGCTCTTATTGAAAAATAATTATTCATCTCACAGAAGAGAATATTTTCAATACTACAGTTCAAATAAAAAAAAATATTATTCGAAGACTTTCGACTTGGTCACACTAAGATGATACACGAATACCATTTGTTGCAATGAACTGAAACCACCTAATGTGATTCTAACAGTGTTAAATTTTCTCATAGACTTTAAAATATATCTACACCATTTCGAAATATATAGGTATAATATTCCAATCATTTTTTCTCATTTTGTAAACCTATAATTATTTAGATAATGTACCGTCGCTAATAACCATAGGGTGGAACCGATTCATTTTTTAAAAAATATCCTTTTGATCTCTGTTCATGAAGTTATATTTATTTCGTTTAAGTACCCCTAAAAAATGCACGACACTGCCGTTTGTTCATATCATGTTTACATCGACCTGTCAAAATTCAAAACAAAAACAAACTTCGCTTTGTATATCTGATCTTCAATTTCATTCTATTGATATCGCGCTCAGGGCCTATCTATGTAAATATATATATCTATGTTTCACCCTGAAGTTAGTCATCGCTAGGAATTATTTCAGTGATTTCCGTAAGGGCGGCGTTCGGAATCAACGTCGGACGTTGTCCGGTGTGCGCCCAAGCCGTTCGGAATCGACGTCGGGTAAATTTTACCCCCGTTCGGAATCACTTGGGACGTTCGTCCGGATGTACAACTTTGCAACCAAGAAAATAGGTAGGTAACAATTACTCGTCTTGCGCAGATATCGTTTATTTACACATTTGAATTTTTAAAGTTTGTTTTACGGAGGAATTTCTAGTATTTAGTTTCTTAAGGTAGTTTATTATTTTTATTTTTCAAGATGAGTGTAATTTCAAATTTTATACACGTGATAGTCTAGGATAATGGAATAATTTATTCACAAAGAAAATGAAGTACACCTCCATAATATTCAAGGTTTATTAAAAATGAATTATGTTTATTAACCATTAACAATACAGGAGAAAAAGTGCCAAGCACTTGTCTGTGGTAAAAAAAAAATATTTTCATATACATTGATAAATACATATGGTGGTGAGTTTATTATTCATCTGTTACAAATCCAAATTTAATGTTCAAGGTAAGTATTTGAAAAAAGCAAGTTAGTATTTTCAAAAACAAGTTTAAAATTATTATCAAATGAAATTATTTCTATTCCAGATACCAATCCAGATATTTCTTAATTATTTCTCTGATTATTTAAAAATCTGGTTTATTTGATGGCTATCTAGAGAATATTGATAACCCTGATTGGGTGCCCAGTCGACAAATAATCCAGGAAATAGAAGTTCTCCTGATGCTGAGAAATATGCAAGATATGATAGAAATACTAAATATTATAATCATGAATGGATTTTATATTTTTACCCTGTTTTTTACAGTGAATAAAGCTCTTAAATAAAACAGTGTATCTTTTGAAGAACATTTAATAAATACTAAGTTACATTAATATATCATGATGGAAACCGCTGTATGTGGTATCTCAAAAATAATCTAGCATTATTTTATTGCACCACTCTGGCCAACTTGTTAATCTGCACATCATGCAATAGGTGTTATGTAATTGAATCATTCATTTTCAAAACAACTCAGAAAAAGTCTTAATCGATGAAAACAGAAATAATTTGTATACAAAAAGTCATAATGTCAACAAGAAAAACTATGGTATTATCATTCAGAGGTGAAATAAATATCAAGCGTATTGGAAAAATTTGCTGTCTCTCCTGAAAACTTGGAATGTTGGACATAATATTGCAGTTTCCACTACGATTCATGCATTATTATTATTTTCTCTTCTGAGGATAGCTGCTTCGTCATCAGGCGTGGTCTTGCTCCACAGAATGTTTTACCAAAATTAATTTCTGTAACTGGTATGCATCAACCTAAAATCATTTTCATTACTGATAATATCTACTTCCAATATAAATACCACTTAACTTACTGATTTTGGGTACATTCCTCAATAAATGAATATCAGGACAATTGGTCATCCTGGATTTTACAACAAATTTGGCTACAAACAAAATAGCATGAACAAGACTGCATACTTCCTCAAGATCGGCCACAGTTGATACTTTTAGCTTCATCAGCAATGCTGTATCTTATTTCCTTTGTGAATGATCCACCTCAAAAAAATAGAAAGTCTATTTATTACATATTATATTAGAGTAATGTATTACGTTTACTTACATTTCCTTCAATTGAATATTTTGCTCCAAAAATTTTATTTATTTACAGCAATGCTGTATCTTATTTCCTTTGTGATGCCCCGCCTCATAAAATAGAAAGTCTATTAATCACATATTATATTACAGTAATGTAGTACGTTTACTTACATTTCCTTCAATTGAATATTTTGCTCCAAAAATTTTATTAATTTAAAGGCTGTCAGAAAACTTTCGTGTGCTTATTGGTGTGAAATCTACTGATACTTTTGAATACAAAATACATTTGCAGCTTTCCAGGGGAGGAAAATCTAAAGAATGAGAGTCATCTCATTTTTTTCAAAGTGGTGTAAATAAAAACCCTCAATCTTATTTATTTCCTGCGATTATCATCCAGCTACTTCTGCATTCATTCTAGGAATTTTAATAAAATAGCCACTTTTAGTATTCACTGATAGAAAATTGAATTAAATAAGATATCTTCATACTCTTGATATATCATCTGAAAAATATTGAATTAACCTCACGTTGCAGTTAGAAAGAGAGAGAAGATAACACCCGACGTAACGACGTTTTCGAACGCGAAAACGATCGGCAACATTTCAAACAACTGAGTGCGCCCAGCGTTCGACACACGCACTTTATCCGACGTTGAATCCGAACGCCGCCAAGGTGGTGACCAGTGGCGGTTGCTCAGAGGAGGCGGGGCCTCCACAAATATTACTCCATTATATTCAGTTCGAGTTAATCTGAATTATCAATCAATAGAAAATTCAAATTTCTGGATACTTTTTACCTCGATATTCCTTTTCATTTCAACATTGAGAAACTGAGAATATTAATTCCGCATTGTTGCATTCGTACTACAGACATGCGGTGCGCTAAAGAAGTGAAGAATACTGCCGTGTAGGCCCGGATCCTTCGAATCGAGGTTTGCTGGAACTTACAATTTCAAATTTATTCCCTTACGAAGCACCGGCCAGTTAAAATTCGAGTTTGATGTCACGTGGCGGAGACAGCATTTCTCACTCAAAGCGAACCTAGCCGGAACCGCAAGTGCTTTCGGCCAAATCCGATCAACGATGGGACCGGCTGCTGTTTGTTGTTTTGACACTTCAGTCTGCTATGCAAAATTTTATTCTTAATGCCAGACATAATGGCTGCTTCAGCTTACAATGGTAGGGGAGAGTTGGATAATATCGAGCCCCTAAGGACTTGGACCTATAATTAGAAAACCATTGAATATTAAAAGAAAAAAAAATCAGTGATAAGATAAGATAAGAAGACTTATTCAGGCTTGCATACCGTTCAACAAAAATTCCCAAAATTTGAACAAATCTTAATTATTCTCAATTTACAGAAACATATGAAGGGGCGGTATTGTCAAACTCGTCTGATAATATCGTGCTCACATTAATTGCAAACAAATGGGTGAGTAATGGAACATTCACACGGGGACAATTGACAAGCCATTTCATTGAGACAATCCAATAGTCTAGTGGATTGGCATCGTGTGAATGTAGGCAATGGATTGTCTTGATCCATTTATGGGGACAATCCAGTACAGGAAGCCAATTGATAAGCCATTTCACTGAGAAATTGGATTGGCTTAGTGGAATAGCGTTGTGTGAATAGAGAATGTCAATGGAGACAATCCATTGAATTAGAACGTTTATGAATTCATTGGCGTCAATGGCTTCCCCCAGCCTCGGTACGATGAAATGGTTCATTTTGACGTGCATCTCAACTTTCTACACTAGAGTTGGGATATCGATAGAAAACATCCTAGTTGATATCGAAAAAACATCGATGTCGTGAATCATGTTTTGAAAATAGTATCACATAATTCTAAAAAATAACAGAACGAATATTTCTAATGAAAAGTTCTCATGAGAGAAATTTTTCAAGATTTTTCATCAACCGATTGCAACAAAAGCAGCTTCAATAGACGCTCAACATGCAAATTTGTTTTTGACTCTATGCTGATCTTAGGATTATTTCATCTTGATAAGAATTGAATTGAGGCGGGTGCATCCGGCATCCGCCATCGGACGCCACTGGAAGAGTGCTTCCACTTCAGAAATTTGGCAACTGGGGACTGGGGATACGATCCTGCTGGGGATGGTTCGATGGTTGGCAGTTGGCAGCGAAGTTCACACCGCTTTCAGTGCGCATGTTTTCGCGGGAACGTTTGTTTGAATTACTAACCTTAAAAACGAGTAACATTTCCGCTTTGGGAATTAAAATAAGATTATGACGAACAATAATCAATTAATAGATAAAATTGTTGAATATGCAGATGAAAGAAAATTTCGTGAGCTTGGGGAATATTTGTGTAATAATTTCAAGGAGAAACAGGTCTGCAAGTTATCCTCTGATTGATTCATTTTCAATACGAACTTTCATCTCTAGATCATCACCTTCATTCAAGATGAAATATTATCATTAGATTTCGTTAAAATATGGAAACCTGTCTTATTGGGATTATCCTATTTTCAAGAGAAGGGTTTGAAAATAATGATAGCAACTTTAGAATATGTAGATGAAAATGAGATACCTATATCACGAGTTAATGATTTGATTAATTATATTATAAATATTCTACCAAAATATGAAACTAAATATTTGGTGGAACTGCTTAGGTTTTGTTTGAGAAGATTCCAGGGTATGAATTCAAATAAACTCAGGTAATAAATAAATTTAACCTGAATTTCTTGAAGGAAAGAAAAGACTAAGAAACAATTCATTTCAGCTGGAAAGATATTTTTCCTGAGATAGTGAGCAGATTGTCGGAAAAAGAATCCATCCAATTTGAGGGTAAATGTTTGAGTGGCAAAGAAATTGAAAAGGAAGTTATAGATATTTTGTGTTCTTTACAATGGGAACCTTCTCGAGTTGTTATCATCACCTCGATATTTTGGTATGTTTTTGCATATTGTTATATGAATTACAGCTTATATGATAGTATAATAAATTGATGATAGAATTTGGGATCTCCGCATAATATTGATAAGTTACCATTTGTTGGATTTGGGACTGTTCCTCTATATTATATTCTACAGCAACATTTATAATGAATCCAATCAATCACAATACCTCCTACAGTACAGTGATGACAAACTAGAAATTTCGCTTGAAAAAACTTAATAAAAATGCTTGGAAGGCTGAGAACTACGCAGAGAGACAGACTGGTAACTTCTTGGTTTCACAAATGGCTGCTACAACCTAATTGAAACAAGTATAAAATCATAAATTCAAATTCAATCACAAGATACTCCCAAAGTCAGCAATACTCTTAAATTGAAAGCAACATCATGTTTTATTTTGCGAAACATAGAAAAATTAATTATAGAAGTAGAAGTTTAAAAAAGTCTCAAAACTAGTTGTCAGAAAATGAAGATTTTGGGATTTTTCTCCCCTTTCATATAGAAGCAGGAGAAACATGAGCACTCAGAACATGTTATGAGTAAGACACCCAATTAATGAGCTACTATATGAAAAAGCTAACATACAGCCAATAAACAACAAACTAGTCAACCTTAATAAAAGATTTTCACAAAGAATTAAGGAGCTAATTGCTATACTCTGTTCAAACCTAAGCGAGAGCAGTTCGCGCAGAGGTAGGAGGGCTTTCGGATAGTTACTTTCCGTCCAGAGTCGAATCGAGGAGATTTCATACAATCGTTCAGTTTTAACTGAATGGAAAGGACCCAAATCTGGTGTTTCCCGGAATTACTTTGTCGGAATCTTGCAAGATTCCGACCCAAATCTCTAAAACTCTGGTGCTTCCTGGAATTACCTTGCCGCAATCTCGACCATAGATCCGAGTACGATCCTGGCAATCTTTTAGGGCGGTCGAAGGGAGCGTTGTTATGACCCTTTGACCAATATGAGCTTTATTGTGCGCAAACCAGACGATTTTGTTTGTTGTTGTTGCTCCTTCTTAAATTTGAACAGAGTATAGAGGTTGTAGGAAGCACAGTAACAGGATGTGGAACCCTATAACTGCGACACAGGATTCCACAAGGACCTTGTAAATAAGGATGTTTCTAAGCAAGGATGAACCATTCAAAGATATGAAAACTTATCAAATCTTGTTCTGATCAAATATGGAAACCTTCATTAATATATCTATTGAAGTGATAAAACAACAGGAATAAGAGTCCATAACCAGAAACGGTCAAAACACAACATGATATCAAACAGAGAATCTTTCCGACCTCTTTGTCAGTTATTTATGTTGTATTTTTATTTCCTAATTTAACCCTTAACTGGTATGGTGTTTTAAATATACTTTCAAAGTCAATTTTGACCCTGTGTATTTTTTCTATCAAATTCAGAAAAATATTGTCTTTTCCACAAATTCTCTTTGGTAATCAAACTACACAGTGAAAATGAATTTATTGTATTCCAGACATGTAGAAGGAATATGTAATAAAGTTTTCAGAAACTTTGAAAAAATACTATAATATATCTTTGAGAAAAAACAACTACGAAAATAATAAATTTTCACTCGAATCTCGCTTGGTGATGAATTTCTCTGAAAGTATATGGCAGTCAAATGTGAAAAAACGAAACCCGGAAAGTTCTAACAAACATGTTTCATACGGTACTATTTCCTTATATGTTCATATTGATCACAACTTTGGCACAGTGTTCTGACCGAACATTTTTTTTTACATTGAGCATATGAATTGAAATGTTTATTATCGTTGTATGGACATAAAAACACCTAGCTTCATTTTCAAGTCTAAAAGAATCTTTGGTTGGTTTCACTGACTTTATGACGTTAATGGTATGGCAGGGTCAACTTTGACCCCAAGTCCGCTGTCACGGTTTTATGCCAGACGCTGACAAAAAAATTACTAGCGTATATTAATCATATCAACACACTAGGAGAATAGCTGGAGGGGGAAGGAATTAGAATCACTCCGTATCTTACTATGGTACAATTTGATTTGAGTAGGGTCAATTTTGACCCTGCCATACCAACTACATTATGGGGCTGGAAACGATATCCTAATGGGCTAAGTCCGATATTGACAACACTGGAGCCTGCGCCAGACGAACTGCTGAAACTGGTATCCTGCAAATGCGAAAAAGGATGCGGGCGGTTATGCGGCTGTAGAAAAGATAGACTAAAATGCTCCGAAATTTGCTACTCTTGTCATGGACAAACGTGTACAAACGCCAAGCTTATTGAAATTGATGAAATAGAGGATGATATTGAGATAGAATCAGTTCAACAAAGCATCTTCAATGCCGAAAATGATCAATTTGGTGAACCGCAAGATGAGTTTCTTAATTCTGAACAACTCTGCAGATCTCGGGTGTATGCGTAACATATGAATAAAGCTTCTGTTTTAACATGTTAACTTTGATCACATTATGATGATTGCATAAAATAAAACGCAATATAAATTTTCAGAAACTAAATGTATTTTTCAGTGATATGTCTTTAAATAAAGAAGAACATCTGAAGGTTTTGACTAAATTGGGGTCTTATATGGAATCTCTTATGCCCCAGGAAGTTCCTGCTTTTGTTTATCAGCTATTGAAATTATGTAAAAATCAAAGTTTTCTATCTATAGTAATAATGTTGCAACAATACTTTGGTTTAAGATTGTATAAAGAAAGTATGGATCATGTTGAATTAAGTATTGATGAAGGTAGGCGTATTCATGATCAATGCAATAAAATAATTAAAACATACTCTTATTTCAGAATCATCAGCTGATGAGCTGAAACAAACAAAGGAGGCAGAACTATCAGTGTTTTATCACATAAGAAAAATGGCATCATACAATTCATACGCAATCAAAGATTATTTGGTATTTTTGAAATCTCTGAATAGAGCTCCTGAATTTTTTTTACATCCTTTTCACATTAAGGTGTTGCTTGTTATTTTTGAAGTTGAAGATTATAAGGATAAAGTTTGGGATATCCTCAAATCCCTCATATTGAGATACTACAATGAAAATACTAAAAGGGAATCATCAATTTGGTTTAAACGAATGAGTACAAAACTTATTGATATTGAACTTTTAACCAATACTTTGCTCAATAGCAGGTAAGTACACCTGCTGCAAGTTTCATAGACAAAAAAATTATTTTTGGATTGTAGTTCTTTTTATGGTTTCTATTCTTTCTCAGGGGGTTCTGGGAGACCCCTAAGAAGCTTTGAATTGGTGGAAATAATTTATTTTCATTTGATAATATGTGTGTTGATTTCATCTTCTGATTTTCCCATGCGATACAAAATCAGAGATCAGAGATTCCTTCTTGGTCTTGGAAAGGAAAATCAATTCCCCAAAACTATCCGAAGAAATACTGTGAAATGAAATACAGATTGTTGTAAAAATAACAACAGGGCCCAGCAGTCCACTATTGGGGAACGGCGCCGAATTTTCACTATTGTTGGACCATCCTTCAAGCCTTTTTCAGCCAGAAATATGTGCAATTAGGCATTTCCAGCTGACGTAACACACGTCAACAGAGCATGCGTTGCGAAGTTGTGAGGGGCACACAAAGCAAATTTGGTAAATGGACAGCAGTGATTTTGTCAGATTTTTGTGTATGAGGATTTCGCCCAAAAAGAAGGTGGTTTTAACACTTTAACTGGTTTCTACAGTTTGTGTGCCCCTCACAACATAGAAAATTGTTGTGTCAAAATCAGCTGACTGGAAATGCCTAATCGAAATATATGTAGGACATAACTTAACCTAACCTAGAAAGAAACTGTTAGAAAAGTGACAGGGATATTTTTTGATAGTCACTCTGCGATCAAAGCACTGAACTCTCATGTCATTGATTCTAAGATTGTATGGGAGAGCCTAAGAATACTTAACAAAATAGACAATAATAACAAGGTCTGTTTGATCTGCATTCCCGTTCACATAGGATTCAAGAGGCCAACATACTTCCCAGAAAATGTACCTACAAGAAATACCGACATTTCTTAACAGGTAGTGTCATCTACTGATAGGAGCACAATATATCTTGCAATGCAACCCCACCTTTATTGTCATATCAGGTGATTAATTGTATTTTAAATAGAACTGTATGACTTGGACATATCAAGCAGTTACCAGCTTACGTCCATGATTAGGCAATCAAATCAATTGCCCAGTATTTATAAATGACAGATATTTCAGATATTCTAATTTTATTAATTTCACCAAAATATCTTTTATTATTAGAAACAATTTGATGACGTCAAGTTAAGTGATACCATAGAATCCAGGTGCTCTATTATAATGTATATTAATACTCATATTGAACTAGTCATTCTCATAAATTGAACTCGCAAGTTCTGAGCTCATTCTGGAAAAATGTCCATGTAATCTTCTGTTAATTTTTTTCAAAGGTTTTCAACGGCATATTTTACTCTATTGATTGTGTGATCAGTATAATCTTAAAAAAATATTTTTCATCATCTGGTGGCCCTACCTCACTTGTTACCAAGTTCAATTAAACGAACGAGTGATTCAATCTTCGCCTTCTCTGTAAATTTTTTTTAGGCTTCTCTTTTTGTTTTCACTATATTATCAGTCAATGTTTCGAAGTCTTTGATGAATGAATATTGTTTCTTGCAATACTGAGCATTTTTCATTTGTCTAGAAGAGCATGTTAAACGCTGATTTGCAGCAACGTTCATTAAAATTGAATGCTCCCTTAATTCTCCTTTAAATGGAGTATCCATTTAAATTTAATGGACGTCGCTGCAACTCAGGGATAGTATGTTCCGTCCAGGTCCAGGTCCATTGAATTTTAATGATTTAATAGAATTTTAATTCTACATTAAACAGGTAATTCCATGGATACCTTGTTTGGGGGATTAAAATTTCAATGAACCATAAAATTAATATCGACATTCTTGAAACTGAAGCTATGGTAGTTAACGGTATGATCAATAAGTGTCCAGTTTGTATCATTTACTTGAGGTGGATTTCTTACATTTTATATGACAAATACATTACTAGCAATTATGTTTACAAAATGTGTTGTTTATGTTATTTCTCATTTTATATGTTTTTTTAATTTCAAAATGCGTGACTTGTTTTTCTGATAAAATATCAAATTTATAATAAATCATAAATTATATATGATTTTTGTGGTTTACTTTTTACTTACTCTGAATACAAAGGAGTATAATTGTAATTATATATAATAAATATAATCCATATCATGAACGAATTTTTCATGTATTCTAACCAAGTCTAGTGGAGTGTTATTCAAGTGCACCATGGCAATTCCAGCTCTCATACCTACACAAAAGAGCCTAAATAAATCACTGTCAGTTCCCATTGGCCCCATTGTTTCCACCTAAGAAGTGAAAATATATTATTTACAAATCTGGCAGGTTCTGACTCTGAAATTGTAATTATTATAAAAGAAAATATCGTTTCATAAGTTCCACCAATGAAAACAAAGAGTTTGATGATGAAGTTTCTGAAAAAGACGATGAAAGATTGTGTTTAGAAATTAGTCACTTCCAGATACTAAATATATAGAAGTGTATATTTTCTATCAATTAATTAATACTACAAATTCGTAAATAATTATTATTTGAATTATGAATGCTTGAAGATTATAATTCAATTCTCATGTCTTCTAATTTATTTGCATTTGATTATGTTTTCAGCACATCATTTGACATCACTGAGAGTTTACTTGACTTTGGCTTGATGCTGTTGAATGTTAAAAGTGCCTTACCTCATATAGTTGATTCCAATGTGATGAAATTATGGAATTTAGGAAAGACAATCCTTCAAAGTATTGTACAAAAATTTACCAAACATAATACAGCTATATTGAACCGCTTATTGCAGAATATGCGAACACATCACAATATTAACTCACATTTAGGTTAGTGAAACAATACGAACCAAAGTTTCATCATTAAGAAATATATATCATCCTTTTGAAGCAAATCATAGCTATGCTGAATGTTTAAAAGTAGAGTCAAAGAAGACAATTTCAACTTCACTTTGCTTGCCCCTGTGTTTCCACTAAGTTAAGAATCTCTATTTATCTGATAATTTTCTTCCAGTATATATTCAATAGGTGTTTCTATTTTCATTGATCTACTCATCTAGGGAGGACCTTGGAATAATGTTCTTTATTGATGGAAAATTTTTTGAAAAGTTTCTAAATAGAATTTCTATAGATGATAGAAATAGCCCATTCAACTTCCCAACACCTTTTTGCTATAGATTTCATTACAACAATTGTTACAGAATTTGTTCATAATGATCATTTTCCCACATTCAATAATAGTGTAAACAATTTATTTTTCAGAATGCCTATCTGCTTGTAAAAAAGTTGTACTGATGGCCATGGTAACTGAGCAAAAATTCATTTATGATATAATGGAGGACCTTCAACAATTACCTGGAAGTTCTGCCATTCTTCTTTTAGACATTGTCTTACCCTTAACGAAATTGAATAGCAATGTCAGAGATCAAACTATTTTACTTTTCAGAAAATCTCTTTATTCCAGGTTATAAAATTTTTTTTTATTTATAATTCTAACACTAATGATCGTGTTTGAGTGTTGGCCTTTTTTGCCCTACAATCAATAATAATTGATTATGGTTGCTTGAATTCTTCTCAAATTATGGGCATAACGTTGCCTAAAAGATCATTGATTGGAGTATTAGTAATGCAATAGGACCACAATAAATATCAGTCTTGTGGCAATAACTTTTCATCAGCAATGTTTCATAAAACTATGTTCTTTTCCTCAGGCTACAACACAATTGAAGAACATGAATACAAAGAACAATAAATAACAAAATGAAACACATACACAATAATAAGATTCTTGAAACTGTTAATAGGGAAGCCACTATAAAGATAAATAATTGAAGGAACAGTTCCACCCACCCACCTTAATATGAAAATAAAAATCATTCAATCCAAATTCATAAAAGTAAGGAGTTACAGAGGGTTCGTCAATAAATATAAATATTAATTCAACAGTTAAAATTAGAATAAGAACCAGTTTTCATAAACACTGTGTACAACAATCTTGATTACATATTACCATTAAATCAAAGTGAGTGCCAAATAAATAAATATAGTACACCAAAAAAGCAAAGAAGGCTGTTTGTTCATCATTTTATGTTTGATTGGTAGGCTATTTTGATTGTTTGATATTCAATTCCCTGAATGAAACATTATTTGAAAAACTAAACATTTAATGATAAATTGAAACGTTTTCCTTAAAGTTTTATGTCTGTGAGCTGCATTAGGCAATAATAAAAAGCGAATATAATACACAGAATGACGCGCATACCTCTCGATAGATGGCGATGCAGTATTAAAACATATAATTGCATGTAGTTGAAAAATTAATAGAGTACTATCAAAGATTCATACGACACTAACTAGGCACTATTTGACATATTTTCACAATCAAGCGCGGTTTACATTGGTAGAGTAACTGATCGAGTTCACTAACCTACTTTTTTACGGAAAAACTCTACTTTACTCATTTCAGTAGAGTAACTGTTTACACTTTGCTAGTAATTAGAAAGGATAGTTCGATGGGACGAATCACACAGAAGTCTAGGAAGACGTACTATCCTCTACTAAGACCGGGCAAGTGTCTGCTCACATTGGTAAAGTCAAGAAATAAACTAAACCAATAGAGTAGAGTGAGATTTTGAAGTGGTGAGGGGATAGTCAAGTGTACTATTCCACTTGTGCTATCCACTCTACTCTACTGTTTACTATGTTTAGTACCCTACCTTTACTAGCACGACCTGTTTACATTATGCTAATAGTAGGAGGAGAGTAAGTACTCGACCACTCTAATCTACCATTTACTCTACCAATGTAAACGGCGCTTTTGGGCTTCCAACTTTTCGCTAACTTCACGCTTGCTCACAAAACAATACTCAACTACTGTAAAACTAAAAATGATATCACAGCCATTTTAATTTTAACATCACCAATAGGCACTAATTAAATCAACAAATATTTTCACCAAATTCCAATATGTTGGTGGTGAGCGTAAAGTCACCAACCTGATATTATAAAAACAGTCCATTTATTTTCATTGGTTCCAAAAATACTAATAGGAACTGATTAAGCAATAACTATCAATATATTGAGTATACAGGGTGTCCGGGGAATAACTGTACATACTCTTACCAGAGGTAGGGTTGGACTAGGTGATTACTGATTGACTATAAAAAATTAATTTCTGGATTTCCCTAGAAAGCTATACAGGGTGATTTTCCAACTTCCCTGTATACATAAAGTATGTATATACATAAGTATGTACATAACTCGAAAATGTTGAAGTTGAGCATCAACTCAGCATCAAAACTTTATAGGGCACTAATAGGCACTTATTAGGCATTGAATATATAAAGAATTAGTGCTCCCAAATTTTTACTAACTTCACAGACCAATGAGAAAATGACTTAATAGTTATATTTATTGTACCCAATTTTCAGAAAATTTTATTCCATACAAGAATTTCAATTGAAAAATTCAATAATTCCCTTAAACTATTAATTTAAACATATATTTACTAATTTACATAACTTACTAATCTAAACATATATTGATCCTTACAGTATTAATTCATTGAAATCAGGATTTCTATAATAAGATACATCTTTCAAATCAGTAAATGTTGACGAAAAAAACTTGACGTAATTTTATTTCAGTAAAACTGAAACCAGGCAGATGGCGGTTATAGGATATTGCAAACTCTTGATGAAAATTCCGATAAAGAATGTGGAGAGTTTGAGCCAGATGAGTAACTCCTTGAGTTCTTCATCTTCAGGACCTTCTTTGTTTACGCAATTGTCTCTCAACCGAAGTCAATCTCAGGGACACTTTAGTAATGAAGCTCTCAGTTGGGAGATCTTGAGTATTTTGAAGAGATGCTTCATGCAAAAACTTGAAGTGAGAAGCCAACTGTATGAAGGTAATTAGGATATTTGAATATAAGGAAGAATGTTGAGAATCAGCTTATACACAATCGGTAAAAATATTTATGTGAAATTTGGTCAAGATGACAGTAGTTTTTACAATTTGTTGTAGTTATCAAGGTTTTTCATAAAGAATGCATGTTTATTCTTATTTCTCTCAGCATCATTGATAAATTATAACAATGGGTAGGCCTTTTAATTTCCCATAATGTGGGATATATTTTCTATTTAACGTTTGAATGACATAATATTTTTGATCAGTTTGCAGTCATTGATTACATTATCAGGATATATATGTCAGCAACAAAAAATATTGTTGAGTTTTTGTATCAGTTCAAATTGATGCAGTTAAAATTCATTTGAAAGAGACCAGACATTTATTTGATAGGCGCTGCAATACTATAGATGCCAATATATTACAAAATCTTTAAAAAAAATTTCTTAGTACTATAAAACAGTATCATAGCAGCTCATTCTAACACTCGTTCATTCCAAAACTTGCGACTTCGTGGCTCGTTTTTGAATTTCGAACTTGTGTAAGAATATCCATGCCTTCTGCACTTGTATCATAAATAGCTTTTCTGAAATACTTGAAAATTCATTTATTTATTTATCTTTTTCAGGTTTATTCCAAACAGCTTATGAAAATAAAGACTTGAGTGTTCCAATTTTAGAAGTTTTGTGGACCCAGATTTCAAAATATTATATTATAGAAGAAGAATCTCTACCACCACTTGATTTTTCCAAACTTTCAATTACTAAAGATACAGATGTTATTCAGCAGGTATACAGTTCACTGAAATGATATTAAGGAATTGACTTCAATCAATTTCCTAACTTTACAATGTAGTTGACAGAAGAATTTTGATACTTGAAATTTTAATAGCATTATTCGAATTTTAACATTTTTGTTTGAATGTTCAAGGAATCAAAAAAGATCCAGACATTTGAAGTTTCATGAAACTCCATAGGGTTTGAATTTTTTGCTGATTTTATATTATGTGAAAATCAAAATTTGCTATTATATAAAGAAAGTAATCCAATGAGGAGCATAATGCTGTTTTTCTTTCATAGGAAAGCTTTGGAAAACTTTTATATGTAATAGGTTTGATTCTTGCTCAAATTAAGGATGAAGATTTCCCATCAACTGTTGAAAAATTTCAGAAACTAATGAATTCTATCTGTGATCGAATGATATTATGTGAATTAATTCATTTTGAACTGGTGAGTAGATTTATAAAAACTGAATCTGAATGGGCTCAATCAGAAATTATTGGTTATAGGATGATGGAACTGATCTTTCAGACCCATTGCCTGAATGTAAAGAAAAAGTGATTATTCTTCAGGAAGCCATGAGAGTTTATGAATCACTAATAGCTTATAAAATAAAATCCTGGAATAATTATTCAGAAGACAATGGTCCGAAAATTGTTTCCCTGTTTAAATCTCATGGAAGATTACTTCATTTTGCCAAGGTAATAACATAGAAGCAAAATCTTTTGAAATAGATTTGAAAAATTTATTTTCGAATGCTTGATACAGAATATTGGAAAATTGAAAAAAGGTAAAAAAAGGAAAGATGATGCCTCACAAAGAAACTCCATGGTATTTAAGGTTCCTCAAACTGTTCTGGATATTAATATTTTACATAAAGCATTACAACTTCTACATGAGTGAGTACCATAAAAATGGAATAATTTTTACTGTCCAGACATATTAAGTTCGTGAATAAATAGAGACCCATTGATACATGATCAACATTAACATAAGTAATGAACAAGAATCACCAACAGCAGACAGTAAAATATTTAGAACTTATACATCACAAGTTGAACTTCAACTTCAACCATCACAATGACAGTTTTTAGAAATTATTGATGAGTGGGTAGTAATAAGAAATACATAATTTTTCCTATTTCTACAAATTTATCCATATTTACCATCAGTTTCTGTTCTGTGTTTATTTTAGGGAGTGTCACAAAAAAAAAGATTGTACTTGTTTGCATGATCATTTCGAATTCTTTAGAAACTATTGGACACACTGGCACACTGAACCTTACTTGTATGTGCGTCATTCATTGTCTCTTACTTAAAATTCTCCCTTATACATGGGTCTGAAGCTATTTAATGCTCTGCCTTGCAAATTCAAGTCCTTGAATCCAAAAATTTTCAAGAAAACCTTGTCAGATGCTAATCCAATGTGAGCCATTTACTTTAACGGAATTTTTTGTTTGATGTAAAAATTAATGTTAGGTGTAATATTTTTTTATAGCATTTTTTCATTTTTACTTGGATCTGTCGAATTCAACTTTTATTTTACAAGTTTGTAACATTAAGTTTTCGGACTAAAATAAACATTAAATATTGTCAAGATTTGTATCCAGACAAGTTGACTAAAACGATATTCAAGGAAAACAGAGCAGAAACTTACTCAATCAACAATGTAACATCAAAATTAGAACTAGAAAGTCAAGGCCCCGTTTCGATGGCAAATCATGATAAGTCCAAATTTTTCTGATTGAAATACATTTTGTTTGCATACTCTTCAAGCTAGACTAGTTCGTAAAACTAGTGCTTCAGCAGAAAACGGATTTATTTTCGATTTAATTTCATTGTCAACGTTTTTCCCATAATCAGTTTTCCTCCCAATTTTCAGATGTAGAAATATAAAATTCGAAATTTCAACTTCATTCCAGACAATTTTTTTTTCGTATAAGTATATTGAGCCCTATTTTATAATCTTAGAATGAATTAATCTTTTTCATGACTTTATTAATAATCAAGACCAATAGTCGAATGGACAACTATGGTGGAAGCAAATGTTGTCAGGTCCAACAAGGAAATTCACAGGCATTTTTTCCAATCAACTCAACAAATATTTTCCAATGCTAAAGGAATGAAAGCAAAGAATGATCTTGCTGGCCGAAAGATAATGCCTAAAGAGGCTTACGAAATTGCTTGCATTATTTTCAATAGATGTTTGAAAAATGCAAACAATTACAAAGACTTTGATAGTGTCAGCGCTATTGAAGCTGCAGAATGTTTTCAAATTATTCTTGGTTTCATTACACCATATGAAGTGGATAAAGAAAGTTTCAGTGAGTATAAATTTTGCATGAACATAAACTGAGAATTAAATTTCTGTTATCATTTCCTTCAGATCCTTTAAGTGACGAGGAAAGTCCTTTGTACTTGTGGAATATTATCAAGACTTATCAAAAATTGTTTGAAGACCATGAAGAATTTGAATGTGATGATCCTGAAATGAAGAAATTACCTCCAGTACTTCTTAATACGCTTTCTCTTTTATTTAATATAATGCCTTCGGAAATAAGTAGCTCTTCAAAACAGGTATTTATCTTTAATTTAGATTAAAAGTCCTAGGGTTTTCTCCTGGAATTTTTTTGAAATTTTGTTTTTCAGTTTTATAATTGGATGGTGCAATATGGGAAGGATCATACATTGAGCACCAAATCTACTGCAACCCTCTTCTTTACGCTGCTTTTCAACATGCACCTCAGATTTGAACTGGATTCTAAGTTATTAAAAAGTGTGATTTCAAGTATTGGAAGTGTACTAGGCATGACAAGAGAGGTAAAACATAATGAATTGTTCAGTATATTTAAAAATCTTGGTTATCTCTTATATAGTAGAATCCGCTTATAATGACATCGAGGGGAAATGAAAAATACGTCATAATAACCGGAAGTCACATAAAGCGGAATTTCAGCAAAATTGATGGTATTTTTCTTGGATTCAGTTTAAGAAAAGAACGAGACATTCAGATTTTGCTTTATTAAAAAAATAAAAAATAGCTTCTCTTACAAAAAAAAACTAAGTATAAAGAACTTTTTCATTTTTTAGAAAAATAATCTGAAATTTTAGTTTGCATTTGTTTTTTTTGACTTGAAATGATAGCTCCATACACCATTGTACAACTTAGAAATGGCTTCAATGGATGTCATTTTGTCCACAAAACACCAATAATCTGTTCAAGGATCTGGATTACACTGAAAAGCATGTCGTCATGCGTATGTCTCGTATCGTATCAAACCTCATCGCATTAAAAAGGGTAGGGTGGCTTCAGAAAACGATCGAGAGGTCACTTTAACCGGAAAAATTTTCGAAAAATCATGTTGTATCTGAAATCATGTCATTGTAAGCGACATGTCATTATAAGCGAAGTCATTAAATCCGGACCCTATTGTAAGGAGTTTTTAATGAAACCAAACTTAACACTGCATTTGCGTCATTATAAGCGATTGGTCAGTATAGCCGGCGTCATAATAAACGGATTCTACTGTAGTCGTTTATCTGGAAGTTTTATTATTGTGAAGTTTTTTGAAGTATCAAATTTGTTTTGCAGCAAGAAGAGGAGGAAGAATGCCTCAAGATAGTAAATGAACTTTCTGCTAATAGTGCATTCACTAGTGTATCTAACACCATAAAACTCTTACTGGATGATGTAGAAATAATTTTGATCAAACTGAAATGCGAACATAGCTTGAAAACTAACGTACCTGTATATGATAACACAAAAACAAAAAAATTAACTGCAACAGCTATTCTGTGCAGAAGAAATGCTCTTTCAGAGAAAGAAGCAAGCGTTTCAGAGTTACTTTATGTTGTAGCAAAACTTCTCGATGAAATGACTGCTGTTGTTATGCAACCAGGTGTATTATCAGAACTTCTGCTTCGGAATATCATTCAGATTTATTCAATAATGGTGAATTTCACAAAATATTTCATGAGTCTATCTACTTCTGCAAGTGCAGCAATGAGGGGAGCAAGGTACCTATGTATTTATGACCTTTTCACTTTGATTCAACCAAACAGTACATTGATTTTATTCCCAGAAAGATCAATTTCAATGTTTCAATTAACCTGTCAATAAGAAAAACTTATGGTATTTCCTCAATTTAGAAAAAGTTATATTGTTTTGACGAATACCAGTAAGTCTAGGTTGTAAGATTTTCATTTTGAGAACACAAAATCTGTGCTAGTTTCAGCATTATTTTTAGTTGAGTATGTAGAAATAGAATAAATTCCACTATTGTTATTCAACAATAATTCTAGAAGGAAATTGATTCAATGTATATTTTATGATTTCAGATTTGACGAACTAGTAAAATTCATTGGAAAACATTTTTCACCTGATATCAATCTTTTCATATTACATCTAGAAGAAGAGGATAAGAAAAATCAGTCAGCTCAAATCAAGAAAAAATCAGATGGTCCTACTTCTCGTAAACAGGAAATCTTAAAAAATACTCGTTGCATTCCCAAGTTGGTTTATGTGATGGAACAATTGAGCAAATGTATTATGCAACTTTCTAATAAAACAAAGATTGATTTACACAAATATATTGGCACAGGAACCACAAGAGATTTCAGGATCCTGGTTAATCAACTTGACATCCCTGAGAAAGATTGTAGTGATTCACAAGAGAATATGGAAAATGAAGATTTGGAAAGTTCTGAAGGAACTAATGAAACTGAGAATCAGATAGAAAATACCGATAATGAAACACACAATGATGATATTGAAGAGGAAGAAACACAAGATGATGAGAATGCTAATGGGGATTCAGATGATGATGAAGATGGCATATCAATGCCTCCACCAAAAAAAATTAAGCATTAAATATGTATTTCATTTTTTTACTTTTTCAATAAATTTTTATGAATTTTGGTCTCCCAATCGTTTGATCATTTTATATCACACAAAATATTCCAACATTTGGTGGTTTCAACTTTCAACAACAGAATTCTCATTCTTGGAGGTCTTCTGGTTTGCACATTTTGACTGCAAAACTTGGGATCATGAGATTTGTAGAACTTATGTTTAGTGTATACATAATTTATTTTGTTTCGAAGATACAAACAAGTGAGATTAGTAAAAAGTTTGGTCTTTTTGGCGATGAAACAATTTAATATAAATCTTTACAAAGCAGTGCTTCATTATTTCATCCTGGGTAATGTATATCTTGATGGTCTAGATTGAAAACCACATACCTCAAAAAAAGGCTGAAATAACCTTTAAGCGCCATTAGACAGATAACCTCATTATTTTCTAACTGTTGATGGGATTATGCATACTTGCTATAAAATGTAATACCTTTAGGTACTGATATGTTGATACGTCTTTAAATGAATTTTTGCAAGATGGAATTTCTTAGTACTGATGAAAACCCAATGAACATATTAAATGTTAATTCAATTTAAATAGGTACTAGTCCTAGCTTCCACGACACTTAGCACATAAATCTTCTGTAAATGTTGGAAATCATAAATTGTGCTATATAGGTTGCTTTGCACGAGGTCCCAAAAACATTGTTGAAGCCATCCTCGTAATTATATTCAATTCAATAAAAATATCTCTGTGGAATATCAAATCTTTTAATGGATTTTCAAAAAGTATGATAATTAAACTTAACACTAAGATCACAATCTACACAACTTGTAACTTGCATATTCATTGACAATGTTTAACGATGTAAAATATAATGAACGGGATTAAAATTCATTAGGAAAAAACATTAAGATAATAATTGAGGTATGGTTGAAAACCTGAAGATGGTTACCAATATCAGTTCGGAACATGAAATGTGTCTTAGGCTACAAAATCCAGAGGTCTGTTGAAACCTCCTTTTCTGTTCATGTATTGTCTATATTTACGTTTCAAAATAACATGGACTGTTCCTACATCGTTTCCTTCAACTTTCTTGCCTTTAGTTGAATCGAAAGTACAGAAGCCCATTAGCTTCATCATCTCTTGTTCATCTGCTGTCTTACCCTCGAGATCTGCAGGTGTTATTTGAGGTCTTTCTGGGAGTGTATGTTTTTTTTTCAGTCTTTCGGTTGACCTAGATCTACTTCTTGATCTGCTACGGGTATAATGACGTCGAATATCTCTATCATTAGAATATCTTCTTTTATCCCTTGACCTATCCCGCGATCTCGATCTTTTCCTCCTGTGATGTCGATCTCTATCCCGTTCTCGTAAGTCCCTGTCCCTGTCTCTCTCTCTATCCCTGTCTCTATCCCTATCGCGCCTTCGGGATTCAAAGGGAGATTTCGATCTACTACGTCTGCCCATTATGTACTGAAAATTAACAAGTTAACTAAAGCATGCACTTATATAAAAAGGAATAATACGAAAAAAAATTATTTTTACTTGTTTACCTATAAAAAAATCAACTGCTCTTTTATTTTGACAACTGTCAACAAATCGATATAAAAACGTTCTCCGTTCTCTCATTTTTAGTTGCGCTTTTTTACACTCTAGCGCTAGTGTGCTTTTGCGGCGTTGTCTAATGTTCATCATAATAATTCTGAAAAATGAAATTGTCGTGCTTGAAATTTGATATTCAAACTACCTATCCCGCAATTCTTTCATTCAAAAGTATCGTAATAATTTAATCAGCTAGAACTTTTACTTAGTGCTTCTTTCATTACATAACACACAACTTTATGGAAGAAGAATAAAATATTTCAAAATTGAAATCTACAGGGTAATATGGGTATAGTCTCCTTCAGTTTCGAGAATCAGAAAACTGACGTGAGTGTTCGGCGATAAAATTGTTTCTTTTCTACCTTATATATTACGAAGAAAAGGAATGGAATTAAATGCAAATGATAACCTACACAACCTCTTCCTTTCACCTATAACTATGAATTGAAGGAATATAATTTTTCATTACGAGCCCAAAATAATTTACACCTGAGGTGCCATTCAATAGATGTGAAAAATACTGAAGAGAAAACAAAGAAGTAATGTATATACAGTAGATTATCTTGAGCTTACTGGATAGTAAAAATGTTCAATTATATTAAAAAAAGTTAACGTAGACAACGTCGAATAAGTGAATCATCGACGTTCCACCACAATGTTTGAATGGTCCTTTCACGCAATTGTAGACTCTCTGACCACTAGCATAAGGGTCATCCCAATAATTGAAGACTTGAATCTATCAGATTCGAACCACGAATTTGCGACTGCGCAACCGGCATGAAAGATGTATGCTTGTTAAAGAATAAGAAAAAGTATTGAAATAGGGATTTGGGAATAGGAAAGGCTGTACTCGCTCAATACAAGGGAGTGAGACAAAATACTTTCAGAAAATTGTCAAATAACTATTGTAAGGTTTTGCAAAACTCCGGTATTCGCAAACTCATTGTTCCTCTAGGTTTACGGCCGCCAAAATACGTCCAATCGATGATGCGTATGCTCGATCTCGCGGAGTACAAACAGATTGACTTTTAGTAGTTGTAGTGTCATTTTGTGCGGGACTGGATTTTGGAGAATCTTAGTGGTGATACCAGAAAAAGGGAAAGTGTTGGATTAGCCGGAGTGACAAAGGTTAGTTACATAATTTGCGTACTTAAGTATATAAAGCACAAATTGATTAACCTTTTAATTGTAATGACAAGTACATGAATGGTTACAGGGGTGTGTCTTTCATTTTAAATCATATCTGCCTCATTCCACACCTGTTCTTATTTTTGATTGTATTATTCTGTCAATTTGATCTTTTCTGAGAATTTCCTCGATTTTTAGATATCTTCCCTAACGTTAGTATACCCATGTTGAGAAAATAAAATACTTTTCGAACAGACGCTGTGGATCGTGATAGTTTATAATGATTTAGATGAAAAACTATATCAACCCCATTCGGACTGAGTTCTTAGAAATACCTCAGAAAATCCGATTAATTTAGGGGACTATTCTTGAGTGTGAGTTCATATGTGGAGAATTTTGTGCTACGTTGAAACGTTCGATTTCAACTATAAAATCTATTGAAATTTAAATTTTAAACGGAATTATTCGAGACTTACAATCACAATCTTACTAAAGTAATCTCAGAAGACAGCATATTTGTCTTAGGACTGATATAATTATTCAATAACTACTTATCTCGAAATATTTTTCGTCAAATCAAACGAAGCATTATAAATAGAATCATTCAGAATTCCTGATAACGATATGGAAGTAGCTATCATACAAATCCTTCTATTTCGTTAAATTGAAGATGGTTTACATAGGTATACGGTTACCTATGTTTCTACGATTTTTTTTTTTACTTCTGCAGAATGAATTATTAATTGAAATAGAACCTGTGTCAATCAACCAATGTGTATTTCACCCATTCATATTTTTATTTTTAGCATAGAATTATTTGTTCTATTATCTTAAAAATAAAAATCCCAGACCTTTCGAACTCTTCCAAGACCATAATAAACCGTTGCCATATTTTTTGTGTTTGTTTATCGATTCCATTTAAAAACTGATTAGAGAGGTGTTTTTCGAATAAAGTACCTAGTACCTATCTCTTGAATGACCTCAGTATTCGAATAAATTAAATTAAGTAATTCCGAGGGTAATTTCCCCTCGGGTTTTTCACAAATAAAAATTTTGATGTCGTCTTTTAGGTACCTATCTCTACATAAAAATGTCCTAAATAACGTCTATTCGAACTGGACGATATTCAGTGCAATATTCGCCGGTTTCAATCTTATGAAAATGCCAAAGGTTCTTCAATAATCAAACCTTCAAGAACTGAAACGGCAGAATTACATATTATTTGAAATACGTATAATCCTTAATAGGGTTGAATTTTTTTGTCTTCAAACTAACAAAAACGTGTCCAATTTGACCCTATCTCTATTTCTCGAAGCATTGAAAACAATCAGATGGCCTGTATTTACGGAACCTATGAAAAATTTTGCCCATTAAACAATTTAACCGATCCGCATTCAGACCACAAACAGCACTTTTCTTTCGAAAGCTATCGATCGTGTTCACGGGCGTGCGGACATAATTATAATATACATCGTAGATTGTCAGACCAGGAATTCTTTAGAGAGTTCAAACGTTTGAGTTTAACTCGAAATCCGAGTATCCCTGTTCATAGAAACACTGAAACAACGCACGGCAAAAATCAGTTGATACCACACTTTCATTAATGAGGACCGAGTTAAAAATGAATTAATATCTTTGCGAAAAAGAAAAAAATCACATCTTTGGAGAAAATAATCTGCTGAAAATTGCAAGAATAAGTTGTGACCGGTAACTCCTATCGAAATATTTTCGGATTATTTCATTTATCTCAATAGAACTTTCCGCATAGTGTCAATAAAAACGATTTATCATTATTATAGCTTTATTCATATTGACATGATTTCGTCGCTTAGGAGTGTCTGATAAGCGTTAGAACTTTAATCTCTAAATGAGTCATGACTTTAGGTATCTAAAAAAGTTATAGGTATTTTCTAATGGCTCATGTCCCTATACTTCCACATCCTCTGGGGAAAGGCTTCCTGTGTTTACGGTCTAGGAACTAGCGGAAGTGTGTTTCACACTCTTTGATTTTACCCGAAAATTCAGAACCTTCTAATGACTTTAGATGAGATAATGAATTATTTTGCATTGAAGTTTTCCATGTTTTTCTTTTTTATAGGTATAGGCTCTCAATTAGCTCTCATTCCAATTTTATAGGTCTGCTCTCAGTTTTGAAGTTTAAGACACAATTTACCCAATGGAATAATAAAAATCAAAAAACAACTTCCAGTTTAGTAATACTGATTCAATTCTGGACCTCAAGTGATAAGTGTCAAACAATAATCCAAACCTGCGATCTAACAATAAATTGATGAAGACTCCGAAATTCTCGACTAGGTTACACAATCTATAGAATTTCCGAGAGAATTTCAATGCAATTTTGCATTGCAAATGTTATTGGATTTTGTCTTACAGGTTCTATTTAATATGAGTCCTCGGAAGCAATTGCATCAACCTCCACTGTTTATCACTTTGGCATTCTCATCCTTGAATGATATTAAAGATTCAACGGCTTCTGCAAAATTCCCACTAGTAATTGTCAAATTTTTTGTCAGAAAGATTGTCACAAATTATCCCTCATTGTGATAACGGCGAAACTACTGATTCTAAAGGCATGAAATGTTTGGCACACTAACTTTTATTGAGGTTCACTTTGAAGCTCTGTTTCAGACACCCTGTATATTTCCTCAAGTTATACAAGAACCAGTATCAGCGTACTTTCTCTTGTTTCACCGAGTCTCTCTCTGTTGTGAAAAGAAATTCTCACAATGAGGCATTTGGAATACGTAAACACTAATTTGTGACAATATATCTGTCAAATTTTATAATCAGGCTATAAGTCAATAATCGCTTAAATCAATTAGATCTATAGACCTATGCTTCGGATCACTCGTAGGATTAATCTGACTATAATATTCGGGAAAGCTCTGGGACTTATTCTGACGAATCGAAATTGTTAATTCATGTGTGGAACATAGTAATTTCATGATATTATAAACTTATATAAACTTAACTATGTTACGACTGATAGCCATAGATCTTTTATTTAAATGCACTAACAAAATTAGTAATCATATTTTGTAGAACCCACTTCCAAATGAATTTGTCTGCAATTTGAAAGGATCCTGAAGCCAGCGAAAATATACACAAGGAGATGATCGTAAATTATTCTGTTCCATCTACAACTTCGAAAAGGACACTATTCAACGTCAGGGTCGGTTTCAAGCTCCATCTGATGTGTCAAATTTGAATTCATATAAATGGCACTACTGAAACGTGGCCTTTCATTCGATGTGATAAAATTACGGTATTAACCATTTACTACATGACGTCATCGGTTTATATGTTCTCCTAACATAATGTTACCAGACGATTGAGATGAAGATTTCACCGTGTTATATAAGCAAACTGGCTCGGTCGAGGTTAGTAGTCAATCGACGTGAGCTGGAATTGAAAATTATCCTCCAGATAATTGTAATTACTGGATTTTTGTGGTATGTTGTGTAGATTGCCAGATACGACATTGTGTTCAACAAATCTGGTATTATATCGCTACTACCAAAACTAACCTCTAACTGGATCTAATTTCATTAATGGGAATAATCTTCATGGGATCATTACCCAGCGGTCTTATGCACATATCAGTAGAGCGAGCAGTAGAGGTTCATCACGACTACATTGCTTTGCACTTCATATTTATATCATGGAAAACATAATTAACTCATTTTCACAAAAATGTAGGTACTGTGTTTCTATGAACAAATGGAGGAAGTACAAAGTGGTCAGATTTCGATGATTTAGGAGATGTACCTAAATTGAAAGAGATAGAAAAAAAGTAATATACATACATGTTATGTTCTCTTTTTTCCAGAAATATAATCTGCTGAATACCGCAAGTCGCTACGGTCTCTATATAGTTTTCGTGCTACAGGGTGATCTTGGAATTTGGCCAATTATTATAATTCGCTAGAGTTGCTGCAGTATTGTGACTACTCTCTAACATGAAACAATATTCGATTAGCAGTCCTAGTGTGAACAATGTCGAATCATGAGGATCGGAAACATTTTCTACAATCGAAAGTTTTCATTCAATCATTTGCAGGTTGTGATTTTTTTTTCAAGATTGATTTGAGAATCGACAAGAAAGTGAGTACGTAGCCAATCAAAATTGTATATTTCTTCATCTCAAATTTGCCTCATTTGTTTTTGGGCTGCTAATTATCTTCTAAGATTTTTTCCCAATTCTAATCGGTTCAAGTCTGTCAAATAGTAATGTTTTGAAAAAGCATTTCCACATTCCTAGCATTCAATTTTTAGATGGAAAGCTCAGGTTGAGCTGAAAAAGTCTCTACTCGTATTCAAAATGTTCATTGTACCCGAAATTTTCAAATATGATTACAGTATTACTTCGATTGCAACGTTGTAGTTTGTCTGACTTGTGTTATTAATTTCGAAGGACATGTGAGGAATAACTTATTCCCACGATGATGACGAATACCAAATGAGCAATATCGACATCCTTTCAATAAAAACCATTGCTTCCTTGAAAGGATTTATACTTTTTTTTGATATATTTTTTTTTGGATTATGAGTTTCCTTCGTATAGAAGGTCGAAACATTATTCTAAGTATTACTCTTTCCTTCTTCACTAAAGATAGCTACGAAATATTGAGGAAATTACAGAAGATGAGCTTGAATATAAAATACCTATTCAAAATCTTTTGCAAATTTTAATCTAGGAATTCCGTTTGGTGGTAATATTCAGTTTTCTTTAAAGGATCAGTCAATATATCTACAATTTTTATATTCATTAACTCAAATTTATTTACATCTGTCAAGTAGACTGGGACATGTAAAATTGAGAAATCAAA
This sequence comes from Hippodamia convergens, assembly GCA_038502775.1. Taxonomy (NCBI): domain Eukaryota; kingdom Metazoa; phylum Arthropoda; class Insecta; order Coleoptera; family Coccinellidae; genus Hippodamia; species Hippodamia convergens. Next base: position 35,938,527 of record CM076609.1, read on the forward strand.
AAACCAGAAGTCCTGTGGATTTTTGTTTATTTTTCAACATAGTCCCCTTGTTACTCTACACACTTTTCCCAGCGATGTTCTCATCTATTTAACCCGTCAAGATAGTACTCGGCATTTTTCTCTTCAAAATAATTGTTCACGAAGGTGATTGCTACTTCATTTGACGAAAATATTTGTCTTCCGAGTGCAATTTTTAGATGAGGGAACAAAAATAAGTCGCTTGGGGCTAGATCTGGTGAGTAAGGCAAATGCAGCAGTTCAAACGATAATTCGTGGGTTTTCGCCATGGCAACCGCTGAGATGCGTTGTCTTGGTGAAACAGGATTTTTTTTTTCTACAAATGTGTGCCGTCAGCTTGTCAAGTAATGATGCGTAGTATGCTCCTGCAATGGATTTTTTTAAGATAATCAATTTAAATAATTCCATGACTATCCCTGAAAACAGTCTCCATCACTTTCCCAGTCGAAAACACAGTTTTTGCTTTTTTTTTGGAGCTGGTTCCCCCTTTGCAGTCCCCTGTTTGCACTGTATTTCTGTTTCGGGCGTATAATGGTGAATCCAAGTATCATCTACAGCAATTAATTGGCTCCAAAACTAGGATTTATTGCGCCCAAACTGCGTCCCCATACACAGAATCCAACTCATCTTTGATTTGCGTAGGCGTATTGCCTTTCAAAAACAAATATTTAATGACAGCTAGATACTCGATTTTGTCCAACTCACTCAAACGATTGTTAAAATGGCTGAAACTTTGGTGAGTAACTCTCAACAGATGAACAAAGAAATTCGGTAGTTTTTATTTACGAGTGTTGCCATTTTCACTCTGAGGTCGGAAACTTTTCATACAACCCTCGTAAGCGAACGGAGTACAGGTGGTCGAATATGGATGGGTAATTTATTAATATTTCCCAATCAGTTTGCATAATGGACGTAATGAAATAAATATAATACATATTTCAGGATTCCGAATAGTGACAATATTATGACTTTCTATTTATGATATTCTGACTATTGCATTGGAATATAAGAATATTTCCGTCTATCTGATATTGACTCTATTTATTCGGGTTCAATACTCTTCCATGAACACCCTCAATGAACATATTCAGCTGTTTAGTTGTAGTTTATGTGGATCGACCAGAAAAAACTCCACGATAGAATGAGCAAACAGGATAACAGAAACGAAAAATGGCTTCGACTTTATTGTCATTTGTAATTTCGAGCGTTGCGTAGGTAGTTATTATATTGTCGTTAAATTTGGTCGGTTGTTCGTTTCCATCAGAAAGGTATTTTAGAACTCGGTTGAGAACCAGATGAAAATCATTCTGAACTTTATTTTACCTGAATTATCAAAGTAACGAGAGAAAGCAGGACATCCTATTGTTCAGAATTTTTGTGGGACAGATGGGATCTGCGATCTGGAAATTTTTCGTTTCAAATCTAATAACCAATAAACCAGCTCCTAGATGGTTTATTTAGCGCTTTATTCAATAATAACTATGTATTGAGACGTAGGGAGTTGATGAAAAGATACTTTTTCATTGTTCTTGTGGAATTTCATTGTTCAGTCAATTTTTCTCGCAATTTTTCTAAATCAAAATGGCAAAATGTTCCAAAAGTTACACTGTTCTAATATTGAATAGTGCAGAGAAATAACTAATATACACTAATAATGTTTGGATTTTTTTATGAGTCGTCAGAATTGATTCTGAACAATATTGGAAACATCTTTCTTATAATATCTTGTGTATTACTCTATTTTACAAGCACAATAGGAATTGAAAATGGTATCGATTTCGATGATTCCTTTTTTGAATTCATCTATGTTTCAAAAACAGTAGATGTGGGTTTTGAGTAGGAGATCTTTTTCACCGGTACATAGTTTTTTCCAGTTCGGGCACTTTAACCATGTTCCTCTATGTTACGAAGTCTGCCATTGTGTTTCGAAGTACAAAGCACCGTTATGAGATCTACAGGTCACCTACCTACCCACCTGTCTGATGACTGTACGCTTGATAATTGCTATTCGCCGGTTTATATTTTGCAGAACGGCTTTCTTACCGTATTGATGATATTTCGTTTTGTTTTATGATATGTTGAAATATTTACACCATAAGATCCGATGCTGTTAACCCACTCTACAGCTACTCAATCCTTGAGCTCTACGATTCGATGATTTATTTTAGCTTCCTCGGGTTAAAATATTTACCTACATACAAGATAATAACCCCTAGAGGAACGATTGAAAGCTTTTTGGATTTTATTGTAGATCGGTCGACCGAAAGGGCAAATATGAACTTTTTATATGCATGCCGAAATGGTCTTTAATGATGAAACTTAAGATCAAGCTTAAGATGTCCTTCTTCATACGAATATTCCACTAATTAAAAAAATTTGTCAACTGCTATTTTGGTTTGTTTAATATTTCATTGAGAGAATAAAATCTCAGGATCCCATCATTGTGCGATTACAAATTATGCTATACATATTAAAGGGGCGCTTTCTTGCCTAAATTTTGGAGGGGAACGTTTATCTACAGAAAAACACTAATATATCTATAAAATAAAAATTTTCTTCTGATAAAAGGGCAACCAGTGAATCATTTTGTTGTATATGAGAAAAAGAACAAATCGAACAACAAAAAATTCCTCGCCTTTACAGAGGCCATAGATGAAATCAAAATAGTAATCATCTACTAGATGTCGCCAGATATTACTCAGTAGGCCATAACTATTTGCTTCAAAAGTAGAAGTTTTTTTTGAAGATTTGGTCTCTGAACTATATGGGATACTGACTATGGAATGATGAAGCCAAATAAGACTGAAACCGGTATATTTCTTCTTGGTGACAAAATCTGATATCATTTCTCCAACCTCATGTTCAGAGATCTGTGAGTCTAGGAATTGATTCATTTCGATGATTTCTATTTTGAATTTATCTATAACTCAAACATATTTTTTTTCAGGCATGAAAAATTACATTTCCTCAACTCATCAGCAATTTTGAGAAAATGAAACAATAACTATTATTATTCTCGTTATTGGAAGCGTGTTATTTTTTACCCAAAAACCTCTTTCAATTTTCCGACTATTCAGTCACCTTTGACTGAATAGTTCCCAATTTATTCGTTGATAACACCCTCTCTACCTATGTTATAGAATTGAAATAATAATTAATGAATAACTATGGAGACCGAACTATTTTTAACCCATTTTCATAATTATCTTTGAAATATCCTCCATATTCATTAAGTGATCAACCTGAGTCAGGTTTGAGAAAAATGATTAATTGACGATTTCAACATTTCTGTTTTTTATTACTTCAGCTACCCACATATCTTGAGTAATGAGAATCATGTCAGGTAGAGGCAACCTCCTCGGTAACCTTTTACCTTTTTCATTGTTCATACAATTATTCGATTTCTGAAATTACTCATTATTCTTACTCGTATTGCCACAATCTTGGCAATTTTCAACAGCATTATGATTCTCATGTCTCGTAAGCTCCCTTTAATAGATTAAATTGTTTAATCAATGGGTACATCAGTGTGAGATTTTTTATTATAAGTCAAAACGAAGGGTGTTTAACAACGGCCGTACGAATGTATATGACGATCTGAGTAGTGGGAGACCACCGATTTTGACCGACAACATCATAAAGAAATAGTCAAATTGAAAAGTTTTTTAGCGTCTGAACTTAAATACAGTAGGCGCTCGATAATCCGGCACCCGATTTTTTTTCTTCATGCCGGATTATCGAAAATGCCGGATTATCGAATTTGTACAGGAAAGGATAGCTAACTTCATATGATTTTCACCATTTTCCAGCGGTAGTCCAGCGTTCAGCTGTATAAAATGCCGGATTATAGAGCGGGTTACCTGAGTCCTAAAGTGCCGGACTACCGAGCGTGCCGGATTGGCGAGCGCCTACTGTATACGGAGGAAAATTTTTGTTGGCATGCATACGATTATCCTCACTATATATATGCAGGGAGTCGGGTAGTCGAATATCCCGACCACCGAACAGAGTTAATGAGCCAAATAAATAGTCAAATTGAAACGTTTTTTTAGCGTCTGAACTTAAATATACTGATTTCTCCTGATATCCCAGATTTCTCCGAGTTGGATTCCTAAGTCATTAAGAGTAGCTGGATGATTTTCTGAACTTCTCAGCCTTCTATTGAGGTTGTCCCAAACCTGCTCTGTCGGATTGATATCTGGAATACTTGCTGGCCATTCCATTCGAGGGACTTCAACCTCTTCAAGGTATTCCTGAACGATGCGCGCACAATGGGGTCTGGCATTATCGTCCATAAAAATGAAATTTTCACCAATGTATGGGGCAAATGGCACTACATGCTCTTCAAGGATGTTCCTTATATACTTATCAGCATTCATAGCTCCATTATCAACGACCACAAGATCTGTGCGAGCAGTCAAAGATATTCCACCCCATACCATAATCGATCCTCCCCCGAAACCAGTAGTATTCAGGAAATTGCACTGAGCATATCTTTCATGTGGACGTCTGTATACAAGGGAACGTCGATCACAATGGTAGAGGCAGAATCTAGACTCATCTGTGAAGAGAACTCTTTCCCAATCGGTCTCTTCCCAATGGATATGCTCTCTCGCAAAATCCAAACGCGCCCTTCGATGGGCTGGGGTAACAGCTGGGCCTTAAATCATATTCTCTGAGGCGATTTCTTATTGTCTGAGTGCTAATTTGCACCCCATGAGTTTGCTCCAGCTGATTTGGAAGGAGGCGAGCGGTTGCAAACCGTTGTCTCAACGAAGAAACTCTCAAGTAACGTTCTTGAATGGCAGTTTTTACCCGTGGTCTACCCTGTCCTGGTCTTCGGACATTCATACCTGTCTCCCTGAATCGCTGCAACATTCTGGACACACTTGTATGGGAAACTCCAAACCTTTCTGCAATTCTTGTGTATGTGCACCCTTCTTCTCGCAAAACTACCGCTTGGGCACATTCTTCTTGGGTCAAATTGCGTGTTTCGCGTTGCAAAGCGATCGAGTGTAGAAAATCAAATGAAAGAAAAACTATTGATCACTAGAATTGATCGAGAACAACTGATTTTAGAATGGAGCCAATACATTCAAAATCTGATAATTTGATAATCTTTTTTTATTCCTGGTGGGAAAAAACATCTGTATCGAAGAAAAACGTTGAAAGTGGATAACATATGCATGCATAATTCTGATAAAAATAATTATCATTGAGAACACCTTCAGTTGTAGAATAAATTTGAGATTTCCATAATGTGCGTTAATTGTACTCCAAAGTATGCTACTCAAGCAATCTATGATCTTTGCTTGTTTTATTCTGTGACAATGATAACCAGTAACCTACTGTATAAAGCGGAAACTTGGAGGATAACAGAGGAAAACAAGAAGACTGGAAGCAGTCAAAATGGATGTTCTCAGAAGATCATTGGGAGGAAATTCGAAGACAAATGGGGGTGGAAGGAACGCTGTACGAAGATATAGAAGCGAAACAACTGATCTGGTATGGACACTTACAAAGAATGGACGATCAGAGGCTTCCAAAGAAAGTATTGGAGTGGAATCCCACACAACGCCGAAAGTGAGGACGACCAAAGGAAACTTGGATTTTTTTAAGAATACCCTACAAAAATTTAGGTACACGCCGAGGTACACGCCTGATATATTATCATTAAATGAAATGTGCTCAGTAAAGTTTTGTCGTCTGCAGAGGTGGAGGTCCAGAAGTGCTTAAAGCTGGTCCAGTTATCTGTGGTCATGATGATGAACTTTACCGTTCAGGACAAATTGACGTACAATAATTATTTCCCCACGTTATGCGGTTGTTGGAACTACTTCCTTAAACTTTCTTCTATTACGGGCTTCCGGAATATTGCTGGCGCCGTTCTGTGACCGACAATCTGCAAATTCGCTATTGTGCGAAGCAACAGTTCTTTTGCCCCCGTTACGGTTACCCGGACGACGCTTCGGCGCCCGCATATCGATCGCGCCCACCTCGACGCCCACGCTTCATTTGTCGCGGTGGGTCGAATCCCCGAAACAGGACTTTTTTTTTTAATAGTCTGGAGGTGAACACACCCCTGTTCAATCTGCATTTAAGGTTTTAAGTCTGGTTCGCAATTACGAGATCCAGGGCTTCTAATCCGAACATTTGGATGTCGATGACACCCTGGATCGATAGGTGACCCATATGTGACCTCGTTCGATTCGATGGTTCAAGGTGAATCGTCCTGGCGAATTATAGGATTGAGACGGTGGCACCGTGTTTTTGGCGGAATATACAGGATGTTTCAAAAAATTGTGAACCCGTCTCTACGATAGTTAGAAATCTGAAAAATAATTCAGGTTTGTTTAGTCAAAAATTTTTGTAACGTCATCCGTATTCAAGATGAAGGACGTTGAAGAAAAAAATGATACACATTTTTTACGATTTTCCCGAAATTACTGGCAACGTTGTAATGAAAATTTATACGAATATGTTTTGGAAGCTGGTACATCCAATGAATTCGTTTTTATGTCTGAATCTCATAAAGGCGCTAGTTACACGGTTCGTACCCATTATTATTGAACATAACTTTTTTAATATTAGATTTATTAAGCAACATTTCAATTTCATTAATTGTACACAAAGAAAGTACTCCTGATGAAACTCGATACCATACCGTTTTCCGAATATTTTGATTTGAGGATTATGAAGTAATAACCGATGCTGTTATGAAGTTATGTATTTATCAAATTTAAAAATGACTAATAACAAAAAAGAATTCAATTAGAGTAGGAGTTCCAAATATTCTAATCGGTTGGGTGTGAGCTATGAGGTGCTCAAAGTGACGTTGAATTCTGTACCTTAATTCACATGATGCTTACAAATATAATAATAAATTACTTCAACATTACTTACCAGCATCGGTTATTACCTCAGAATAATTTTCAAATCAAATTATGTACAATAATTCCGAAAACGGTACACAGTATCGAATTTTATCAAGAGTACCCATTTGGTGTAAATTCAAATTATGATTGAGTTCACTCGAGATTTTGCTTGATAAATCCGGGGATAAATCTTATATTAAAAAAGTTATGTCAAATACTACTTTGTATGAACCCTGTAACTAGCGCCCTCTATGAGAGTCGGACAAAAACAAATTCATTGGATGTATTAGCGACTAAAACATATTCTTAAGCACTTTCATTACAATGTTACCAGTAAAAATCATAAAAAATTGATTTAATTTTTTTCTTCAACTCCCTTCATCTTCAATCTTACTGAACAAAAACCAATTATTTTTCAGTTTTCTATCCTTCGTAGAGACGGGATCACCATGTTTGAAACACAGTGTAATTATATTTAGCCCAACAAAACCTTAGGCAGCTTTTTGAATGAGTAGGTCTGAATATCCCGAAAATGTCAAAAATATCTTTTATATGGAAAATTGACAAAAATAAGAATTTCTGAAATTTGTTTTTTTTTGGATCGAGTTTTGGTCATTATTGGAACGGTTTTCTAGAACAAGGTGAGTCTTCGACTTGTACATATATTCATAATGAGCTATGGCAAACTTGGAAACATAAACATGCCACTAAAGTTTTCTCGTGCTTCAGGTATACCGTTTGTACCCGATAAAATGTAGCATAAATTTAATTCTGTGAATCTTTTGAATAGAGTTCATTCAGCTAAAATAACCAATTTTTTTTCAATTTTGCTAATTCAGATTTTTTTATGATTAATTGCTCGAAAAATTCGCATCTTACGAGATTTTACTATTAATCTTTTTATTTTCTAAGATATTCAGTAAATAGCATTCAATTTCCTCTTTATAATAATAACAATAATTTAATCCTCCTTTAAGAATAGTCATTGAGAGAAAAATGAAATAATACAAAATAATGGCAATACAAAAACAACATTGTTGAAAAATAATGATATAAAAAATTAAGAGCGTTAAAAAAGCTCAAATTATGGAACTAGCAAAAAACTCTTGAATACTATAAAAACACTTTTCAATTAACATTAATTTTACTGCCTTCTTAAAATGGTCTATCACCAATTCCCTTAAAATGTTTAGGCAAATGATTATACAATGCAGTTCCCGTGAAGAAAGATGACTACTCATATTTTTTAGTATTATGCTTGGGAATACATAAAATATTCCCATGCCTGGTAGAGTTAGGTCCCTTGAATTTCTGATACGAATATGGAAAGTATTGATATGTTATGGTCATAATGAATAAAATAAAACATGTATTCTGAAAATCATTTTAATCGATAAAATCATTCACGATTTTTGAAAATATTACTTGTGTGTTTCTTTTGACTTCAAGAATCTCCCGTTAAAATATATGAACAAGTCATAGACTCACCCTGTATAATTTTAAATTTCTCAAGATTTTATCTTCGCCGGATAATCGAAAACACGGATAATCGAAATCATTAGTTTTCTTTTTTCATAACAATTTATTATGTGAATCACTATATCCCTAGGAGAAAAGATGCTTTAACACATGTTAAAAAATTATAATTTTCATTTTTTGTTCAATGTTAAGATGAGAATATTGCTTTTACGTTTTTTAATAGCACCGGTACGATGCATTGTGTTTGTTCACGAGTTGGTCAGCCAGTACAGCACTTGACGAAAAATGCAGGAATGCATGTTTATGATGGGGATGGCCCGAAACGAATGTCTGTGCAGTTGGTTGGGCGTTTTGTGTGAAAACTCCTGATCTACATGGTTGGTCAATATAAAACGTTGCAGGGAAAATCCGCCGCCCGGACAAACCGGAACCGGATAATCGGGGTTCTACGTAGACTAGTTGCGTAACCCCATAAAATCCAAACTTTTTCGGACGTTGAGAAAATACAGGATGAATTTAATTGAATAAAAGTGAAATATTGTCTTGAAATCGAAAATATCGACATCTCAGAATCGAGGTTAGAATGGAGTTCAAAATATCGAACCAACCTTAGATCGCATTATCAGTCATAGGTGGATACTGTCTTTGTGAGGAAATTAGCGTCTAATAACTCAGTTTGGTACTCAGAAACTATTGAATGAAATAACGATTTTGTGGAGTTACTCTTGAATTCCGAAACGGCTGAAAAGTTATATTGAATAACAAATATAAGAAGAAAAACAATTCGATAATCGGTGTATGAATACTTGGATATTCGTTTTGATGATCTATTGATCTAGGTAGATGTGTTAAATTAAAATTAATCATCACATAACTTACGTGACCATGATATATGTTTTTTAGGTGAACAAATATTTATGTGATGATATTAAGAGCATCTCATAATATATTATGTCAATGAAGGTATGAAGAGTGAATTTATGTTTTGTAACAATATATTGTTTACTCGAATTCGAAATGCGATAAAATCGATTAAGCTCTGGATGTTGTTAAAATGACGCTGTATGTGTTACCGGACCTCAATCGAGTCATATTACTGATACCTATTCTGTTACAAATAATTCAATACCTGACTGATCTCTGATATGAATTTTCCCATTAGAGCAAGTTGGTTTGGAATTCCTATTGGGAAAATCATATTTAAATTTATTTATACAAGTACACAGAAAGCTTTATCTTGAATAGTTTTTCAAGAATATTATGTATCTGAATGTCGTTCTGGCCTCGCCTAGTCTTGTATGAGTTCAAGTATCAAGCGCGAAGTATCATCGATTTCTTTAGAGGACTTTACATAGTGCGAAAACATATGTTTATTTGAATTGTGAATTTTACAATATTTTCGGGAAGTGAACTATAATATTCATGCGGTATAGTTATATTAACCTGAGTCTTTCTCAAGAATACTGAATACTCTCTTCCCCAGGTAAAAAACTCAGAAGACTCCTTGTAAAAATATTTCATTGTCTTGATTGCTTTATTACGAACCCAAAATGCCAAGTTCTGCGAATAACATAATGATTAAACTCGAACCTCAAAATGGATAAATTTAGTCAATGGTTGAGTGAAAGGAAATGCATACGAACGTTACACGCCAAGAACAGAAATGGTTAGGAGTACATTTTTATTGCATTAGCCAGCTGATGGTCATCATGGATTTTATATGAGATTTAACTTTTCTACATCTGTTATGACTTAACCGTCGTATTGGAATTCAAACAGTAAGGGGATACAATTATTTATAGCCTCATTTCTGCCTGATGCAATTTTTTTTGTCGTTCCGAATTGATAGTTAGCACAAAATTTGTTATTTGTGATCAGTGGTTACACTTACCTTGTGATGACAATGTTATAAATAGGTATACATTTTGTCTCGTTTATTCGATATTTGAGGAAAATATATAATGCTTTATTTTTGGTAAAAAATAAGGCATTATATATTTCCCTTGAATATCAATTATGTGAAACGCCAAAGGGTTTAGAGAAGTCATTTAGAGATAAATTTTCGATGACCAATTGGTAATATTTAACCAAGCAACTGCATTTATTGTTTTATTGATTTTTTTCTTGAGGAAATAATATTTGACTATGACTGTATAATTATTATTTTGCGGTTGAGTATTCAATAGAACTCTCGTAATTGTCCAAATTTTAATCTCTGCTCCGAATAGTTTTTACAATTTTTATTGTTGAGGGAATCAGGGAAATAAACGAAAATTGTATGATATGTCAAAATGTTTTATATATTTTCGTATATTTCCATAATGCCGCCAACTAAAAAATCAAATTTTGATAACTGACAGAGATCAAATCATGGACAGTTACAAGTTCCATCAAATATTCAACCTTAAAATAAAATTACACCATGCGTAGAGACATTATTGTGTGATTCAGGCTACTAAATATTCAATAATTAAAATATCACATTGAAACTATATTTTTCATGATATCTGAATGAATCTGAGAGCGATGTATGCTGCATTATATATTTTTTTAACGAAAACATAGTCATAATCAACTATTGCTTCCAGAAGAACAACTTTTTGATATATCTCAGCAAGAAAACCTCTTGGAAAAAATCAGAGTGTACCACTGGATTGCTATCGAAAAATGTCTCTATATATTGTTATCATTTTAACATTGCAGCATATACAGAAACGGAGATGATGAACAATGTTATAATCGTCCAAATTTCAATTTCATTCAAGTTGTAGTCCAGGGGTCACCAATTTTGCACACCCTGTACTTAGATCAGATTACTTCTTAATGCATTTTAGGAGTCAATGTTTTCATCGAATCTATCCAAAATATGAATTGAGGTAGAAAACAGTAACCTAGCGTTTGGATATCTTCATCGAGAGAGGAGTATTCAGATCGCAATTTCACTTTCGTCTAGATTCAATTATGGTTTACGTGCAAGTATGGCAAATTATAAAACATTTCTGGTTAGAAAGTGCTAGTTAGAGAACTGTGTTTTCGTCTGTGAAATGGATTACTGACTTTGTATGAGCGTGAGTCTTAGGAACTTGTCATCGGCCGAGTTGATTGCATCGCTTCATAGATTTTCGGAATTGAAATACTCTTGTCTAAAAATTCAATTTCAAATTACCAGGAGGAAATTACTACGCATTTAAACAAATAATATTCCATATTATTGAAACGGTACTAATTGAAGATGAACAGACTCGAATTGACGTTGAGAAAATATTCCAATTTGACGACGTAACCCTCATATATTCATGTCCATCGTCCGATATATCCTATGGTATTCTTCAGTATGTCATGCCATCATCACTCCTATCCCCCTTTTTTTCTTGGCCTTGAGTTAGGAAAACAGCTCAACAGCCTAGTCGCCAGCACCAGCAAGTTCTTGAAGGTACCAGCATCTGTTTAACTTCAAGCAACTAAAAAACCTTCCTCAGCTGCTTGTCTGGAATCCCAAGGACACTCACTCTACTTCGTAGAAATTAAGGTAGAGTGTCCCTAATATTACTCATGGGGTCATCCCATCCGAACATTCAAGTCCTAGTACTCTGGATAGAGTCCCAAGTTGGAGCTTGGGTCCGGTTTCTAGACTGTTTCAGTCTCAGGAGGAAGACGAAGGCAGCCGTATTCACTCTTATTCTTTCTAGCCGTGATATACTGCATTTGGTGCTAACAGTATTCTTTGAGTCTGCCCCGAGTCTGAGGACTCGAGGAGTCAATAGAGCCATAGTCACCACGCCGTTCTTCCATGCGCTCATCACTCGAAGCCTTTGCTTGCTAGCTCGATCTCCGGCGATTCCTAGACACAAGACCTGGAATTAGGAAGAATTCGGGTTTGTGTAGTCAGCTTCGTGCTTCATTTGGAATCGGCAAGTCTTCCTTTCTTCCTTCGTTGTAGTGTTGGGAAGTACCCGATTTAAAATTGAGTTTGCAAGAGGGGTTTTTTGTACTCAAGCGGTACAGTGTACCACTTCAAATGAGGAGGGGGGTTCATGACGCGATAGGGGGTCGGGACGCAATTTGTTCTACTCCTATTGTGTCGCGCATAAATGAACCTATGCAAAAGGAGGATAACGTCGTTAGACGTTAGAGTTTAAGTTGAAGCGATGGGGAAGGCACATAATTTTGAATGCGTATTAATTGTTAGAATTGAAAATAGAAAGACAATGAGCGGGTGAGGCGGGAGGTCGCGTAATATTTCTTCGATTTAAATTACACTGAATATGAGGGTATATAGTTATACGAAATAATTGAAACTTACCGTGATAATATATTCTCATTCAACCAAAAATTTGGAGTACATTATAAACAGTTTGTTCGTGAACCAATTGTAAGTTTGGAGAACCTAACATCATTGGAATATTGAACTGAGGTGGTTTCCGGAGCACGTTCCGAAAATACAAGCTATAAACGTTTAAAGTTTTATTATCTTTTTTCGAAACTGCATTATGCCGACGAGGTATTCTTGTCTAATTTGGGATACGAAATCACATATAACTCGTCTCAATTCGCAAATTCAACATTTATGAGTGTTATTTGACTATGATTTCTTCTTCTATGAATGCACAATATTCTCATTGTATTACATACTCCCTGTATATTCGATGGGCAAGAGCGGTCAAAGCCAATCCTAATTCTGCTATGAGGAATAACCACAAATCCGATGATTTATGACATCTGCGTTATAGGAAGATACACTTGTGGAAAGGAAAGAGGGAAGTAGCCAATATAAACATGGAAGCAATTAAATATAGGGTCAGTACCCTATATTTAGGGTTAGTAGGGGAAGACGGGGGAATCCCGCGCACGGGGGGATTCTGCGCATCGATATTTTGCAACTCAGTTCTATTTTTTTTTTTCAAAATTTGAATACAGCGTGCGATCTCGTATTTGCCCGCCCAACATCCGCTCGCAATTTAACGGCATTCGTAGTATCAGTTAAGACAAGGCAGCCGATTGTTTGTTTTACGTCACTCTAACGCAATTTTACACAGAACTTGAAATATCGGCAAGTGCTCTTATTATTGAATTTTCAATAAATGTATTGCATGAATATTTTCCTCCATATGTGTGAATTATTTACTGCGAAAGAACAATGAATTATATTTCGTCATTTACTGTCAGTGATTAATTAGGTTAGCTGACTCAAATCGGGGGAATGACGCGCCGCTTTAGCGGGGTAATTCCGCGCTGTGCGGTACCTATTCCCCGGGTGAATTTTTTACCGATTTTTAGTATTTGTATTTTTAGAATTCAAAATACCCCTCTCTTATGTCCGGAAAACGGAAAAGTCAAAATGGACCGAAAATTAACTCGAAGCAGCTATCACTGCCATACAATCTGGGCGAAAAATACGAGAAGTTGGTCGTTATTTCAATATTCCAGAATCCACTCTACGTGACAGACTAAAGGTCAATATTTATTTTTACCTATTCATGGAAAGTGGTTTTTTTATAATGTATTTGGTTTCACCTGAATGATATATTTTTTTTTTCAGTTTCTCAGTTCTTCAATCTGTGCGCATAATTGCCCCATTGCATGCGCGGTATTACCCAATACATGGGGAAATGCCACGCAAAGGCAGTTTTCAGAATTAATCGATTTTTCTTAATTGTTATACGTAGTTGAACCTTTTTCTTGTGGTCATAAGGTTCTAGATAGGTTCGAGATTCAGGAGTTAGATTATGAAAGTTTTTGTGTATATTGGGAAGTTTTTGTGAGAACGTTCCCTTAGGTTCGCGGAATTCCTCCTTCCTCCCCTACTTCAGTTGGGACGTTCGGCAAAACATCATTGCATCTCTTCATCCACTAACTCTGTCGGTCTTGGCGACTCGGGAGTTTATCGCCTCTTTCTGCTCACCTGTAATCGTATTTCATTATTCCGTACCGTTCTTCTCGATCGTCTCACCGATGCGTAGTCGCTTAGTGGGACATTCGAATTGAGGTGGTACAGTTTTTAGTGAACCACTCTTACATTTCTGCGTCGGGTACTGGACGAATGAGCCGCCTTTTGTAAGAAGTACCCTACACTTCTTCTTTGCTTCTTGGTATTTTGGGATTTTTCTGAAACACAAATAATCTATTTTGTTAGTGGGGGAAAGGAGGTCCGGTCATTCTTGGTTTTGTTGAACGTCCTGAGAACACGGTTTTCATGATTCATCGTGCTAGTCTCACTCCTACCCAGGGTTAATTGGGATGTGCGTTCGGTGCTTGCTAACGTAGAAGCCTAGTGTTTCTAAGAAAACGAATAAAACGGAAAACAAAAAAATTCCTTGCATTTACGGAGGCCACACTGAAAACATTTTTGAAACATATTTGAATTCAAAAAAGTAATCATCGAAATGAATACGATTTTTAATTCCCAGGCTCACAGAAACTTTTTCATGAGGTTGGAGAAATGAGATTAGATTTTGTCACTGAGATAAGAGATATACCGGCTTCAGCCTTATTTGGCATCATCAGTATCCCATACTCCTCAGGGACAAAATCTGCATAAGAAACTTCGATATTTAAAGCAATTAAGTATGATGTACTGAGTAAAAATTACAAAGCAGTGACATCCAATTGCGTCGAAATGAATGGCGGTATTCTGCTTTCATCTGTAAGCGAATCTGTAACTTTTCATAAGATTACAGAAAAATTACGATTCTCGCTTTCTATAAATCTGTAGCTCACAGGAAATATATCGAAAGATATATTGTGAGGTTATGCTGAATTGTTTGGATTTGTCGCAGAATATAAAATACTTTTGTATACCCAACTACTTTTGTGGTTCATTTTCGTATTTCGGTTGTAAATTTCTCTTTCTTATTAAAAAGAACACAAATTGAACATAAATATATCCAATAATGAATACTTACGGTCCAATTTTACAGAGAAATAAATTCTATTCTATGATCTTATTACGAAGTAGTTCAAAACTGACACTTCCAATACGACAGTTACAGAAAAACTTCCAGAATTTCATTATTTACGAATCTGTAAGTCAGCCACATAGATACATATCAATCGTACGCTACAGATTTGTAGCTTACAGAAAAAAAGCAGAATACCGCCAGAAGTTCCATATCTCAAATCATATGCTAAAAAGGAGGCCACACCGAAAACATTTTTTAAATATAGATGAATTCAAAACAGTAATCATCGAAATGAATACCATTTTCAATTCCCAGGCTCGCAGATCTTTTATCATGAGGTTGGAGAAATGATATTAAATGAATGGCGGTATTCTGCTTTTTCTCTGTAAGCTACGAATCTGTAGCGTACGATTGATCTGTATGTGGCTGACTTACAGATTCGTAAATTATGACATTCTGGAAGTTTTTTTGTAACTCTCGTATTAGTAGTGTCAATTTTGAACTACTTCGTAATAAGATCGTAACTACTTCGTAATTAGATCATAGAATAGAATTTATTCTCCTATAATTTTGGCTCGTAAGTATTGATTATTGGATATATTTATGTTCAATTCGTGTTCGTTACAACGAGAAAGAGAAATTAACAACCGAAGTGCGAAGATGAATTACAAAAGTAGTTGAGTCACAATATACCTAGGTCGTGAGTAGATCCTCAGGGAGGTCTAGGACGCCTCTCTACCCTTCCTAATACGCAGTTAGGTAGAGACCCAATATCCTGGCTTCCTTCGAGAATGGAGCTATGAGAGATCGGTATCGGTACCAATAATACTCATTGGGTCATCCCATTCGAAAATTTAAGGTTTCAAATAAAGTCCTAGTTCCCCGAATGGAGGGCTAACTTGAAATTTCGGTCTGACCCCTGGACTGTTTCAGTCTCTGGGGGGAAGGCAAAGTCAGCCGTAGTCACTCTTTCTTGTTCGGAGTTCTGAAGATACTCCTTGCATTCACTGCAATCATAAAATAGAAGTAGCCGCCTCTGCAATTTCTTCTGGATCACTCATTCTTCCATCAAATTGGTCACTATGAAGCATTATTCATGTTGGTATCTATATCTATTGAACGGGACAACATATTTTCCACTGTGTCTATCGTCATAACTTGCGGTCTTGGAAAAATTTTCAAGTATCAATATGTTTTGTCTATGTATTCTTTATAGATTTTTTTAACTGAAATAATAAGATCTCATTGTGGTTTTGGAATTTACATTCATTTTTGGTTTAGTTCCAATGATAAGGCCAAAGGATGAATAATGAATTTCCTAACAGTTGAAGCTTATCGTCATTGAGGTTTCTCGAAATATTATCTTCGCGGTATTTTCAGTTTCATTCAGTTATGGAATTCGTGGTAGTAGGTTTGGACATGAAAAATTTCACTCGAGCATGATTTTGAGAAGAGATAATGAATATAATAGGGGAAATGAAACCATAATCTATACTTTTTCCGTTATTGATGTTTGTCTTTAGTACACTCTTATCTCAAGAAGATTAAGTTGAAAAATGTATTTTTTTCATGATCAACTGGGATCTACACTGAAAATGAAAATGGTCTAGGGTCACTGAACGAAATAACGCCGTTACATCCTTCTTTGAAGCCAAAATAACCTGAAGATTCCTTGGCCGGATATGATGCGACTACATAACACTTCCGTGAAATTCTTTTATGGTCTTTCATATATCCGGATCTACCAGGAATTAGGAAACTTTGTAAATGGCATATTGTTAGGTAAAAAAACTTGACGTTTAGTAGATCTAACCGATCCCGTATCTCTTATTATCTCGGGCCCATTGTGAACTGTTTCCTTGAGGAATTGTTCAATGAATTCTGATTTGCCGGTCTTCAGTCAACAATGTCGCCTGCATACTTTGTTGAATGAATTTTCTTTTAGATAATCCAAACCTTTGATGACCTCATCTTCAGCAACAGTTTTACTTTCATATATCTTCAGAAGATCACTGATTAGGTCAGTCACTGCGAGAATGTTCGTGAATGAAAAGCTCGGGATTTCTACGCATTAGTACCTACAGCAGTATCTACTAGCATTGTATGCTACTAGTGACCTAGTGGTTAAGACTCTTGGCTGTGACCCTGAAGGTCTGAGTTAGAGTCTCCGCCAAAAAAGAAGTTTACTGGAAACGCAAAAAATCATTAAATTTGTGAAGTAACCCCACAAAAGTTAATACCATAAGTTCCAGTTCACATTCTTATGTAACAAACACAATGCATAAAAATGATAATAAAAATAATATTTATCTATCTCAAGATGAGGCAAGATATATAGAACAAGACTAAATAAATCGCATATCAAATCAACAGATCGTCCAAGGTCGATAGTGAGATGTATTCCAGAAGCACAGGTACATAATAATTCTATCGTTTGAAAGAAGATTTTAGGGATTAACTTGAAGATTTTAAGTTCTCTTAACTCTCAATTCTCAAATTCAGCCGTTTGATGTTTTGGCCTAAAAAGAGTTGTTTGACTCTTCTTTTCATAATCCTGAAATTCTAGGAGTTTATGGAATAGAGTGTTTCAAGCAAACTACACATCTATAAATGTATACAGGGGGT
The DNA here is from genome assembly GCA_038502775.1 of Hippodamia convergens. NCBI lineage: Eukaryota > Metazoa > Arthropoda > Insecta > Coleoptera > Coccinellidae > Hippodamia > Hippodamia convergens. The sequence goes on from CM076609.1 coordinate 35,956,423, forward strand.
TTCAAAAAAAAGGTAATCCTGCCTCTAGGATAGATCGAAAACTAAAATATAAATGGGGTTTGTTTCGTAAAAAATTTTCTTTACGCCGCCTGTATCAAGATAAAGAGCATTGACGAAAAAAGTTATACACATTTTTTACGATTTTGCTGAAACTGCTTATTAGCAACATTGTAATGAAATTTTATAAGAATATGTTTAGGAAGCTGATACATCCAATTAATTTGTATTTATGTCTCACCCTGAGTTGCAGAGGAACGTCCCTTAAATTTAATGCCCCCTTAATTCTCCATTAAACGGAGTATTCATGGCTACCGTGTATGGATATTCCGTTTAAGGGAGAATTAAGGTAGCATTAAATTTTAATGGACGTTGCTGCAACTCAGTGTGAGTCCCATAGAGGGCACTCGTTGAACAGTTCGTACCAAGTAGTATTGAACATAATTTTTTTAATATTAGATGTATTTATCAAAATTCCTAGTGAAATTAAACGTACTCATATAAAATTTCATCGCAATTTTGGGAGAAGTTTCGGAAAAAAACGTAAAAAATGCCACTTCCTTTATTTTGAATACAGATGGCGTTACGAAAATTTTCTATTAAACGAACCCTAATTATGCTTCAGTTTTCTATCTGTCCTAAAGACCGGATAACCTTTTTTTGAAACACATTGTGTGCATGGAACTGTCATAATTGCTATTTTTATGAATATGCACAGGTTTACATGATTTCCAAGGACATACATTGGGAATCATTCTGGAAATTCTCTGTTGAGTACATGGAATCGAATTGTTCATGAGATTTTTAGGAAAAAGAATAAAACGGTAAACAGAAAATTCTTTGCCTTTACGGAGGACACACCGAAAACATTTTTGAAACATAGAAGAATTCAAAATAGTTATCATCGAATACCATTTTCAATTCCTGAGGTGTATGGGATACTGATGAGGCCAAACAAGGCCGAAACCGGAATATCCCTCATCTCAGTGACAAAATCTAATATCATTTGTCCAACCTCATGATAAAAGATCTCTGAGGCTGGGAATTGAAAATGGTATTCATTTCGATGATTTCTATTTTGAATTCATCTATGTTTAAAAAATGTTCATGAGATCATTTTTTGATGACTTATATACTCGTACCTCTTTCACCTTATCTTCATTAATATCCAAGCATGAATCCTATTTCAAGAAAATACGTTACATGTTCGGCGCCTACAAGACGTCAACAATTTTCATGGAACCGGCTATTTTTTATGCATAAAACCCGATAATATTAGTCGTTCAGTTTTTACGACCAGCTGAAGAATAGGGGAGGTTTAGGTTCATTGACATAGCGTGTCATCGTCTGGCATTGAAACAGGACAAACCCAGTCTTCGAAGGGTCGATCGATATAACGTGCTTCATTTTGTGAATGGCGTTCAGTTCGCGACCCTTAAACTAAATATTCTTCGACATGTCTTCTTTGTTCTTTCAGTTTATGCGTCTCTTAATTTTACTTCGAATAAGATTTGCATAGTAACATGACGACCTCGGTATTATTAACAATATAAACTCCAGATGACCGAAGACTGAAATTCAATTTTAGTTTGAAAGCCATTTTCTGTATCAAAAAGCATTACTACAGTTTGAAACTCTGGTCGAATTCGAATTAACTCAACCGACGATAATACATCCTTTGACGCACATAACCTCAGAAAATGCATATTTTACTTCTATTCGAACTATCCTGTGCTGGGCAGTCTCGTCTTCGGTCCAAATTCAGCAGATGCAATACTGTCAATCCTCGATTGCAGAACCGCAGTAGGAAAATTCTTCATAACTGACTCAACTCCAAGTTGCTGAACCGGAGATTGAAATTTACGTAATGATAGCGTCCCTTCGCTTCAACAGCTCAATTCAACTTTTGATTGCATCTTATCAGGAAAAATGACTTATCTGATGAAAAATCATAGAACAAAGAGTTTGATTTTGTGCTATAATTAATTTCTAAAGGAATTTTCAAACTATGGTTTAGCTAAACGAATACATATTATATGATAAATACCGTATTATATAATCTTCCACAATAAAGGTTATTGGGGGATATAAAATGCTAACTTGTTTCTTGAACAAAATCATAGTCTCCAGGTTTTTCTTGGTCCACTTGACAGGTAATTGCACGAATTGACCATATTCGATAGCTATCGGTTGCAGCTTTTTCAAGTATTTTTGGGTTGGCGACATTGTGAGATTAATCATAATGACATTCATCGTAGTTATCAATTGTCATTATTTATTTACTTTTTTCAAAATTTGAATTTTGAAATGTTTCAAATCATCTATAGTAAACGGACATTTTTCAAAATATTTCATCAATCTAGTTAGGTTTCTCCCTGAATATACTAAAATCATTTAAAACAGATATCAACAATTTTTATTGATAAAACAAATACATACAATTTTTAATAAAATTCATACTAGAAGGCTGTGAGTATATCTTGTGTATATTCAACATGTCCAAGAGTACAATATTAGGATCATGATTTTTCTCTTTTAGCAACCAACATGGTGGAGGTGGCTTGAGCACTGTCAAAGTCGTAGCTCTACCGAAGATTCCAAATTAAAATTTCATAGGTTTCTTTGAGTTTCATAGGTTCCCTAAAAATAAAATACTTGCTAGGAAATGGTAACATTCTCTAGGAATGGAGCAAGATGCTCATTCATTAATTTCCAGAGGAAGAGAATATGCGGTTTATATTTCACATTCCAAAATGAAATGAAGAGAATTAAAGTTCCTACATTATTCCTGAGGAAACCTATGATTTCTAGTAAACACTAAATTTTCATTTACATCTGTCCACTCATTAACATTATGTTTATCAGCAGGTCAAACAGAAAGACATTTTGAAGATGATAATATAAATGTGTTTGTGATGGCTGATGTGAATCTTTAAAAAAAATCATCTGAACGCCAATATACCCATGAATATCATAACTTTCATTTTATAGGATCCATTGATCATTTGTTATTAAGAATAATTAACTAGATGTGTTGGAGGAACAAGTCACCAAAGATATTACTAGTGAGTTCACGCCCAACTTGAAAAACAGTACTTACAATTTAATTTGTGCTCCTGGAATTCAACCTTTATTATATTCATACAAATCCTTGGAGCAAACAATCCTTGCTTATGCAGACTAGGAACAATTTTTTTTTTGTAGGTATGAGAATTCATGTTGAGAGGAAGATTGGAGAAGTGAAAACTTTCAATATACTGAAATCTACGATTCCCATCAGTACTATGGAACGTTTGATGCCCAATTTCTTTAAAGCACCCACCCCTTCTAGATAGAAGTATATAAGCAATATAGAAGTTTTCAATTTCAATAATTCATAAGTAATTATATAAGTGTTCCATTTCAATAATTGTTTTCATTCCCAACTTCGAAATGTCCCCTACGAACAAGCAAATAATTTTATGAATTCAAGTTTGGTCATATGGAAATGATTTCAGAGAAATTTGTAGTACTAATATAGGGATCAATAAGAGGTTTATGTCCAATAGATCTTTTTCATGTGGTACTAATATAACCTAATTTGTTCACAACACTAATTTGTTGGAAATCCAAGGAATTTTTTAATAAAGATGAAAAACAAAATAACAATTGAACTATAATGAATAACGGTATACAAAAAAATTGCTAAAATTCTTCGATGAAAAAAAATAACTCTGTCTCTAATGTTTTTTTCTTTTGAAAAATCCACATCGTGTGTTTCATATTCCATCGCAACCACATTTATATTATCATCTTCGAAATGCTTTCGTTTTGACCTGCTAATAAACATAATGTTAATGAGTGGATAGATGTAAATGAAAATTTAGAGCCTACTAGAAATCATAGGTTTTCTCAGGAATAATGCAGGAACTTGAGTTCTCTTCATTTCCTTTTGAAATGTAAACCACATATTCTCTTCCTCTTGAAATTAATGAATGAGCATCTTGTTCCATTCCTAGAGAATGTTACTATTTCTTAGCAAGTATTTTATTTTTAGGGAACCTATGAAACTAAAACAAACCTATGAAATTTAAATTTGGAATCTTCGGTAGAGCTACGACTTTGACAGTGCTCCAGCCACCCCCACCATTGTGGTCGCTAAAATAGAAAGATCAAGAACCTAGTATAGTACTCTTGGACATGTTGAATATACACAAGATATACTTACAGCCTTCTAGTATCCATTTTATCAAAAATTGTATGTATTTGTTTTATCAATAAAAATGATTGATATCTGTTTTAAATGATTGTAGTATATTTAGGGAGAAGCCTAACTAGATTGATGAAATATTTTTAAAAATGTCCGTTTTCTATAGATAATTGGAAAAATTTCATAATTCAAATTTTGAAAAAAGTCAATAAATAATGACAATTGACAACTACGATGAATGTCATTATGATAAATCTCACAGTGTCGCCAACCCAAAAACACTTGAAATAGCTGCAACCGATAGCTAACGAATATGGTCAATTCACTGAGCTAGGCCATGAGCTGAGTGTAAAAGGAATACGTACAAATTAAAATAGTTCTAGATATTCCTAGAGAAATAAATTAATCCATTCTTCAACATCAAAATGTATCTAGAAAATTGTGAGTATTCTTCTTTTTGTTTTATGCAATGTCCGCATTTTATTCAAAAAGAACTGCTTCATTCATATCCCGGAAAATTCCATCATTGTGAAAATGGCTTTAATCTTTATTATTGCGTCTGGAATACAAATTAAAAGTGTTGGTCCTATTCTCGTGCTCTATAACAATGCTCCTGGCTCAAATACCAAGATAAGGCCAGTCGAAATAAATTGTTTCAATGCCCTGTTGTGACTTCCATCGGTTATAATCTCCCATCTCGCTATATCTTTCCGAATGCTATGCCGATGATGTAATGGTTTCAACAAAATATAATTCGAGGTCGTGATGCATTCACCACGTTATTATAATAGGTGTTTTTACGGACGGCATCAGATGCTTGTTTGTACAATGTCGTTTCCAGGCTCGGTAAACTTTTATTTGGTTTTAAGCTAATTAATAGACATATATGTAGACACCCTGCAATGTATGATCTCTCGAGTTCAGATGTCGAATTTACTTCTTTAAATTTTCTCTATAATAGAAAAGTCCACTTTTGAGACTCTGGATAATTTGTAAAATATAACATTTTATTGCTTTCTAACGGCAAGAAAATAACGATGTGTGAATCAGTTTACAACCGATGTTAAAAAATACAAAGTACCAGGAATTGGTGACTTGAATGAACCTGTATTAACAGAGAAGAATTCCGACGGGTCGAGGCGAAAAATTCGTCAAAACATTAAAACATACGAATACTTTGGCCCTTTTTCCAGTGTCAAAAATAGTACCGGTACTTACAATGGGGTATACTTGAGTTAAGAACAAAATAGGCTAGTTTAAGGCGTTCACGACTGTATATACTGACCTTGAGAGAGTCTTTCGGGCTTATTGAATGTGGTCTATTAGGAATTATTTCACCTAACATCTGCGGTAGGCATCGTCAGAGGACTCTTGTTCTGAGATTGTAACTCGACCGCTGAATTTCTGACAGTGAACGGTCAAAAATAATTCCCAGTAGACCAAGGCTAATAAGACCAGAAAATTTCAAGCCTGGAAAAATAAGGGTTACGGATGCGCAAAATCGGTAAAATTTTTAAATGCGTAAATTTTTAGCCTCACTTTCCGCTATCTGAGATAAACCAGACTGCTTTTTACTCAAGCTTTTTGTTCCACTCTCATTTCGCTAGATTGTCATTGTTGAATTTGTCCTATTTGAAATTTAATAATACACAGTTTCTGCCCCGAAGAAGTGTATATATTAAACGAAACGTATGTTTAGTACACAGGTGGTTTTCTTGTTCTGAGCTTAGAATATAGTTGTGTTCCATATTCTAAGGTTCGAGACCCTTTAAACTATCTGTCAATCTAACTATAGTTTCTGAAGGCTTGAAATAGATCAAATGAGAACCACATGTTTGCTGCCGATTAGTCAACATGCACGTAGTAATTTCTAAGATATATCCAATCCTAATATTACGACATTCTTAGTTTCATTTGACGCAGATTTTCGAATTTGTATATTGATGCTTACATGAATTTTTATGAAGCCCTTGAATCAATAGAAGGCATCTTATAATTCAACAAAATCTTTCAGATATCATCAAATATTAAAGAATTACTTGAACTCACATAATTAACATTGTTTTATAAGGAACCGCGGATATTCTATGAAATAACGAGCCCAAAATATTCATAGAGATAATTTGTGAAGTTAAAAATACATTCATGCTTGTTGACTGATGTTATTGAAATCTAGTACTTACATGAAATAGTTTGAATACAACGTTATCGATAACAGTTCAAGCTATTGTTCCCTGGGAAAATACTGTTACTCGATTTAGTGTATAACTAAAGAATTATATTTCTCGACGTACTACTTGCCATTGTAGATAATATTATGTTGACTTAAAATCGTAATTCGATATGTAGTCATATTCTCGGTTAAATGTCCATAATTTCTCCATAATTCGAGAATGTTCAATATTTAATATATGAAATATATCACCAACGCTAAAATTTTGTATTTCACTACTTTCTTTCAATTCGAGACGAGACCTTGGCTATTGAATAATTTCTCCGTTGGGTTCTTCTGAGGACAAACATATTTTTCTTCGTTGAAACATGATAATTTCTATTTAAACTCTTTCCATCTAGATGAGGTCGTTGATGGATCTGATCCTCATATACTTACATCCCAAATTTTTATTAGAAAGTTGTATATTTAATTTAATGATACGTTTTCAACCGATTCACAATTCATAACATGATGTCGTTAAAATTTTCCCATAACACAACATTCTCAGTATTGTTCATAAATTGCTGAAGCAGGCATTGTCATATAACGACTGATTTTTACAGTAAGTTTATTTATTCGTCATATATAATCAACAATCGAAAAAAATGACTAGCACCTTTTCTTTCTTCATAAAAAATTGTGCTACATTTGAGCTGTATTGTTCTATTTATATTTGATTTAGGTTTTTCTGGAAAATCGCGAAGTTGAAGAAAAAGCCAGCCCAACACCTTCGTTTTTTGATAATGCAAACATGAATTAGCAATAAATTCTGGTTTACGTTTACTAACTCATCCAGTAGAAACGTGTTCAAAAATGGGTTAGATCTTTTGGAATTATGTTAGGTTTGTTTGAGTTAGTTAAATATTGTTTCTTCAATTTTTTTGCTAGTGTTGCCGGTGTTGATATGCTCCAGATTTGTGGAGATTGCGCCATGTTTGATTGATATGTTCAATGGTAAATAGTATAGCCGTATAGCCCATCATTTGAATTTTAATATCTTTTGCTGTTTTTCATCTTTGCAATAAATGATTGATTGCCCATTGAAATATTTTCTGTTAGAAAATAAAAAAAACCTCGAAACTTTTCTGTAAAATTGGTAGAATTATGAGTAAATTTCATTCACGTAGTCATATCTCACAGTTTTGGGCAGAAATTCCACCTATTGCCACGTACACTGATTTTCAAACATTCCACAGATTTTGTTGTAATTTGTATAAAGAAAAATAATTTAGTTTTTCAGTAAATGTGAACGACATAAGCTAGCAAACTCGTAGCACAATTTATTGCATATATGGTTGTATTAACTAAACAAAAAAACGAAAAGCCTGTTCTGACTGTTTTCTGAATTTTGCGATTTTCCAGAAAGTCCAGAAATTATTAGGAAAATGAGGATAAATGATTACACGTTTTTTCACCCATTTTCGAAAAAAAAAACGAAAATACTTGGCTTCCCTTTTCCCTAATACAACTTACAAAGCAGGACCGTAGCACAGTCTGATAAAGTCGTTGAAACGCATTTTTTCTATCATTGTTGTGCTGCCCCCTGAATTGTGCTATATCTTAAGAAAAGTCTGGAATGAGAGGGAATTACAATAGCACGAACCAGCTCAACCCTAGCACAAAGAAAATTAAAATAATAAGTGTTGAGCCAACTTCACACACAACAGAACTTCATCAGAATACCTTTATCGTGAGGTCTTCACTAGTAAGGGGTGACATCCCCCTTTGTTGGTAATTGGTCATTTGCCACTTGGGAGGACTTGTTCTGATCCACTCTACCCACAGGATTCCTCCACATCGGTATCTGTTTAATCAGATCCTTCTCACTTCTTGGAACTTCAAAGACTGTATTATCTACAAATAAATTAATTCTATACTGATCTGACTGTTCCAATCCTTGATACATCAAATTTTTGTCTAGGCACACGCTCCAGATAACAACCCACCTGGAAAAATGGAACGATGCAACTCTTTGAACCATTCAGAAATCCGATTTAGCATAATTCATTTCAAATATCCATAATAATGCTAATGAGTATATTTATAGGTGCACAGTGTAATATTGAAGTTTATCGAGTGTGTTGACTCCGTGGCATTGAAAACAAGCTTGATCTTTCGGGATACCATATATATAAATAATCGTGAGTCATGCCGGCATCTTGTCTCGCAAATGACGCTTATGCAATTGTGTGTTGGGAAAAAGGAAAACAGATGATATGGAGTTATTTTCCAAATAATGCGATATAACGAGGAATTGTTATGTTAACTTGCACCTGCATATTGACGATTCAGGAAAAATATGACCTCAGATTCTTTATCGAAGTTGCAATTTCAATTGAAAATGTTGAATATTTATAATTTCTTGCCATCTAACCATTCAGCTCGTATTAAGAACAGAGGACTTCTACATTAGAAAGTCGTCCTTAATCATGTAGGAAAGTCTAGCAAAATCTATTCGCAGTTCATTGGCCTCTCGAAAATGAAGCTCTCGCAATTGTTAGCTATTAATCCTGTATCTGCAGTTTCTTTAAAGCACGAAGAACAAAAATTAATAATTGAACCGTTATCGGAATGTAGAAAAAAAAGATTATCGAATTCGCATTGTATAGTTCGATGGCACTGTGAGAAGACTACTTTTCCTCATATTCTGCTTTGGAGCTCAAGATAGTGTTTTGAATGTTATTTGTTCGAAGTTTTCGAGGGTGAAATTGTAAAAGTTTTAAGTAATTGTATATTTTGTGATCAACGGGAAAAGAGAGGTTAACCGTTGCATATGCAAGATGAAATCAAATTTTTCGACTGATTCTAACTAACAGCAAATGAAACATAATCCTATTGATTATCTATACACCTATACTGATATTATACAGGGTTGGGATGAAGTATGGAACCAAGTAAATATCTTTTAAACGAAAAGAACGATATTTATGAAAATTTGCAGGTAAGTGCAATGGAACAAAACGCATCTGATGTACATTTTTTTGATAATAATATACTTCCGGTTTAACCGGAAATGCCATCAACTTCTTTAATTTAAATGGGACACCCTATATATTTTTACAGATTTTGAAAGAGCTTGTTATTTTGAATTCATACATACTGAGTTTAGTGTAAAAAAATTTGTAAAAACGAGGAATAACTCACTGTTAGTAGTACAATAGATGTACATTTCATTATTTTAGAATAATGAGAAACAAAATTACTTCAAATGTTCAAAATGCTCGCCGTTTACTTGCTGACAATATGCCATCCTATTAACAAATTCTCGAGTCACTCTTTCCAAGACTTCTCCACGTATTAGTTCACATTCATCAATAATTCTTTGTCTCAATTCCTGTAAGTTTGTTGGTCGTCTAACGTAAACACGTGATTTTAGATAACCCCAAAGAAAAAAATCTAACGGGCTAAGATCCGGAGAACGAGCAGGCCACTCTATGAATCCTCTACGTCCAATCCATCGATTTGGAAAATTCGCATCCAGAAAATCCCTAACCCGTCTATCATAGTGGGCAGGTGCTCCATCTTGTTGAAACCAAATATTTTGTGGTAATTGCCCATTCTGTTGAAGTGCAGGAATAATTTCGTTATTTAGTAGATCCAAATACTTGTCACCATTCAAGTTTCCGTCGATAAAAAATAGGCCTATAAGCTTATTTTCGACAATTCCCATCCAAACATTTAACTTCTGTGGATGCTGGGTATGTGCTTCATGAATCCAATGAGGATTCTCATTTGATCAATACCTTGAGTTGTGGCGATTAACTGTTCCATTTAAACAAAAAGTTGCCTCATCGGAAAAAACTATGCTAGAAGCAAAATTTTCGTCGATATTACAGATGTCCATTAGCCGTTCGCAAAATTCCAGCCGTCGGTCAAAATCATCGTATGACAATTCTTGAACCAACTGTACCTTATACGGATGATACTTTTCACTTTTTAATATCTTTCCTACAGAACGTCGACTGATACCATGGTTTAGTGCCAAATTTGTGGTGGAAGTTTGAGGTGATTCTTCTAAATCGATTGCAATATTTTGTTTAACAGTTTCGTTCGTTGCAGTCCGCGGTCTTCCAGGTTTTAGAAAATTTTTTACCATCCCAGTAGTATTAAAACGTTGTAATGTTTTAGTTACTGTTGAGCGTGATAAAGGATTTCTCTCCGGATGCAAATTATTAAAAATATGACACACTTCTTCATGAGTTCTAACACGATCAATATAACCGATCATCATTAAAATTTCAATACGCTCTTTTTCACCTAATTGAACCATTCTAAATTAATCAATTTATTTCCGTCAATTAGAATTTGACACTTGAAGAACAAAAGACGTACTAAACAGTACTTGTTTATTTATTACTATGCATACAAACAACATCAATTAGTTCATCTAAATAGTTTTTTGCTCTAATGCAAAAAACTCAAAGGAGGTTGGTTAAAGTGCTATATTCCTCGTTTTTACAAATTTTTTTACACTAAACTCAGTATGTATGAATTCAAAATAACAAGCTCTTTCAAAATCTGTAAAATATATAGGGTGTCCCATTTAAATTAAAGAAGTTGATGGCATTTCCGGTTAAACCGGAAGTATATTATTATCAAAAAAATGTACATCAGATGGGTTTTGTTCCATTGCACTTACCTGCAAATTTTCATAAATATCGTTCTTTTCGTTTAAAAGATATTTACTTGGTTCCATACTTTATCCCAACCCTGTATATGTGAATGTCCATGTGTTTGTGTGGACTCAGGAATCAGATGACCGATCCTGATTAAACATTCACTTTGATGTAGAGAATTTATTTCGGGATGATTTCATGTAGGGTTCATTCTTATATCCCGAAGAAATGAGAAAAAATATCGAGTCCTCGACAGCATATATGTCTAACTGCTGAGGACAACCCACGATATCCATTTTTAAAATTTTCAGTTCAATTCAAAATAATGTTCAATTTGAAGAGGGCTCCCGACTGTCATGGAACAAATTCATATAAAAATGAATGTGATTGTTATCTGCGGCATTTATTCCTGATGAAAAATGTTTATTACAGTATAGGTTCTAATGGATACTCCGAAAGTTAACGCAGGTTCAAAGAATGCGAATTTGAACAATAAATTATTGAATCTACGCGAGATCGATTTATCACGTAGTCACGTGCCTGTCTCTCCATCGTTACGAAGTTATGAATATGGGGTTGCGGACCTATCAGTAGTTGACCCATAAAAATGGAATCAACAGACGAAGCTTGAACTGTGTGGATGGTCTTAGGTAACAAGCACTTGATAAAAGAGGATGAAAAAAATCAATGAATCGAATGTTCTGCGGGGGACACTGAAGTCTCCATCAAAAATTTTCTGCTCGTTCTGAATATTCTAATCAAATTCTAATATCCTTTGATACTCCAAAATATTTTTTGTTCCCACTCAGAAAATGGGTTATCTGAGCTTCAGGTTATATGTACTAATACTAAAATATGATTACTCTCTATCATTTTGAAACTGTTCCACGTTTTACATGCTCGTCTAATAATGAATTGTAGTACATATAAATTGAAGAACACATAAATATGTTTGATTCACCATTAATACGGCGAAAAGAGTATTTTTTGGCCCACAATCTATATTTGATGACGACTAGTTGCAAGACCTATAATGATAATAATAATATCATTTTCAAGTCAAAGCTAAAAGTAAATTCACATATTCAAGCATAAAGGATAATAAATTAAGTTAGACAATCCTTAGACACAAGCTAGAATGATCAAATTATGAAAAATAAATTCGCCTCATACAATTGAGTATTTAAAATTTGAGCGATAAGCTAGACAGATTGAATAACATTAAATACAAAATGGATGAATAATTGAACGTTGATTAAATCTGGTGATGGTATTTGAATATTAAAATATTGTTCATCCATCTTGTTCATGTTATTTTATCTGACTAGCTCCTAAAATTCCAATACTCTTACAATATATGAGGAAGCAGTTGTTTTTGATAATTTGACCCTTTTAGCTTGAATGTATGTTTTGTCTAACTTAATTTATAGTCCTTTGTGATTAATCATGTGATTTTCCTTTTATTTTTGACTCGAATGGCACCAATTTAAAGGTTTCGAAACTAGTCCCAGTATGTTGATCCATTAAAACTATGTTATTTATGTCCGTATTCATTGTTTACATATTGTTTTTGTTGAACTTCCAGTGACTGTTGCCCTTTGTTTCAGACACAGAATGACGGATGTAGTGCAGGCGGCCGATCCGCCTCAAACCAATGGTATAGACGCAATGGACGAAGACGAAAGAATCAAAAACCGACCAGCAGACATTGATGCTGATGTGAAGGATATGGAAAGGCGGAAAAGGGTAGAGAACATAATGAACAGCAGAATGTTCCGAGAGGAACTCGAACGCATCATCGAAACTCAGATGAGTGAAGGTACAGGTACGAACAGCCTAATGCAACAAATATCGGATATGATGGGCGTGAACAAGCAAGCGGCGGGAAACTTCTACAAGAACTCCAGCTGTGTCCTGCCAATTAATGATATCAGAGGTGTAGAAGCGATGAGCTACGGGAAGGGCGAAAAAATATTGAGGTGCAAGTTGGCGGCTGTGTACAGATTAATAGATCTGTGCGGCTGGAACCAAGGCATCTCGAGTCTAATTACTGCCAGGTTGAACCAAGACGAGGAACATTTCTTGGTCAACCCTTACGGTATGCTCTACCATGAAATAACTGCCTCTAGTTTGATTAAAGTAGATATGCAAGCCAATGTAGTGGAACAAGGCACCACGAACTTCTCTGTTAATATATCGGCGTTTTCCTTGCACGGTGCTATCCATGCCGCAAGGCCCGACATCAAATGCATTATTCATCTCCAAACACCTTCCATCGTGGCCGTATCCGCTACCAAGCAAGGAATTTTGCCAATCAGTCAAGAATCAGTAGTGATAGGCGATGTGAGCACTCACCCTTTCTTAGGAGGCTTACTTGACCCCGAAGAAAAAGACAAGCTAGCCAGAAATTTGGGACCTAACAACAAAGTTCTACTACTAACCAATCAGGGAGTTCTGTGTTGCGGAGAGACGATAGAAGAAGCCTTCTTCAACGCCAGAAATACCGTCCTTGCTTGCGAAGCTCAACTGAAATTGTTACCAATCGGACAAGACAACATAATTCTTCTCAACGAAGAAACAAGAAAAAGAATCTACGAGGCGGCACATAAAGCACCCGAAAGCTCTCCGCGACCTGACAAACCTAGCATATTGGAGGGCAAAGTGGAGAGGAAGTGGAGAGTCGGAGGCATGGAATTCGAGGGGTTGATGAGGATGTTAGACAATGTCGGATTTAGAACCGGCTACATTTATAGACACCCCTTGGTCAAAGGAGAAGTACCGAAACCCAAGAATGATGTCGAAGTTCCACCGGCTGTTTCATCTCTAGGATATTTGTTGGAAGAGGAAGAACTCTATAAAAAAGGGTGAGTCTTCTCATGCTGCTTATATACACTTGAAAATTTTCACCGCATATGAGCATACATATCCCAACCACATCTGGGATTTGTATGACCTTAACTTAACATATTATTATAAGATTTCTAGTCTAATGCTGTCAGCTTCCGGACTCCCCGTTAAAGAAAACATTTACTCATTCAGAAAATTGGAAATTAGGATTGACTTCTTCCCTTTTCAACATTAACTAACTCCTTTCAAACGTCGGAGTTCGAAAGGAGAAAATATACTAACTTCCAACATCGAACTTTGGGAGAAGTATCTATTACATAATATGTAATTGCGGAAGAAACCTTCGATCTCACGGTAGTTCAGTTGGTAAGAACAGCCGACTGGCTATTCCAGACTGAGGTTTCAAAATAATAAAGACTTGAACAGAATTAAAAATACTTCAAAATTTCGGCAAACGACAATAAATATTGTCACCAAAGGAATAAAAACTTACATAAAGCATGAATTTGTCCGGGTCATATTCTCTTGTGGCAAGTGTGCCACATGTGTAAAAAATGAATTCTTTAAAACAACTTATGCAGTTTTTCATGGCAATAACGAAATTTCCGTGAGGAATTTGAAAAACATAGATTTTTGAACTTGAAAGGAATATCATGATGTTCTCAGTACTGCCTTGAAAATATTTCATGAACTGTTTGAAAGAGCTTCTTTAAGTGAACAAACCCATAAAATTTTATCGAAATCGGAGGTTGCATTTCAGAGTTATACAGGGTGTTCCAAAAGAAGGTGACCATCTCTCTAGGATAGAAAGAAAATTAAAAACTAATTGTACAGTAAAAAAAATTTCGTTACGTCATCCGTTTTCAAGATACAGGGCGTTGAAAAAAAAATATACACATTTTTTAAGATTTTGCCGAAACTACTGGCAACAATGTAATGAAATTTCACACAAATATGTTTTGGAAGCTGATAAATCTAATGAGTGTGTTTTGATGTCTGACTCTCATAGAGGGCGCTAGTTACACGGTTCATACCAAGTTGTTTTGAACATAACTTTTTTGATATTACATTTATTGAGCTAAATTTGAAGCGATATTAAACATGATCCAATTTCACACCAAAAAGATACTCTTGATTATACTCGATACTGTGCAACGGTTTCGGCATATTTTGATTTGAAAATTATGAAGTTATAATCGATGCTGGTATAAAGTAATGATGAATGTATTAATTGAATAAAAAAATCACAAGAAAATTTAACGGTGTGAAGATAGCGGCCACTTTTCTCGGAGATAAGCGGCCGTTTCACAAGTTGCGTCGGGTGAAATATAATGTATCACACCGGTAGAAAATTTAAATAAAGGCTGAAAACATAAAAAACTAAATTAGAGAAGGTGTTCTAAATGTCCTTCGTTTTCACAAATACACTAAACTATTCTTTTTTCTAAAAAATCCATTAATCTTCTTAACGCTTGGGAGTCAGCTATGAGGTCATTGAAGTGACGTTGAATTCTGTCCTTCAATTCTTGAGGTGAATTTACCCCTGTTGCATTAATTGTTTCTTCAAGGTACGACCAAATTATGTATTGCAAGGGATTGAAATCGCATGCCCGAGGACGCCAATGCGTAGGAGCTTCTATACTTCTACCAATCCATCGATTCGGAAAATGGTTACTCAACCGATTATGACACCTTCTATCAATGTGGCGTGGAGCTCCATCGTGCCTTATGATTAAAAATAATAATAATTAAGTATTTCATCTATACTATATACCAGCATCAGTTATTGCTTCATAATTTTCACATCAAAATATTCCGGAAACGGTGCACACTATCTAGTTTCATCAAGAGTACCTTTTTGGTGTAAAATTGAATGATGTTGAATATCACTCTAAATTTAGTTCAATAAATCTAATATAAAAAAAGTAATGTTCAAAACAACTTGGTATGAACCGCCCTCTATCAGACATCAAAACACATTCATCAGATTAATCAGCTTCCAAAACATTTTCGTTACAATGTTGCCAGTAGTTTCGTCAAAATCGTGAAAAATGTGTATTTTTTTTTTCTTTTTCAATGCCCTATATCTGGAATACGGATGGCGTTACAAAAATATTATACTGAACAAACCCCTATTACAGGGGTCACCAAGTAGTTGCATTGGAGGTCCGTAAATAAGTACGTTTCATCAGTCGCGGTCCGATGAGAAGAATCATATAATGAAGGGGGGGGTTTCAATCAAAAATAATCTGCTTCAATACAGTATTTTCTTGGAAGTCTATCATGAAAGTCTTGTATTGACCAACCTCAACATCGTTGGCACCGTCGACAAGTTTTAAGTTCGGAAAGTGAAAGCGATCATTGTCAACATCGTTCTTTAAGAGATCTAATTTCCGTGAGAAGCTTCTCACTTCTGAAATTAGTTCACAAATAAGCCTTCCTTTTCCTCGAAGCTTAAGATTAAGCTCATTTATGTATTTGAAAATGTCAGATAAAAATGCGATCGTCGCCACATTCTCTTTTTCATTTAGGAAATTTAAAAAGTTATTTGTTGAGGACTGACCTGTAAGGGAAGAAATATCTTCAAATCTTCTGAAATAGAGAAAAATCTCTGGAATACATAGCGCTTGCTCAACCACCTCACATTAATACCCAAGAGTAAATCGTCATATTGAGCATTTACTTCGTCGAGAAATGATTTTAATTGACGATGTTTCAGTGACGATTTTGCACGAAGGAAATTTATAATTTTCATCACTTCTTGCATAATTGACTCGAGACTAGGATTAAGTTTGCATTGGAGCACAGTTTGATGTATAATGCAATGATAGGAGATCAAATTATCATTACATTTTGCATTGGAACTAAGCCGGTGAACCAGTCCCTTATTGATTCCGATCATCAGTGGTTATCGATATAAGTTTTTCAACTCTAATTCTTCTTTTTCGAAATAATCCATTACCATCTTGAATATGTCCTCTCCTCTAGTCCTTCCTAATAAAGGCAAAATAACCAAGAGGTCTTAAACAAGAAGTTCTTTGATTTTATTCAGATAACGCACAAAAATTACTAATTGTGCTTCATCAGTGACGTCGCATGATTCATCCATAGCTAAGGAATAATAATCTGCATTCATCAACTCCTGTTTCAAATCACAGTGCCAAAAGATGTATATTTCTCGTGTTAGTTGTCGCAGATATCGGAATGCGTTCTATAGTTTCGATAACATCTTTTTTATGTCCAAACAAGACCTTTCCTGCTTCTACCATGCATTCTTTAACTATTTCTGCATCGGTGAATGGTTTCATGTGTTGAGCAAGAGTCCAAGAAATGCGTAATGCAGCCTCAGTACATTTCTCTTGTTCCGTCATTGTTCGACTCATGATCTGAATTGAATGAGTGTAACTTGAAACTAAGCTTGCAATTTTGGACTTACGAAGGTTACTACCAAGTGGAAATTTCTCGGCAAATGACTTATGTTTGGTGTCATAATGCCGTTTTAAATTCGAGCTCTTAATCAAGGCCACCGTTTGTTGGCAAATCAAGCACACCGGTACGGCTCCAGAACGATTTGGGAGAGTGAAGCAGTACATATCGGTTCATTCCGGTGAAAACTGTCTATTTTTGATGTCCACCTTCCTTTTCTTCGAGTCCATCTTATTTAATCGCACGCAAAGTACACAGATCAGCAAATACGTGTGGTTGTTCCGAATATAAATCAAAACTGGCAAGCGATGTCGAGACACGCATTGAAAAGACGAATAGAAGAAAAGAACCCTATCTTTTAACTCATTCTACCGCATCTCTTTAGGTCCTACTACTGGGTGTTGTCGTCCGTCCGTTTCGCATGTATATCCGATTATTGAAACATAGATGAATTCGAAATAGTAATCATCGAAATGAATACCATTTTCAATTCCCAGGCTCAGAGATCTTTTATCATGAGGTTGGAGAAATGATATTAGATTTTGTCACTGAGATGAGAGATATACCGGTTTCGGCCTTGTTGGGCCTCATCAGTATCCCGCACATCTCAGGACAAAATCTTCATAAAAAACTTCAGAATTTGAAGCAATTGGTTGTGAAGTAATGAGTAAAATATTACAAAGTACTAAGGTGGTGACATCTAATTGCGTCAAAATGAAGTTTCACATCTCCAATCAAATGCAAAAAAAGAAATCTTTACTTCCTCTTTAACTGAATGAGATTTTAGCAGTGGCTCTATTCAGATTTTGTCCTGAGATGTGCGGGATACTGATGAGGCCCAACAAGGCCGAAACCGGTATATCTCTCATCTCAGTGACAAAATCTAATATCATTTCTCCAACCTCATGATAAAAGATCTCTGAGCCTGGGAATTGAAAATGGTATTCATTTCGATGATTACTATTTTGAATTCATCTATGTTTCAAAAATGTTCTCGATGTGCCTTCGTAAAGACAAAGAATTTTCTTTTTCTTAAAAACATCAGGCTTCACAGTCACAAAAGGAATTGGGCGTTTCCATCACTTTGAGAAACTAGCAAGCGGGCCCTGAATAGAGCCACTGCTAAAATCTCATTCAGTGAAAGAGGAAGTACAGATTTCTTTTTTTGCATTTGATTGGAGATGTGAAACTTCATTTTGACGCAATTGGATGTCACCACCTTAGTACTTTGTAATATTTTACTCATTACTTCACAACCAATTGCTTCAAATTCTGAAGTTTTTTATGAAGATTTTGTCCTGAGATGTGCGGGATACTGATGAGGCCCAACAAGGCCGAAACCGGTATATCCCTCATCTCAGTGACAAAATCTAATATCATTTCTCCAACCTCATGATAAAAGATCTCTGAGCCTGGGAATTGAAAATGGTATTCATTTCGATGATTACTATTTTGAATTAATCTATGTTTCAAAAATGTTCTCGATGTGCCTTCGTAAAGGCAAAGAATTTTCTTTTTCTTATATCCGATCAGCTGAGTAGAGACCAAGTGCAGACTGAATTGTAATACCATGAATTTCATCAAATTATCCTGGGTTCGCACAAAATAGTTTCGCGGTCCGCCAGTTGGTGAGCTCTACCCTATTATTTTTCAGTTTTCTATATATCCTAGGTCACCTTTTTTTGAAACACCCTGTAGATATCGCAAGTTTGGGCCAATGTTCATGAAACACCCCGAATCTCCGAAATTAATGGTCTTAGGACAAAAAACAACAAATTATTCTGAAAGGCCTAGATGTCCTGCATTCACCATCAGGCTATGGCCAACGACTCGTTTAACACTCTAAATGTCGATAAATACAGATTTTTCTCTTTAATTATTTCATTCAATTAATGAATTGTTTTTTTTTTTGAATTAAGAGATTCATTTTCATTTCAATGGGAGAGAATGAAGTAGTCTATACCGAAATGTCGTCTCTACAATCTACATCAACAACCCACCTTACAGAGCGCCTGAAAAAATTATTATTATTGTTCATATAAGAGTACGGGCAAATAACCCATGAACTCAATACAAAAAAAGTAAAGAAATGCTAAATGTTCCAAAAAAAAATCAACAAAAAAAGAAAAATATGTGAAAACAAAGAAAGTGGATCCTAACAGGTACACATAAGCACAATCACCAAACTAATGTTTAGTTTTGATCACGCATGCACATGAACCGATCAAATCTGTTTTTGAAAGTGTTGACCGTACTCGCACTAACTACACTCTGTGGTAGCCTATTCCAGCTATCAAAAACTCTGTTGGACAGGAAGCTTTGACGCTGTGTGGTTCTAAAATTCTCCTTCCTTAGTTTATAGCCATGACCACGCAGTTGTGTGGTACATCTTCTGTAAAGGTGATCTAATAATCCAACTCCAAAAAATCCATGCAGAGCCCGGTAAGTGACAATAAGGTCGCCCCTGTTGCGGCGATTCCCAAAGGAATGAAGGTCCATCTTCAACCGAGTTCGATAGTCTGGTCTTATGAGCCCAAATGGAAGCCTAGTATTCCAACGTTGTACAGACTCCAGGAGATGCTGGTCACCCACAAGGGACGGACACCAAACTGGTCCGGCGTATTCCATCAGTTTCCACATGTTGACAAGCTGCAACCCCTGAAAGATCTCTGGATCATATAAGTCAACTGCATTTTTTGAAATCTTATATACGAGTGCCATAGATATCACATAGAAGCTGTCCAAAGAAGATTTTTTAAGTACCTTATATTCAGAGAAGAAGGTGTTTATCCAGCGAGGGGTCTTGATAATGCTGTTCTGTTGCATAGATTCGATGCAGTTGAGCTTGATGTCAGAAGGGGTGTTGCTTGTTTGAGATTCCTTCATGGACTCTTGAATGGCATTGTTGATTGTTCCGTTCTACTCGCTAGAATAGGATTCTATGTACGACGCCCAAGCTCTCGATCCGTACACTTGTTCAACCTTGTTACGCCCAGAACTAATGTTTTGTTACAATCACCTGTGCATTCGATGTGTTCAAGGTTTAATCTAGTCTCCCATCTGTGTGATATTCACTTTGACAAAGTGTCCATGATTTGTAAGACTTTCATTGAGCTTCGTGGGAATAGATAAAAATATGGATATAAATTGTTTTTTTGTGTTTTGCCAATTTTGTCATTTTACATGTCACGAATGTGTTTAAGTCTTATTTCATCGGGTTGTATTCATATAATTTAGTTACTCGAAATTAATTGTGTTATTCTAGTTATAGTTCGTTATTTTTATACATGTTCTGTAATTGGGTTCTACCTGTTGGAAATAAATCCTTATTATTATTATTAACTGCCTGGCTCTCGCTGTTATTGCAGCAACATGACGGGACCAAGTCAAATTTGGCTCTATTATGACTCCCAGGTCACTATAGTGGCCTACAGGGGTAATGTGTTGACCGTTGATCTTATATGCTGACCTTGGATTATTTCTTCCGAGATGCATGATGTTGCCGATGTTTACGACACCATTCACTCAAAGCTTTCAAGTCATCTTGCAGGTCCCCCGATTTCAATACTGTATTGTATTATATAATTTCAAATCGTCAGCAAACATCGCACACGGAGACTTCAACACCCGTGGAAGGTCAGATGTATATAAAAGAAAGATAATGGGACCTAAAACTGATCCCTGCGGTACTGGATGAAAGGATCCCGACGGAGTGAAAGCTTCCCACTCTTACACGAAAGGTCCTATTGGTGAAAAAGGCCCTGATCCATGACAGTAGAGAACCTCGTACACCCAAGTGAATTAGCTTCCTCAGGAGACGGCGATACGGTACACGGTTAAATGCTTTGGAGAAGTCCAAATACAATATGTCCACAGGAATGTTACGGTCCAAGCATTTAGTCCAATCGTTCATACAAGTTAATATGTTCGTCATTGTGGATCGACCGGGAACAAATCCGTGCTGTAGAGGTGGAATAATATTGTTTGCCAATGCAAACTGGACAAGCTGATTACAAATTATTTTTTCCAAGATCTTAGACACGGTTGAAGTGATGCTGATTGGGCGATAGTTTTCAGGTGATAACTTATCGCCTTTCTTGTAGATAAGTGTTACGGAAGCCCTCAACCAATCACTCGGAAGGACGGAAGTACTCAAGGACTTCCTTAATATGAGGGTTAAGGGAAGAGCGATGGCAGGCGCACACTTTCTCAGGGTGAAAGGCGTAAGGCCATCCGGACCAGGAGAGGACGAAGCCCTGAGACCCAACAAGCACCCGAGCACCAATTCCTCATCCAGTGCCACCTCATTCAACCCCATCTCCACCCCCGGCACCATAACATCTGGTACCCGGCCATCAGGCTCAGAGCTGTATACGGCGGCGAAGGCTGCATCCAGAGTATTCGCGGACTCCTGAAGACTTCCAGATATCTCACCTGTGGATCCTCTGACTAGGAGAAGAGTCACCTTCGAGTTCATTGTGGTCCTCAAATACTTGAAAATCTTCTTATTATTTTGCTGGAGGCTAGTTGTGATTCATTCTTGTTTTTCGCATTTTAATTGTGGAAGAAAGAAAATTGGAGAAAGACCGATGGTTACGAAAGTCAGAATTAGATCTACTACGAAGATATTTTTTAGGTTTCTCTCCCGGTCATCGATACACTACAAAATTTATAAATAATGCAAATGCTCCTACGTGAATTCTTGCTAAAATTGTTGCCTAACAATAGAGCTATCAAAACAAATAATATTTCGGACAAAATAGCAAAAATCGATGATTTTTCGATTTGTTAGTCTGATGTGGTGTTCGAAACGTGAATTGTTTTGATAGTTCAAATTATTCGAAACTTTATTGTTAGGTAACAATTTTCACCAAAAGATTTTGCTCCTGACCGATAAGTGCAAGAATTTAATTAGGGGCCCCCTCTTTGTGGTTTTCCAGCCAGCCAGCGGAAACTTGCGTTCTGTCGAATCAGACAGGTCAAACCATTTCTTTTCTACTCAAAGTACTGGATCAAATGGGAACAAAAGCGGAAACTTGCGTTCTGTCGAATCAGACAGGTCAAAGCATTTCTCTTCTACTCAAAGTACTGGACCAAAAAAGGTCTTCCACTCAGTAAATTAGAACTGAGAAAACTGATAGACGTACTGACTGAACACTGTTCCGTGAGGTACCACCTGAAATCATGGAAAAAGTGCCCAAAGACGCATGTCGCTTCTGCCAAGAAGCCGCTGGGACAGCCCAGCACCTACTATGTGGGTGGGAAGAAGGCAAAAGGCTACAGCACCTATAGAGTTCATAGACCGCAACAAGTGTTGAATGTAGCCACCAGAAAACTGGTGAAGATCATTGAGATATTATTACCTGACTGGAAAACAGCGCGGAAATACACAATAATAGATCTTTTGGTCAAAGTGTATAGGAAGGTCGGATGACCTTACTCCCTTTTTCTAATCAAGTCTAGATAATTTCGAGTCTTTGAAAATGTTTGGGCGAAATAAATTTTTTTGTTTTCAAACTGAGATAAATTCCAATTCTCTTCGAGAACAGAAGTGAATCTTTAGGATTTTTTAAGTTTTTAATTTACTGCTATAATGAATAGTTTTGCTATTCAGAATATTTCATAGAGGCGTTTTTAGGTAAAACGGTTTATTTTGTTTGGAAACTCACCTCTTAAAACACACTATATGTTTCAAATCGAAATATTGTGCATTAGATACTCTTAAACATTATCTGATTCCTATCTTCTTTTTTTAAACATTCTGATAAATACGACAAGCAGGATAAATTTTTGATATTTCTACATTATTTACTCGAAATTATTTCAGAGTTGTTTTTTTTATAGGCTATGGAGAAATCTAGGAGAAGGCAAAAAAGGACAACACCGAAGTAGGTGGTTAAACTCGCCTAATGTCTACCAGCGCGTGGAAATTCTAGAGACTGGCACGCAAGACCCAAAGAAGATAACAAAGGTAGAATATCTTAAAGTTGAAAGTGAATAAACGCACAATACATATATTGAGAAAACGAACTCGACAAATTCGCCATTTCATTCTAGAAAAACCTGGTCAATTTGGTTTCGTAGTCTTAATAAAGAAAGGAACGGTTGTTGAACTGTGAAAATGTTTATGATACGTCTCCAGATGAGATATACTATTGTTGAGGTTTTTATTGGGCGCTTTACACTATTTAATTCATACTGGTGATATTCATTTCATGAAGCATCATTTTTTTCACAACCTACAAGGAACTATCAGTAATATTGATTTAAAAAATCAAAATATGCCAATTGACAAATGAACAGAAATGGATGAAGAAATATTAATTAAATAAGAATGAATAATATATGATACGAAATTTTTGCACGGTGTTATACATTGTTTTACCGTTTTATTCCAGAATAATCCAGAATAAAAAACAGATTGAAATAAGACATGGTCAAAATGAATAATCAATAATCATTAATGAATCGAAACAAGAATTCCTGCCGGAATTAAAATATTTTCTGAAAAATCAAATCGGAATTATACACTGAAATCATAAAGACAGACGACTTATGAACAACCTAAGACAAATTCAACAAGACACGATTATGTGGATAGAAAACGTTAACTTCGACGAATATTAAAAAGTGGATTCTGTTTTTAGACTCTGACCTAATTTTAGAACACCCGCATAAGCGTGACGAATTCTGATTTAGCTTAATGGTATTCTCTTGAAGTCAATAAAATGATGTTTTGGAGGGTTTAGCGACTTCTTCATCAATTTTGGCACAGTATTTTTTGTGCATGAGTTGCCAATACTTATTTCAAGATATAACTTCGGCATCAAATAAAGTAATGATTAGTTAGTTATGAGTAATATTTATCAGTAGTGAGATGAAAACTTCAATTACCGACAAAACTGATATTTTCAATTTTATATAGAATAATAAGACCAGTGCTATTTTTCTTGAATGGAACTCATGGTGAATGTCGAAAAAATATTAGTGCCATATGTTATAATTAACTTGCATGTCTAGCTGAATAAGTATAAAGCATACACATTAAACAATTTGATGGCTGTTTGTAACAACTTGATTTTTGAATCATAATTGATTACTCATTAATATTTAATTAGTTTTGTCATATTCATTTCAGTACAAAAATATTTGTGTCATCAACAGAAATAATTTTAGACTGTGAAGAGTAAATTCTCGTTCATAGCTATGGTTGTTATGAACATCCAAATTAATGATGTAACGAATTTTTAGTTTACTTCTTGATAATTATCATCTGCAATATCGGCAGCTAACTGATTTAATTTATATAAATGTAATTACTTCAATTCTTTCCTCATTCCTTCATGAAGAAGTTAGGTTCATTAATCATTTTTCTGTATTCCTTAGTCTAAAAAACAAATGGGCAGCCAATTATTCGAAAAAAATTTCGATTGCTCAGTAAAAATTATAAATTGAATTTAGGTGTTACAATTTACGAAAAAATATAGAATTTCGGTTCCTGAAACTGAATAGATTGATTAGAGAATCAATGTTTAAAAAAAAATCTTCCAGATTCACATGATACAAATTTTAATTCATTAGTGGTTTAACTGGTTAAAATCATTTATCAAACTGCATTATTTACACTTAAACAATTGAGCGCACACATTATAGGACAAAAATCGACACAATTAGTGTTTTCAATATGATTAATGTTTTTATTCATATGGTTTATGCTTTGCTTGAAAATAAAACCAACTAAATACGCTTTATGGTATTAATCAAAAACCTTCCCATTTTTATATAAGTTTGAAATAATATCGGTATAACCATTTTTTTCTTTATTGTACTGAATTTACTTACTGCCTTTATATATGCGTCATTGAAGAAGAAATAAGCTCAGTCTTGAATTCTTGATCAACACCAATATCGATTTTTTTTAAGTAGATATTCCTGTTTATAAATCTCTAGTTATTCAATGGAGAGTAGTTGGAAGAGTTGGTTGTTGAGGGCGTTTTAGTCACCTCTACTATTATTTTATTTG
Source organism: Hippodamia convergens (assembly GCA_038502775.1). NCBI lineage: Eukaryota > Metazoa > Arthropoda > Insecta > Coleoptera > Coccinellidae > Hippodamia > Hippodamia convergens. The sequence continues at coordinate 35,981,736 of CM076609.1, forward strand.
TTGTGATACAATCTCATATTTTTTTACACAACTTTATAGCTTCTGTCTCATTGGAGTCTTAAAAGACGTATTCATAGTTGAATTTGAATTGAAGTACCTCATACCGAAGCGCCCTCTGTCATCTAACTTCCAAACTACTCTCCTTTGTATAACTAGTGTTAAACAATAGTACATATTATGTACATCTTATTCCTGAAATTAGTTACTGATACTCTCAGCTGGAGAGGTGATCAATTTGCTAAAATTATTATTATTAGCTGTAGCTTTTGAATTTTTCTTTGTGTCAGTGACAAAATCAGTACATTAGAATCCCTAATTCAGCTAATTAATGCCAGGCTAGTATGCAGCTGTATCAAATAATTAATTCTTAGATCTATATATTGACTAATGTGCTGGTTTTGTCTTTCCAGTGGGTTGCTGATGGATCACCAACACATTCAAGTACTCCTATCAAAATTGAGAATGCCTTGCAATTTGTACCCAAGAATACAAACCCTAAGGAATTCAAGTTGAAGCAGCAACAGGTGAGTTTCTCAATATTTTGAGTGTATGGAGTCTACTATAAATAAGAGGCGTTTTCAGAGTTGGATATCTACAACTTACTGTAGTTTTAGTTTTGTAGCGAATTCAGCAATACCTAGAAACTCGGATAGAATACATTTTTTCCTTTGTGAAACTATTTCTACCAAATTAAATTTTTCTTCAGTGTTTTACAAAGGATTGATTAATTTTTCATGCAAGTAATTGTTTCATATACTACTGCTTCAAGTTATTGATTGTATAACAATTAGTATTTTTCAGTTGTTCTATTTTCCTATAATAATAATTATTATTCAATATTAGTCATAATAATACAATTTGATAATGAATTTTCTGAAAACTTAATATGGGGTTTCTCTTCCAGTCTCTGAAACAAGAAAGAATTAGAAAATTTTTTTTAATAATATAAGAAAGGCCCCTGCGTGAAAATTTTTAGCACTAATTTGTCAGGGGCCGAAACTTTACGTGAAAAAATTGGTGCCTAACAATGAACAGAAAGAAAATGAAAACACTTTGAAATCTTAAGATTCTTGTTTCAGAGACTGGGAGAGAAAACCCATATTAAGTTTTCAGGAAAATGCAGAGTCCTCTCAGAAAATATTTCAATAGATATTTGATAATGAATATTAGAACAGAAGAAACTCAACAAATTTTGGAAAAGTACGAGATCTTGATTGGATTTTTTTTATGTTTTATTGATTGAAATCACAATGCTTTATCACGATTATTTGGAAATACATCAATAATATCTTTGCCCGTTTTACTATAACGATGGTTGCGTACACCAGCGGATGATAGATTAATGAGTCAATGGGTGCTTCAGTGAAATCATGATTTCATTTTATTATTTATTTATTTATTTATCACTGACAATTGCGATGATGTCCTGGACGGAAAAACCCTAATGATGGTCTTCAATTAGACCAAAAGCACTTGGTTTTGACTCATAAGAAAAAATCTCACACTGAAGAACCCATTAACTCATTTATCTATTTTCTAGTTTCATTTGGAGGACTACATACTCCTAAGGTCATACTGTCAAATCTTGGTTTGTGGAACATATTTTTTATAAAATTCCACTTTTTAAAAAACCAACCTCAATTTCTATAGATTATTTGAATATTTCAGTCCTAGATTTCATTCCATTTGTCCAAGTCACAAAATTTTACTATTCTATTCAATTTGAAAATTTGCATCAGATTTTTGTTTTGCTTCAAAATTTTTCCTTTAGTTTTTCTCATTTGAACCTAATCATTATTTTTTCCCGATAGCTATTTCATTACAACAAAATATTTTATTTCCATATTGTTTAATCTTTTCGCTTAGAAAAGATCACTTAGAACAATAATTTTTATTTTTCAAGATCAAAGATTACAGAAGGGCAGATAAAATATCGGCTGGGCCACAATCTTATATATTAGACACATTAACATGGGAGGAAGCAAAAAAAATGCAAGATGCTTCATTGAATCAAACTGGAGATCAAGTTGTTCTGATGGGAGCAGCTTCAAAAGGTATTATTCAGAGAGGACATCAGCACAATGCTATGGTTTATAAGTCACCCTATGCCAAAAATCCATTTGACTCAGTCACTGACGAAGAATTAGACGAATACAAAAAAGTTGTTGAGAAGAAAGTGAAAGGAGATTGTAAGTATGAGAAATTAAACTTAATCTAGAAGATATTCATTCATCTATGAAATAAATTGAATAAAATATACTATTTTATATACAGGGTAACTTTGAAAATTAGTGTTTCAGTGGAGTTTTATACATCTAACTGAAAAGTACAAATTGTAGTGTAATATTTTATTATAAATATAGACACCCTGCATTTTGTGATAAATTTCATAAAATTTTACTGAAAAAAATCTCAATATATTTTGAACATATGAACCAGTTCAGAAATAACAAATGTCATAGGAACATGTATCATAAAATTTGGAAAGTTTTGAATACCGAAGATATAAAGTTAACATTTTCAGATGACACAGATTTTAGTGAATCAGAAATGTCCTCAACTGCCATAAATAAGAGAATGGACAGTTTACATCTTAGATCTCCTACAAGTGAAACAGAAGAGGAAAGTAGAGATGGTTAGTGGGAATTTTTTTTGATATTTTTCTGGAATTTTTGAGAATTATTTATTCATAAAAAATTAATATTATCCATTTTATTCCAGAACCTCAAGTTCTACGAATAGAAACTACTCAAGCACCTAGACCAAGTCAACCTGAAGTTGTATTAAGTGATGGTAAGTTTTTGAATCAGAAAAGTGTTACCTTAGAAAGGTTTGTGGGATTAGTATAACCTGATACAAGTGTTATGTTTTTTTTGTTAGAATATTATAAGGAAAAGTGATTATTTGAGGGTAAGTGTTCATCACTACCAGAATCACTATCATTTTTAGAGTCAGTTTTAGTGTAGACATGAGATGTTTCCATGTATATAACAATAATTTAGCAACTTCAAAGGAAGAATTATACAGCTACATATAGCAGTTGGTCTTCTAATCATTGCAATCATTATTTTCAAAATTACCAGCCTACAGATATACGTTTTTTATATTATTTCATAATTTTATACTGTTGAATAATTCATAGCAATAAAGTGATGCACTTTGCTCACAGAGAATGGGTATTTGTTCAATTTTATACTAAAAAAAAAATTGTGTTAAAATTGTTAGCTAATAGATTGACCAAGCAATTCTGTTCTGATTAATGATTCAATATGAGAAATATTCTTGGCTCTATTGCTCATCCTCACAAGTAAAATTCGATTTTGACAAGTAAACAAGGCAAAGTAAAAGTTCTTAATGGCAATCCTTGGAATGAAGTAATTGTTTTCAAATATGTTCCATATGAATGGAAAGATATTTGAAAAATCTACTTGGTTGAATCCAATATTTTTACCTAATTTTCAATCTTTTCATTTTGACTGACATCTGAATCAAATACAAATCAATTATTAAATTTATTTTCATTCTTTGATGGAATCAATATAGAAACTGGATTATTATATTAATTTTTTGATTCACCAAAATGAAGTGTATGTGCATGCATGGTAAACTATTACCTTAATGTTTGGCCGTTTTATTCAAAACCATATATTCTGCATCTTGAATTAAAAGTATTTTAGTTTAGGAGTTATAAGTAAATAATTGAAAACATTTGTTAAAATCAGGTTTAGCAGTTTCAGTAATACTGTAGCAAGTTCAATGAATATGTTCAAGTATTTTCAGTTATTTACTGCTTGTGAGTATACACATTATAATGCAAAAAAAATTATCTCATTCTATTCAAATTATTATTATGTTAGGAATCATCCAAAATTTTTGGTAGCTTTAATTTGATTAAAACTTTGCATGATTTAGCATCTGCAACCGAATTACTTCTAAGAGCCGAGAGGGTATCCACACATAGTAATAAAAGTAAGATTTATCAGTTTTGCATGTTTTGCTTTGCTTCTATTGAGCTTCAAATATTGCATTCACCCTAATGGTTTCACAGAGTTCACTCTGGGCAATTTCATTCACAAAAACTTTATGTAACACATAGATCCTTTTTCAGGTGCTCAAGTTTATGAATTGTACCATAACAAAGAAAAATTCAACATTTACCGTACTAACAGTCATCATGGTCTACCTAAAGGGTCGTTCCTAGTTCCTAATCCTGTTCATTTTCATATTGCACATGAGAAGAAAATAGCGCTTCGTAGAAAACCGTGCTTGACTTCGCTTACTCCATTCAATTGTTCTTCTGGATATCTCTTTAACCACAATAGATTGAGAACTAATTCCAAACCAATAGTAACAGTTAATTTTGATAATACCCATTCAGTCTCCTTGAATATACCAATTGAAATACTCAGAGGTTTTATATTACCCTTTGCGACAGCCCTTAACTTGACAACATTACCAAAATTGAACACACAGTCTTCCCAAACATCTTACATGAATAACTTTCAACGAGTCCAACCAAATCTATCGGAATTACAAAGGAATTACACGCCTTTAGTTTTAGAAACAAGTTCTGTCGATTACCAAGGAGCTATTGATAAAACAACATCCTTCGAAGCTCAGATTCTCAAAAAGATGCAATGCGGGATTATGGATATGTCCATTGATTCTAATACTACTGCCCAAGATTCGAAAAATACATCTGGATCTTCTGACGATCTCAAATATGATGGTAATAGTGATAATGAAAAGAGTTTCTGCAACTTTAACTTGAATGGTCAAAATTTAGAAAATGTTGAGAATGCAACTTCAATCTTGAATACAGCAGAAAAAACAATGAATGAAAGTGGGTCTGTACAATATCCAAACCTGGACATATTTTGTTCAAATGTTGAATTTATAGAAGAAATGCCTTTTTATAATATGAATGACTCAGACTTTGATCTATTTCTTGGAAAATATCGATCTTCATCAGAGACACCTTATAATCAAGAAATATCCGTCCTAAATCTAAACAGAAAATCTGTTCAAACAAAATCGTTTGATGTAGATTCTTACAAAGTCTTAGAAGATATTGAAGGGTCCATTCGTAGTCTTCCAGACTATGTGCCAAAAGTGGATTTCAGTGAAACTGACCATAGTAATGACTTTATGGAATTTGATGAGCCTCGCAGGATTTTGTGGAGGATTTCTGAAGCATCAAATGAAGACAAACAAAGCATCATTACACAACATTCTGATATTCCAGATGAAAGGGATTTAAGAAATGATACATTTATAGTAGAAGATGTTCAAGAGTTCCAAGAATTGTTTCAGATTATTGACGTGGACAAGGATTACAAAAAAATAGGTACGGATTTTTCAAACTTAAAGAATTGTTCATCAGACCAGGTTCCTATAGAAAACTCAGAAAGTAATCTTGATCCTAATAAAGCTAATGAGGAAATAATGCAGGAGTTGAGTGAAGATGAAGGCATCGAAGATATAACTCCACAAATGATGAAGAAACATTTATCCAACAAAGAGGAGCAAATAATTGATGAAAGAGTGAAAAAACTATCAGATGTTATTTATGAATATCTACAACAGCAGTGTTTCGAAATACGTGAAATAGTAATATTTCCAGAAGTACTACATGATCCCAACCTCAACAAGCTATTGGCTAGACTCAAAACCCTGTATGATGAGTTTTACCCAGAGGAATTATCCAATGAGAACAAGAATGAGCTGAGGTTCATGATAAGTACTCATATATTAAATTGTCTTGAAGTTGATGATGATGTTAATAATCTGTCAGATGACTCAAGCTTGTTGAGTATAATATCTGATAAAATATTTTCGATAACTGAATTCGTTTCCGATATTTTAGATAATTTCTTCAATCTTATAAACTGCTTAGTTGTCAAGGAAGATAGTAATGGTGATAACTTTTTAGAATTTACCAAACCCTTTGGCGATGCTAACGGTAATTTGCTCCATTCCACACCTGAATCACCAATGAATATATCTGAAAGTATTAAACATGATGAACTCGCTCAAACTTCTGAAGTGTTTTCTCCTGAAAATCGTGCAGAACTCTCTGCTGTTACTTCGTTTAAAAAGAATACATCGAAGAAGTCAGGTGCTGAGACTTTCTGGATATCCTGTTATTCTAGTCCTGAAGATAATAGGATTATTTCTAGAACACCTAGACGTGTTGTAAATGTAGATGAGATCCCCCTTAGACCACCAGAAGATTTGATCAACACAAGTTCTTTCGATAAAATGTTATATTCCATAAAAGAAGAACCTAGATGCAATTTGTTTCAAAATTACGAAGAAGAATCTGAATGTAATGATTTAGGCAATCCCTACTTGTCAGAAACTATTGAAGATGATATCCTGGCTGGAGGTGACAGTTCCCACATAAATTCTGAAATATCTGAAGTCAATATAGTTTTACATAACGAAGTAAAATTTTATAGGCTCAATTCGATGAATAAGGTTTCTTTTGTAAGAGCTGATAATGTTATCCTACAAAAAAGTAATGACAGTTCAGATTCTTTTTATTCTGTTGATGATAATGTGGACAATGATGATGAAGGAGACTGGATGGGTTATGAAATGGCCAAGTTTTAGATAGTAAATATTTTTTAGCATTTTATTTAATGTTTCATTACTCATTATTTTCTATATTTTTTGTTTTTTAATAAAGTATATTCGCTGATTTTTTTCTTGGAAGTGTTTCATTTAGCTAGATGGTTCACAAAATTATCAAGGAGATAATTTGTCATTATTTGTTTGTTCTTAACACGATTTTGATTTGATTGCAAAGCTCTCTTCAAGTAGAGTTTAAAATAATATTGGTGTTGTAGCTTTTGATGGGTTATTTTAGCATTTGCTCCTAATTATGTATTTTTGTGTGAATGGTTTGCAATGTTGGAAATTGCTGTTAACATACAAAATGTATGCACTCATTAGATAGCTATTAAAATTCAGGTAATAGATTTTTCATAAAAAAATAATTTTATTTTTTCAATGCTGATTTTGCATTTTTCCGAAAACTCCAATAAAAGGAGAAGTTTGAATTACTGTACATATATTATTGTAACAAGAGGAAGATCAATATGAGAGCATCAATGTGATTCATAATAATAAATCAGCCTTGAAAGAAGACTACTTTGTGCTTCATAGTTATTCTGCAAAAAATTTGTTTCGTTATGATATATTTTCATTTGTTCATTTCTTAGGTGAAAATACAGTGAATGGGGACCAGTCTGATGCACATATGAGTACTTTGTCACAGAGTAGTAAAGAGGTAATAACCCATATATATATATATATACACACAAAAAAAACTCATGAAAATTATTATTTACAGGAACCATCTGTTTCTGAAGGATCCCCTAAGAAAGATAAGAAGAAGAAAAAAGGTTTAAGAACGCCTTCATTCTTGAAAAAGAAGAAAGAGAAGAAACGTGAAGCATAAGGTAATGCAGATAAAATCTCATTACATTAATTGAAGAGTGGAAATTCAAAAGGGTCTAAGTGCCACTTTCACGAATTTTTAGATTTCATTTGTTATGGGGTTTATGTGCCAAGGCCAATAGCCTACGAAACGATTCATGTGATGAAAAAAACAATTTTTTTTAAACTTTTTTCATAAGTTTGAAACATGTTTTATGTAATATCTCAGTTCGATTTTTTGGCACTTGGACCCTTTTGAATTTTCACTCTTCAATTGTAATACAATAAATATGAACTGAAATTGAAAAATTATGAAGTAGAGATCACAGTCATGCAAAACGAAATATATTTTGAAATTGAATTTCAAAAATTCAATAAAGAAAGAATCTAATTTACTTAATAATAAATGTGAATCACTCTGACCCAGTTATGGTTGCATTCAATTTTTATATCTACCAGTAAAATCTGTTAAAATGACGTCAATGGGATTACTCATTCTTGGTACTAAAAAAATAGACACTCATAAAATGTTTTATTCACACAAATTGGCTTACATGAAGCTTCGTACTGTTAAGGCGCGTACAGACATGTAATAAAACATCGTACCATAACTCCGTCTCGTAACAATTGTTCTTACACATCGCAGATACAGTCTGTCAACAAAATAAAGGGATCTTACGGTGTTACGCTGTTGATCAGTGTCGTTCAGACTTGTTACGTGAAGGAGTTACTATACGATGTTTTATTACAGACTATTCTCACCTTTATTGAGAAAGTCTTATGGGCTTATTGGCTGTGGTCTATTTCATCTAAAGTTCTACCTACATCTGCAATAGGTATCTTCAGAGGATTCTTGGTCTGTGATTGAAACTGTATCGCTGAATTTCTGTGAGTGATGTTGTGTTTTATACAGAGGTATGAGGGATTTTTCCTTGAGCTTACCACACCAAACCAAAGCAAATCAAAGTTAACTACACGAATTTCTTCGCGGCGTAGTTGGAACCATGATGTCACAGTTAACTACACCAGCAAACCATTATCGCAACCTGGTTTGTTACTCTAGTTACTCGAAAAGTGTGAAAGAGAGAGAGACAGACAGACAGACTGGTACTTGCCTTTGCACTCATCCGCCATAACCACAGTATAAAAACCAGTTTCTTACCACAACGGGCACAAAGATAACCATGACGCCATTAAGTTGACTAACTACACTGTTGCAGTTAGCTCGAAGAATAATCCCTATTATTTATTTATGCCCTGGTTAATGGTGGTAGAAGGTTGTCAGTTTACGCGCACTGTGTTGATTGGCTCATCGCTCCCACTTTCTGGTCTTGATTTTTTCTAAGACCAGCAACCAGCTAAGTAACAAGGGGGTTTCTTCTTTTCTGTTTATTTTCTCATAAGACAACATAAACAGTAAAAAAGATATGTTTGTTTCAAATCAAGAAATAATTGTATAATGCATGTTGGGTAATTTCTTGAGTTGGAATGTTTGGTGACTTATCATCCAACGTGTTTCGAAATTCAGCTACTTTGACGAAATATGTATGAAAAGGCAGCAATTTTTGACATTAGATAGATAGATACATTCATTCGATCTTATAACCATTACAGTGTTGATCTTGTCCAATCAAAAGAATAATGGTAGATAATACAAAAAATAGAAAAATAAACACTACAGTTCCTGGAAATTTTTGTCATTTAGGAACTCGCTTAACCTCTAAAAACATTTCCCTAAGAGAAAGTTTTCAATGCTACTTTTTTGCGCACCTGAAGATCGTTTCTTGAATTTTTCTGGTAAATAATTTAAATTGTTAACAATTTGACATCATTCTGACAATTTTCTGCAGGTAGGTGAAATTTGGCTTGTCCTCAAAAATTTTTTCCTCTGTTCCATACTTTTAAATGCAGAAAGATTAGTATTGATCATGAACATTACAGACATTATTATCTGAGCACTGATTGATGGGAAGATAAAAGCTTATTTAAATTTGATGATACTCTCAGAGATTTTCTTGGCGAGGTCTGAATTCAAATATTTATGAATTCCAATTAGGACCAAATTAGTTTTTAGAAATGGTTCAAACTATTTTATTTATCGGTTCCTAACAGTTGTCTCAGCTGTCAATAATTTATTTCCACCCTACCATCTGAAATCTTATAGTTTTTAGTAAATTCTGTATTTATTATCATTACAAATATTTCCTAAAGCATAGTAAAGCTCTTTATTTTGTGAAGGTTGTGCTTTCGATACTTTGTTGAACAATTGGCTGTGATTGTTGTCTTGTGAATGAGAAAACTCTTGGAATCAAGAAAAAATTACATGTGGAGGATCTTATAATGTAGAAATCCAAAAATCTGAACAACAAAAAATTTATTCGAATCATTATCACTTCAATAAGGGTTCTAATTGAGCCCCATCCACTTCCATGCAACTATCTTTGAAAATTCCGCTTCCATTTCGCCAAACATAAATATTCTTTCTTGTGGTAACTGGGGTGTCATCAACTTTTTTTTTTGATATATCCCTACAAGAGTAAGTTCAGTTTGGTAAGGCTAATGACCATGATAGGTTTTAGAAAATTTATTATACCGATGAAGAGAAAATTTACTCGAGAACGATACATTTCAGATGACATGGGTGTAAGTATAGGGTGAGCCCTAATATTTGTGGAATTCCTCAATTTTAAAACCTTTTTAAGAATACCCCCACTAAGATATCATTCTTGGGTATAACATCAGTTTTCAAACAGCCCTCATCATTATTATTATTATTAGCATGAACAGGGGTCGTTGTGGCTTCGTTCAGCCTTCCGGGAACTTCGACCGCAAGGATCTTTTGTTCTTAACCCTACTCGTTCATTTAAATCCCAAGGAGGCCATCAATGGTATTGATGAACCCAACGACAGCCTTAGGAGCCTTGGCGGTTATTTCATGTGGATCCACAACCGACTTCCCCATGTGAATGTTTCTTAGTTCCGCCAGCTCTGGACACTTGCATACCATGTGTTCAGCCGTTTCTTTCCCTGATCCACATAGCCTGCAGGTTTCATCTGCTGACTTTCCCATGCAATACAAATGATATTTATATCGACAGTGTCCCGTCAGCAGACCCACCATTACTCGAAGCTCAGCTCGTGGCAGCTTTATGAGCTTCCTGGTGTAGGTCGACGAGAATTCCACAAATCTCTTGGCTTGCGCAAGTCTAGGAGTATTTCTCCAAAGCGTTATTTTGTTTGCCGCTTCCCATTGTTGGACCGCTTTCTGGTATTGGTCTTTTCCAAGCCCACAGAAAGGTTCAGGTCCAACAGGCTTCAGCTTTGAAGCCTTCTTCGCCAATTCGTCGGCTATTTCGTTTCCCTCAATACCACAATGTCCTGGTATCCAGGCAGTAGAGTCACTTTGTTGCCTCTGGCTAGTTGCTTTATGGTATTACGGCATTCATATGTCAGCCGAGATTTCTGGCTGTATGATTCCACTGATCTCAAAGTGGCCTGACTGTCCTGACTGCGCTCCTTTAAGATTCCTTTGAAGGCACTCTTGAGCGCAGGTATAGACTGCTAGTGTCTCAGCCTGTGAAACCGAAGGTTCACTTCCGAGGGACTTGGATATCCTTGATTCAGGTCCACATATCCCAATGCCTGTACCCCTTTCTGTTTTCGATCCATCAGTATACTATATGGATGACTTCTTGTCTATACGATTTACGAAGTTCATTGCACTATGACGATCACCAATGATCGTTTCGAATGGCATTTCGAAATCGTATGTGATTGGCATCACATCTGAGGGTTTTGCCAAGAGGCTTGAGTCTAGTTGGTTCAGTATCCTCATATGTCCAACCCAGTTTCCGGGTAGGAGGTTCCCCTTTAGGGATATTTTGATGGCTTCCAGCAAGCTACATTTCTTTACATACAAGTGTAGGGGAGGCAAATCGAGTATGACCTCGAGCGCTGCTGTCGGAGTTGTGCACATAGCTCCCGTGGCCCCAACACAAGCTAATCGCTGCAACTTTAGCAGCTTGTTGCAAGTAGTGGCCTCTTCGGTTTTTGTCCACCATGCTAGGGACGCATAGGTGACAACGGGGCGTACCACGGCAGTGTATAACCACAGTACCATTTCTGGTCTCATTCCCCATGTTTTTTAAAGAGCCTCTTGCAGGCCCACATGGCCCTTGTGGCTCTGGAAATGTTTTTTTCCACATGTTTCCTCCAGTTGAGCTTGCTGTCCAGGATGACTTCCAGATAGTTACACTCACTGGAGAAATTGAGAGTCTGTCCATTCAGAACCAGAGCTCTCAGATTAAGATTCCTTCTTCTAGTGAAGGGAATCAGGGTGGTTTTGGACGGATTAATTGTCAGTCCCTCTTCTTCGCACCATCTTTCAATTATCCTGAGGGCAGATTGCATGCGGCTGCTCAGTGTGCCTTCATGCCTACCTCTCACGGTTACCACCAGATCGTCAGCATATGCCTAAGCGTTTTAACCGTCTGCCGTAAGCTTCTCCAAGAGACCATTCATGACCAGACACCACAGCAAGGGTGATAGTACCCCTTCCTTGAGGGAATCCACTGCATGTAAGCACTGTCACCTCAGTTTCTCCCAGATAGGCTGTGACAGTTCGCCCTTTCAGCATTGCCGATATCCATTTCACAGTGGTGATTTCCACCCCTTTGTTTTTAGCAGCATTGCATAAGGAGTCATGTAGGGTATTGTCAAAGGCCCCTCCAATGTCTCCGAACATTGCCAGCATAATCTCCTTTGAGGTGAGAGTGCCTTCCACGTCCACGAGGAGGTGATGCAGGGCGTCTACTGTAGATCTACCCGCCCTATAGGCAAACTGTTTATTATGGAGCATCAAGTTTCCCCTTATGTTGTTATCAACAATTTTCTCCATGGTCTCAGGAGAAAGGAGGTTAGGCATATGGATCGGTATGATTTGGGTTCTGAGGAACCTTTTCTCCCCATTTTGGGTATGAATGCTTCCCTAGCTTTCCTCCATGATTTAGGAATATAGTCCCATGCATAGCTGGCTCTGGAAAGCTCTACCATTGGGGGTATAATGAGGTCGCCATCCTTCTGAAGCATGGCCGTGAAAACCCCATCCATGCCTGCAGATTTGAAGGGCTGAAAGGTCTTTATGGCCCATTCGACCCTTCTTGGTGTGAACAATCTCCCAGCTTTCTGAAAGTCCCACTCAGAGGGCCTTATCCATTTCCTCTCAAGGACTGAATCGCTGGTGCTAATTTGTTGAGAGCCAGGAAAGTGAGTCTCCAACAAGACACTTAGGCTCTCTTCAGGATCACTCGTGTAGTTCCCACATGGCTTCATTATTTCGCCAATTGGATTGGAATGATCTTTGGATAGTGCCTTTTGAAGTCTAGCTGCAGGCAGGGCCGTCTTTAACCTCTTGGAGGCCCTGGGCACATTAGGTTAATTGCGCCTCTACACCTTGACACAACCATTGGCAGATACATATGGGGGGAAGGGGACGCACGCCCTCCTTGCGGATCCCACATTTTAGAAATGATTATAATTTTATTACGATAAAAGTTCAATATCTCTTTGGCGCCTCCCTCTTGAGTTATTTTTTTGTATCCGCTAGTGAGCACAACACAATTTTGTTAGAAAATACGAAGAAAGTAGATAAACAAGGTTAAATATTCATGTTTATCAACAGTCACATGAAACATGAAACAAAAAGATAAGTGATGTAATATAGTTAAAAAAGTTAACTATTTTAGCATTTACATGTCATCAAGGGCCGCTTGCCACTATCCTTAATTCGGAAATAATTCAAGCTCTTAGTCCTAAATCAAAGGCGAGCGCATAGTAATATCTCGCATTTATTATGCGTGTGCATCTGATTTAGGACTAGGAACTTGATTTAGTTAAGAATTTTGCTTAGTGGCAAGCTGTCCCCAGAGAGGAACCCTTCTAGATTTCAGGTCGACAAAATCGTTTGTGACTTCCTCCAAATCTATACTTTTTAGCACAATTCTATCGACATGAGCGACAGACTGCTTAATCTCTCTTGGAGAATTGTACTTCTCAATTAATTTATAATCCTTTTAAATTTGGGGGAGGAGCGTTCCCCATTGCAATTGGTTACCATCATGCTCAAAAAGATTCTCAATCCGATTTCCAAATTTGGAAATGTGTCTTGAAATTTGTTCTCTTTCAAAAGCAGATGTTGTTTCAAAACTCTTTACTTATTTTTACTGTCAATCATTCTCAAGTATGCCATCAAATGTAAACTTTTTATTACTAACTCTTCCTCATTCACATCTTTATACTAAAATTCTTCGCAACTCTGTGTCAACTCTTCGGTTTTTTCTGCCTGAAAGGGCGGCCCCTTCTATGTTATTCGTGATAAGTTTCCGTTGAAGTTTTTCAAAGGAAAATAATAAAAAAAGTTATAAAAATTATTTACATATTGAATGACAAAAATTGCTGAACAAAGTAATGTAAATTCTGATATAAAAATAACTAGAAATATATCAATGTGTTATAAAAATTGAAAAAAGATTCAACAAAAATTCATTAATCTTTTTAAATTTTTTTTCCAAACATTGTAACATGACAAGTTTCCATTTCTTCCGATTCATCATTTATATATGCGGCTACTTTTGACTGGTTTCACAATTTTCCTTTTTTCATCCTTTTGTTAAACATAAGCATCCATCTTTCGGGAAAACAACAAAACGATTCATAGTTCAATGCGGAAATTTAAATTACTCAAAAGAAATATCATTAAACATCCATGTGAAAGTAAACAGATGGCGTGAGTCGTCTGAAATTCAACCGTAATTTCTTAAAAAGAAATAATTTGATAAGAAGATAAGAACATCTGGGAATTCATTGAATTCTTTCTTCAACAATTTCGATTTTTACCTGAAAAGGGATATATGTGAATTTTGTGAAATTGGACGTATCGTTTTAAATTGGACAATTTTCGTTTTCTCTCGAGTTCGGGGGTGAGTAATTTGAGATCTCTTGATAAGTTATTTCGAGACTTTAGTATTTCGGTAATTCTACAAAATGGGGTCTGAATATTCTAGAATTTCCGCCGGAGGCTTTGTCAGATACGCTGTAAGGGATTAGAGGACATCTTCCTTTCAACGCACGATTTTCTGTTGTTCACCCCAGGACATCGGAGTTTCTACCACCAAAAGCTTACAAAATTGTTTACCAAGAAATACTTCACCAGATATTAAGGCCAGTATTATTTTTCATTTTTGAGAAAGTGGACTATCACATAAACCGCAATAGTTTGGTGTACCTACAGTTTGAGTGTACCGATGGCTAATTGGAGAACATTTCTATCATCTTTTCGAACGATATTCGTATGTACAGATTCATACTAACCCTTTACGTTGAATATACTCTGTATGAAAGTTAATGTTAAATTTATTTTTATACCTATTATTTGATAAATTTGAACATCATTTCATCTCATAAATAATTGTTTGTTCTTGATTTCGAACTTTTATCATACTTAAAAGACAAAAAAAATCAAGTGGCGCCCATTTATTAAAGATTTAGTATTTGCTCTATTCTATCAAAGTTTTATGACCCTACGACCTATCTGCTCACCGGCCTAAGGCTGCCGTTCGCACCGTGGACCTTATATCTCTTGTCAAAATCAGGTTGAGGTTACAACATATCAACTTGTCGATGTCCAAGCTTCTGGCCACCTCTCGACCAAAGCTGAGTAAGCTCAAAAGTCTGATATATTAAAAAACCCTTGGAAACAGGGTAGCACATGATATTTCAAATTTCGAATGGAAGAATATTTTTCAGGAATGATAATTGTACCTTCTTTGTATAAGATTTGATTATTATATCATGACAAAAATCTCGCGAATCGGCAAGTTCAATGGAATGAACTTATTGGGGTCCCATTTGAAGCTTCGACTTTGATTGGGGGGCCCCTTTGGTGCCGCCCCCCCCCCTGCACCGCGAGTTCTGCGGAGCCCTCTGATACGCCACTGATTTCTTGTCTTGTAGCGCTGTCTGAAATTATGTAGTTGAATAGGGATTTCCTTGAAACATTCTCAATGAATACAATAATGCAAGAATGTGATCAACAACACGATTCGAACAGATGTTTTATGGCTAACCAAACTAACAAATAACACAAGCTAATAATTACTCTTATCTAGTGTATGCCAGTATGGGCAAGGGTCATAAAAATCGTAATCTTCGAGAACTTGTTGATGAGAAACTCGGAATTCCAATCCATTTGGAATTATTGTAAATGGAAACTTCCACTTTTTTACCTGAAGAGAATTTTAGTACGCCAAAGTGAATTTTTAAAGAAGGAAGCTTATAGGTCTTTTCGAACAAATCTGTTCGATGATAATAAAAAGAAATTTTTATGAAAAGGGAATTTCCAAACGTCATTGAGGAAACAATTGATTATTATTATTATTATATTCCCACGCAGAAGTTTCTCCAGGCCTGCCTTCTGGCTTTTCTAACCTCCTTGTTGTAGTTCATCAGAGCCTCTCGATAGGCATCCCAGCTGTCCTCTCGCTTGGCTCTGTTGAAGGCTTCCGTTGTCGTTCTTTTGAGGATTTCTAGTTGTTTGTTCCACCAGGGAACGTCCCTTTGAATCGTTTTCTTCCTGAGTGGACAGCTTCTTTCATATGCTCCTTGCAGACAAAACGCAAAGTGAGCAGAAGCATTTTCGAGCTCTTCTATAGAGCTTATGTTGTATACAGAGCCTTCCAGTTCTGACCTCAGATGGGCTACATAAAGTTCCCAATCGGTTTTTCTGGGTATTCTGTACACAACATTTGTCGAAGCAATCGCTTCGATTTCGAATTCTATTGCCATATGGTCCGACATGGATGGTTCATTCGAAACCCTCCAGCCTTTGACCATATCTTCAATATATGGCGTAGCCAGGGTTAGGTCCATTACTTCCCTTCTAATCGCGTTCATAAAGGTCGGACTGTTACCCACATTCGCTATTTCAACATTATGGAAAAATAGAAAATCAATCAAATCCTCACCTCTACTATTTGTATCCGTGCTTCCCCATACTAGATGGTGTGCATTCGCATCACAGCCCAGAATCAATTGTTTCTGCTTGCTTCGGCACCATTCCACGAGGCGTTGAAACTCCTCTGGTGGAGGGTTGACGGCATCACCCGGGAAATAGCCCGAGGCAACAATCAGCTGTCTCCTGCCGCTCCCAATCTGCACCTCAACTAGCGCCGCAGCAAGGTCCCTGGACAGGAAGAGGCGCCCCGCCGTAAGAGGGATGCAAGTTAGTTCCTTTCTGAGCATTAATATAGCTCTTGGGTTTACTGACCTCCTGCAGTATATCATCTGATATAAGTTGTTTGGGAGGCCTTTGATTTGGCCTCCATTAATCCAGAGCTCTTGCAACAGCCCTATGTCAATGTGCCTTCTCGACGTTCTCCAGCATAAGGCACTGGAGGCTGCCTGTAAGTGCTGGACATTTATCTGAAGGCCCGTTAGACTTCTAACCATTAAGGGTTGGAAGACTCACCAGGCGGTTCCTAGGAGGCCGGAGCTTTTCTGTCACCAGGCCTCTCACCTTCCCGCCCTTTCGGAGCAGTCCTACTCCCAGAACTGGTGGTTGGCTGAGCCACTCCGGCCTCTTCAGTGCCTGGGGGCTGTACAGCCTTAAGTTTGTCCTCTGCCTTAGGCTTCTCTGTCGTCGGGGCTACAGTCAAGGCCTCTTGTGCCCTTTCCTTTCGCCCCGCCGTCTTTGAGCCCTTCAGCCTGAGGTTCACCGGACCGAATAGGTACATCAACCTCCAATTAGCTGCTCGAAGTTTCTCGACTGACCTCATGTCAGCCGAAATTACCACTTGGAGCATGGTGGGCCCCGATGGTGCCTGCTGAAGGATCTTCCAGCTAGAGGTCTTGAGGTCCTTATTTTGGAGCTCTATGAGTGTCAGTATCTGCTCATTAGAGTAGTCCTGACTCTCTGGGATGTATCCAATCAGAATCATCGGATGCGGCAAATCTGCCTCCTCGACGATCCTCAGATCGGCTCCCTCCCACGGTTTGAGCTTGAGCTGCATGCCTCTCAGCCACTCCGCAGTGGCTTTGTCAAGGCATGTGATACCCCAGCCATCCCGGTTTGTTCTGAACATTGCCAAATTGGGTACTCACAGTACTGTCCTTTCCCATGACAATCATCGTATCCGCAAGTGCCTTTTTGATGGCCTTTAATTGGTCCACTTCTAGCAGGACTTCTGGGTACTCCTTGTGCATGATGCCCAACCTGATCCCAGCAGTTGCTTGGCTGTAGGTGGGCACCACCGCTATAAGAGCCTTAGAGGCTCCTGAGGAAGTTGAGGCTTTTGAAACCTCTTGTTTTTGCCGTTTGGGCTTTTTGCCCTTGGGCGTGCTATCCTCCGATCTGTAACGTTTGATGGGAAGGCTCTTAGACGCCTTCGGACCAACCGGTTTTAAGGCTTCTTTCCTGGCTTTATCAGGCGCCATTACAGCCTAAATGTGGAATCTCATCCTCCTCCTGGCGGCTCCAGAAAGTTTTGGCTTCCTGACCGTCAGCTTGTTGAGGCCTTCAATGACCTCTTCATCGCTGCTTTTCAGCAGCATTTCTTCTGCCATCGGGATAGGACTTGCGCCCTGTTCCCTTGGCTGATTGAGGCTACTTTCCTCCTCAATGTTTGGCACATCAGGGCTGGTGCCATGCCCTTCTATTTTAGTTTGTTGGTCCATGCTAGGTCCCACGAGCAGCTAGGGAATTTCCGTCACCAGAGGCAGAGCCCCGCATGACCCTGGAAGGATATTGAAACTAGAGGTCGTATGGTATCCAGAGTTCGCATATTCAGGACTAGATCTTCCCACTAGCCATGCAGACATCGGCATATGCTGTTCCACCTTGCCTCGAGGAAAGTTTTCATTGTGTCTTTCATGCACTTGGTTCAGGCGGTTAGGCCAAGACCCCCGGCTGGTGTTCTCTGCCCGCGAGACATGGCCACTGTCAGCAGATTCCACCTGCCGGTATAACAGACATTAGGGTTTGTTGCCCTTGCATGTCTGACATCGTTTACCCCTGTGCAAAACCCAGGCCACGACACTACAGCAGGTTAGCGGTTTGGTCAGTCTTAGTTTCACCGCTCCTCTTGACCCTTTCGACATGAGTTACAACTCTGTCAGGAACCGGAATTCCAGTCGCTAAGAATCAAGATTCACTGCAATTACTATAAGCCCCCACACCGCTTCAAGGTGCTGACCTAGTGAGCCCTTATCATATTCGAAATTTATTCAGGAAATTGTGAATATTAAAGTTGACTCTTATAATGAAGTAAAAAATTTCTGCTCATTACCAAATTTCTCGAACTTCTAACAATTCTGCAAACAATTGAATAGACATTCTGATTGGCCCAAAACAAGGAAATAATAGGTGGTTGTCAATATAAAGACAGACTTAATTATCATACCACCTTGATAATTTCAAAGTATTGAATTTGTGGATGCCTTCATGGCCATTATGAATATTTATTTAATTCATTTGAAATATTTCAATTATTAATGTGTTCATTATCTACTCCATGACTTTCATTTATAGGTGCTGCCTTGACAATAGAGTTTCCAACTAAATGCCTCCATTGGGACTGCCAGCGATTCACATAAATAATTTAGTATTTGATCGCAACAGCTTCAATTCCTGCACTCATAATGGCAATGGACCTTGATTCACGCCATATGAAACATATTTTAGCTTTGTCTGTACAGGACGCAGTAAACTCCAAACAATGACCTTTTCAAGTGCGAAAGTAGTGATGGATCAATAAAGTATACTTTACGAAAATTATGGGCGATACATCCATTTGTTTTGATTTAATGTATCGGTTACATTGACTGACATCACAGATTTATATATTTTTATCTAAAGTTTTTCTGCTTCACGTTTCTATCGCTGTATATTTAATTGACTTTTAGCTTCTGTCTTTTTATAGATTTATTGTTTTATTTAAATTTGTTTTGGGCTGCTGTTTATACATAATTATATACAAAATAAATCAAGAATATTGAGTAGATTTTTATTTAGCTGAAGAGTTTTAATTTTATTTTATAAATGATTTTTATAATAATGTTACAGAGATTTCATTCTTTTTCAAGAAGAAAATATGACCTTCAAAGTCATTGACATTGTTTTTTTTATTATAAAATATAGTTGAAAAGAATAAAATCTATTTCATTCTGATTATAATTAATTTTGTTTGTGCATTTATATAAAATTACAAATAATTCATGTGGATACCCTCACCTTGAGAAGTGATACATGTGCTGTTATATGTAGATGAGATTGTAGTCTTTCAAAAAAATTTTTTGGTCGAAGAAGTTGGATTGAATTCGTACATCATAAAATTAAGTGAATAGTATGATTCGAAAGGATTTCAAGCTAGTGGGTTTGAATTCAGAGAAACAACTCTTGTAGATTCTATTTCATTGTTTAGTTGTTACTACTTAGATTCATTTGAAAGGAAGCGATATTGAATTGCTATTGATGAAGAGACTTGTACGTTTGAGTTCAACCTTGTGGAGCTTTAAATTAAACATAATGATGGGTGGAGGAATGTATGTTAATTCTGACAATTGTGAATGAGAATATTTATTGTATAAAAAAAATTCCTCAGTTTCAGGAAATCATTTCTAATACTTCTTTCTGCTTAGGTGGTTCATATTTTGTAGTAAATAAATATTGAATTTCACCTTGAAAAAGTAATAACTAATTGAAATGTAATAGTTCTCCGGCATCAGATTTTGTACTGAAGCTACAGATGTCAACTGTTATCAACTTTACCAATAACTCCATCTAGAAAATGTTATCATTTGAGGTCATTTTTGCATCCATCATAAAAGTGAATAGAATTAAGGGCTTGAATATAGTGATCATGAAATATTACAAGTGAATTAGTTGCTTCTGCCCATACTTAAAAAATCTTCTGATACTCAAATTAGTTCAATTCTCCTATAGGCAATGAGAGATGATATTGAAACTGTTTGAATGGTAAAATTTTATATGGATGATGGAATTTATATTTTTGAGATTCTTGTGCCGTAGTTTGTTTTATTCAGATTCTACAATAAATACACATTCGAATTATTGAGTATAATTGATAGAGAGTAGAATATAGATATCCCCACTTGGAAAATATTGAAGAATTTTGTTATTCAAGAAGCCAATCTAATTTCACACTCCTCAAAAAGTTTCATGCCACCAGTGATTTTTATATAACAGCACAATCTGTTGTCAAACAGAGGGAACAATCCTGAAAGCTAGAATTTCAGGCTGAGGTTCCTCTGAATATGCTTTTTGCGGTTGTAGGAAGAAGGTTAAATACTTGTTC
Organism: Hippodamia convergens; assembly: GCA_038502775.1. Classification (NCBI taxonomy): domain Eukaryota; kingdom Metazoa; phylum Arthropoda; class Insecta; order Coleoptera; family Coccinellidae; genus Hippodamia; species Hippodamia convergens. The sequence continues at coordinate 36,002,546 of CM076609.1, forward strand.
GAAATTTTTCTCTAGTAACATAGTATTCAGGATCCATCATCTCACTCAAAAGGGATGGCAAAACTGGAAACTTTTGTAGAAACCCCAAGAAGGCGCAAAGGTGGGTATCCATTTGTTGCATGCGTACTTATCATATCAACCTATGCTATTTTTATTAGGATAAATGTCAATATTTTCACTGTAGAACCCGTTCTGGTGGATAAATAAATTTGTTCATCAGCAAAAAAAGAGAAAGTGCAGTAAGTTCATTCAATGTCTATCACGGTGATAACGCAGTCGCTACTGTACAAGAAAGTACTTCAATACAATGGGGTTCAAAAATATCCCGTTCGAATGTGCCTGTCTTTGTATAGGTATCATTTCTTCTATGTGCCATCATGTAACTGATACATTTTGATTTGCAGTTTACCATATCTGAAATTTGTTGCTGGTATTGTCATTGATTAATTTGAGTAAATAATTTTCAAAGTTGCGTTACTCTATATCAACGCGCATATTTTCGTCTATGTAGTTCAAAAGTGAACATGTGAGTTGAAATGATTTAACTGATTGATTTTCTCCACGACTGCTAAAGAATATAGCCCAACATCGAATTTGATCATGGAATGTCAGTATTCCATCACTTGATGTAAAATATTAAAACTACAACAATTTCGAGCATGTATCGACCGCGGTTATTGTTGGTCTGTTCCTCAGTTTTTGTCCTTTAGGGATAACCATGAAAAACGAACTTGAGCTTGAGGACAAGGGTCCCCCTTATCTAAAATATATCAACTTCAAAATATTCAGAAATAACTGTTAGCTACAAGCATAATTCAATATGTGTACTACTAGTATGATCTATGTTGGCCCTTTCATAAAAATCTCTTTTGAATATCTCGAAATTGGTACCCACATTTTAGATATAGGGAACACTTAAAAGATTCCACTGATTTTTAGCCCACAAATTGATATATTAGTAAAAAAATACGGTTTCCATATATCCGAATATTCGGCTATTTTTGAATTCCGACTTTGACACTCTCATTTTACCCCCCACTATCAAAACATTATTTTCTACACAGATTGGCGTTGAATTTCTTTTCGATAGCCCATTTAAAAGAACATCTTCAGGGTTTATAATTTTTTTCAAAAAACGGTGAATAACTCTAAATCGGCTCCAGATAGCTATAGGGAATGATACATGAAGTGAACGTGGCATTCGAAGATCTATCCGAAAAAGTCATAATATACAAGGTGTTTCATATGAAATAAGAAAGATACCATTTCTGCTGAAAGCGGAAGTCATTGATATTTAAGAATAAATGAAGGTCAACTTGGCTTATATATTCACACAAAATTTGAAATTGATCGAATTGTTATTTCTCCATAAACTTCTAATGGGCACACCCGGTGGGACACCCAGTATGTAATAGCAAGAGAAGAACAAATTTGGAACTTTACATCTTATGATAACTAACAAAATTCAGTATTTGCCCATACAATTTATAGCATAAATATCAATATTTGAATGAATGAAGTCGAAAAGGAATTTCAATAATGTATTCAAACAATCGAATGCAAAATGGAAAGGAAAAAGAAAGTATGTACCTTTGAAGAAACACATCAAACTGCAGTTTATGCCCAACAAAAATATTCGAAAAATTTCGATGAGTATTGAATACAAAATTTTTTTTTGAATGTATTATGGATTTCGAATACTTAATTCAAAATGATCAACATTTCCAGCCGTGCATACAAGTTTTAATTGCTCTCTTTTAAAATAGTTCCCCAGTGATAGCTTTTGTGAATATTTTTTTTAATCTTTGTGAGTGCATACCAAGGCGACCTAGGGTGAGATCTGGCAGGTTTCCTTTTCGTTCATGAAGGAATATAATTCGAAATATTTAATTCATAGATGAAACTACCATTTATAATTAAACTAGCTGGCCTGCGCAAATCGGCTATCAAAATTATTGTTATTATTATTTTCGCACTATTGTTTTTTATTATTATTTTATTGACATCGATTACTAAGATCATTAGCCATATCTTCAAAAACGAATAATCTTGAAGAGGCCTAAATCCTGATTGCAACACCAATTATATTTTCCTAACTTTTAGTAAATATACGTCTAACCCATAGGTACTTGACAATACAATCCAATAATCAGACAACCACCTCAACGGATGCCCCCCCCCCATGAAACGCGAAATGATGGCAGTCGCCAACGATATCTCCTCTATGTACAGTCCGTTGACTTAGTGCTGAATCATTCTTAAGGGTCACTTGCCACTACGCTAAATTCGGAACTAATTAAAGCTCTTAGTCCTAAATCAAATGCACACGCATAATAAATGCGAAATATTATTATGCTCACGCATTTGATTCAGTTCCAAGAGCTTGAATTAGTTCCGAATTTAGCATAGTGGCAAGCGACCCTGAGATCAAACTTATATCGTGATAACTATTCGTCCATATTGATTTGTGTAAAAGACAAAGTGTCGGCCAAATTTGTAAACCTGCCAAATCCATTCTGAAACAATGGACTTAGCAAGTTAATGAATTAGGCCGACTAAAGGTCATCTACTCCGAAAACTGGAAACGACAAAAGTTTTTATTCTGAAAGACATTGGGTATATTTAAATTGCACATTTATAGTATTCTATAAATGTGCATTATAAAAAGTGTATACAATTCAACGTATTTAAAGCTCAATGGCTTCCATACGAAAAAGATAACTATGTTGTGGTAGATTTATATTCAGAACTTTTTGAGGGAAAAAGCCGATGGTACATTATGTTCATGTATCATCAAGTGTTGAGGCAGCGTACGTCTTGATCGCGTTCGAAGGACAGAATATTTTTCGACTATCTTGATAGTTTTTCGTTGTGTTAAGGCCAATTCACAAAATATTTAATAACCCTCTATACGTTATTCTGTTATATAAATTATGTTGATGCGATGTTTCTTCCGAATTTTTCAGGCAGTTCTTACCTGAAAGAGTAACAAACATCCATTCACAGATCCTCACAAACTTTTGCATATCTCAGCGCACCGTAAAGCTTCTCACGGTGAGAACCCACGGATACAGGTTCAATTTGGACACTCTGATTCGACATTTTATGACAGGTTTACCAGAACGGTACAATAAAAACAATTTAGTGAAAGAGGTGTGTGTCCTGAAAGTATCGCTAGGTTCTGCCTTCCGGGAATTCCGACTACCATGATCTTTTTTTTTCATTCAAATTGTTCTTTCAAGTAAAACAGGCTGATACCTCCATGAGGATTCAGAACCGACTTCCTCATGTGAATGCTTCAAACAACACGAACAATATTTTATTTCGATATCTCAGAGCATTGACATGACGAGAAAACAGTTGTAGGAATTGAATCTGATTCGAGATGATCTGAGGAGGAGGCATGAGCAGGGGGAGGCGCACCTAACTATAAGTATATTAAAGAAAAACCAACCATAGTCCCAGAAGAAAAACACAAACATTCTTCTTCTTCAAAAAACCACTCTCGCTAAACTTTTGGCCAATAATCTACACCAATGCTTAATCTTTAGTGTTTAGCGAACTTCTATCTGTTTTGTTCACGCTCACAAACCCTCGATTTTGTTCATAACAGAAACTTGGCTGCATTATTCTGTTGCTGATTCTGTGTGTCACATTCCAGATTCCAGATGGGTCATGGAGGAGTGTGTATCTTCCTTAACAACTCTATTGTCAATTCATTCAAGGTATATGCTTTTCATAAGGACTGGTCAGATGTTAATAATCTCTTCATTGACATTTCCAATTCGAACATTTCCTTCACGCTGGCATGCATTTATAGGCCAAGACCTAGTTCAGATGACAGAAATTACTCTCTCACGTCGTAATATTTTGGTAACAGGTGATTTTAACTGTTCTGATATAAGGTGGCCACTGACGACTCTCCCATCTGACGGTTCACATCGTTCCCCTTAGCTGAATTACTGTTGAATTCAAGTCTTCAACAGTTAATTACCCAACCAACAAGATATAGACATGGTCAGATGCCTTCTGTTTGGAATTTTTCATCACCTCTGATTCTGACCTTCTGTCTGTTATACAATATCTGCCTCGTCTCGGTAGGTCGGACCATGTTCTCCTGATGACACAGTTGCAATTTCATTACAACGAACGTTCAAGCTTGCAAGACAAAACCTACAAGAAAATAAACTACGCACAACCTTCTACAGATCTGAAGTATGTAGATTGGTCGGGTATTTTTCAAAATTGCAGTGATATGGACGATGCGTGGAGCCAGTTTCTGACAATCGTGGACGGTATAATTGACAAAAATACAAATTGGATCACTGTCAAGCATAATAGTAAGAGACCTAGTGAACCCTTCGAATAACGTTTTGTTTGTAAGGCTAAAAATTCTTATAGTGGTAGTTCATAGCATGCTGAGGACGGAAATCGTCGCCTGGCACCCCTCAACCCTGCACCTCATCAACCCCTATATCTTTGAAAGTGTTACAAAAATTAAAATAAACTTGTTCCTGTAAGCTTGAAAATTTTAAACGATTTTGTTTATTCATTGTTAAGTTAAAAAAAAATTGACAGGCGATTTCGACGACCACAAGTACCTGCCAGGCGATTCAAAAAGAGTGTAAAATACGAACAAAAATGAACTTTTTTCTGTAGGGCTGAAATTTATATGTGTTCGTCTGAGGGAATGAAAAAATAAATTTTATTATTAATCTTCAACCGTTTGCTCTGCTCTGTGGTTGAGTCTAGCAGTGTGAACATGTTCGAGAACCGCTACGGTCGATGGAAACTTTATGAAAGTGTTTCGTGAAGTCTTTTTTTACTATATCTGTTGTTTTTATGATAATTTTGGGGATTTTTTGTTTTCTTTTTCGTACATTTACATGTGGAATACTTATTTTTTTTGTAAATCATATTGAGTTTATAAGTTTTCATACCTCAACTCTCACTCACTAACTAAATAATAATAATAATAATAATTAACAAGTAATAATAACCCTTTTTGATACTTTCTGGATCTTTATGTATCTTATTACATTCAACTCCGTTACGTTGTGAAAGAAAATCCTCACTTTCAACCTCAGACTTCGAATATTTCCAAAGGAAATAATCACAGAATTGAAAACATTTAGATACCCCATACATTGTAGGAAGTTTCAAAAATTATTGTACCTTTTTTTAACCATTTTACAGTCGATTCAAATAGAACCATGTTATTTTGTTCAGTATTGATTTAAAATCATGAATAGGTAGCAGGGACGGGCCGAAGCTAAATTTTGGGGGGGGGGGAAATCCATCGAATATTTTCCGACTGTATATTGAATTAACAGAAAACTGTTATACATAATATGGTATGATATTTGTTTCAGTAAAAAAAAAAAAAATTCAAAGTAATGAATTTCAACAGTTTGAAGGGTAATTAACATTTTTCCATCTAACGAATAACATTCAATTAAGTAGATTTTATGGAGTCTGTTTTTTCGTAAAGAGTATCTTGATGTTACTTGAAACTTTGAGAAACACTACTCAGTTGTTTCTTCAGTTTTGTAGCTTTTCTTTATTTCTTGGAATCTGGGAACGAAGGCAAGGCTCATTTTCACCGGACCGAATAGGTACATCAACCTCCAATTCGCAGCTCGAAGTTTCTCGACTCACCTCATGTCAGCCGAGATCACCACCTCGAGCATTGTGGGCCCCGATGGTGCCCGCCGAAGGATCCTCCAATTTCAATATCATAAATCTCATCAAAGTGGTGAGAAATTAACGTTGTTTTCCAATATTCAATTATGTGAGTTTTTTTGTTTTATGGAATCTTTTTTTTTGTGAGAAGTACTCTGGGACACACTTTTTGTTTCATTCTTTAATTAAATTCAGTTTCATTCTCTGGCGCATCTCAAATTTTAAAACATCATAAAACAAGATATTTTTCACAAAAAAAAGCAGATTCCATAGAATAAAGAAATATTGAATGTTGGGTAAATGAAAAATCAAAGTTAATTACTTATCGCTTTGAGGAGATTCTTAATATTGAAACTGCTCATCCCTAACATGGGCCCAGTGGCGTAACGTTTCTCAGCCAGTTCATCGTGGTTCTTGAAACCAACCGAAAACTTTCTGTGTGATCCTTGGTAGCATTCACCGGACGAAGATTCCTCTACCGCTACCTAGCATAAATTGAAAGCTCTCCCAAAAATGACCACTGCTCCAGGACGTGTTGAGTTTGCAACAGTTGCACAACTGTAACGTCCGGTGGATGCAACAACTGATGGTTGCTGAGATATCGATAATCAAAGACAAAAGGACGTATGAAGATCTAAAAAACAGAAATTAAAGCTGAATGAATATTACAGCGGTTAAGCAAAAAAAAAAAATTTCCCACACCCGTGGACAAAAAACGAAACTTGAAAAGGTTTGAAATTTTGTTGTTGTTGGTTTTTTTAATATCACTCAAAAACTGCTGACTCTACAAACAAAATTTCGATTTCATTCTTATCTTTCAATTTATTTCAGTAGTGCATTATAATATCCAAAAAACGAACTGCATTGATTTGAACCGATATATACTTAAAAGATTTCGTTATAAATCACATTTATAAGATCATCTATTTCATCATTTTTACTGTTATTTGAATTCAATTTTCAGACTTAGCTAGACTCAATATGAGTAATCATATCAAATATTTTTTTGCTGTCTGATGAGCCTAATACATCAACAATCTTTTAATAATTTCAATTAACAAGCAGATAATTGGATTTTACAACCAATTGGTTCTTAAAAAGATAAAGAAAAATTAAATAAATAGTTCAACAACGCTACTGCATTGGCTCATTTCACAGAATAATAGGAACAAAATGTACAGAAAATATATTTCGTTTGATAAGAAATGAGCTTTCCTTTTGCTAACAGATTCCATTTAACAAAGAAAAGCAACATAACTGAGGCATAAAACAGGAAATGTGCGTCAAAGTCCGACTGCTTTGAAAATTTGCAAACTTCTTTCAACATTGGGGGGGAGGGTCTCGTCCAGAGTTTTAAAAAACCCATCACAGGGTGTTCCAAATGTTGGGTCAAAAATAGGGATCGAAGTGTGGCTCATATTATTTCTTTTCTAAATATCTTGAGCACAAACCGTTTTCACAGTTTTGAAGTCGAAAACTGGAAATATTGTGAATTTCTTGAATTCTGAAAAGTTCGTAACAGGGTGTTCCAAATTTTGGGTCAAAAATTGGGATCAAGATTGGCCCACAGCTTTTGTTTTTCGAATTAGAACCCTATTTTTTATGTTTGCGTTGGATTCTGCGAAGAAAAATAATGATAGTGTTCTAACAAGTCAATGCACCTTAAATGATTAATTCTTGAGTTATTCAGGATTTTTTGATTTTATGTCGCACCTAGAGTAAAATTTATAAAACCTGATTCATACAAACAATGATAAATGAATTCAGAAAAAGGTCTGTCACTAGTGAATTATTGTAATGATTGATCTTCTATGAATTTGACTCTACGTACGACATAAAATCAGATAATCCTAAGCGTTAACATGTTAGAACACTATCATCATTTTTCTTCGCAGAATCCAACGCAATCATAAAAATATAGGGTTCTTATTCGAAAAACGAAAGTTATGGGCCAATTTTGATCCCAAGTTTTGACCCAACATTTGGAACACCCTGTGACGAGTTTTTCAAAATTCTAGAATTTTACAATATTTCCATTATCTTCGACTACAGAAATGTGAAAACGGTTCGGGCATAAGATATATAGAATAGGAATAACAAACATTATACCGAAAACTCTCATCTCTTTTTTTTCTTCAGTGTTTACTTCATATATTGAAAAGTATTTCGATGAATGCAACGATTTATAATAATTTGAAACGATAAAACAGAAAAAAATTTTTAACATTTTTTTTCATACCCTGTATAAATGAAACTGGTCAGGCTTCAAGAATATTTTAGCTCGGTAGATAATGTCGAACACGAACAATATCCTGATACCAATTTTCAGATTTCAAATTGGTCCAGGTCTCCAGAAACGTCTAATAGGCGAATAGGCCGTCGAACTCAATACACCCTGTATTGTCATGATATGTTCCTATGTAATGATTGTATGACTTATTTTTTAAATTTTTTGAAAGTCATTATTTTCCTGTTGAGGGGGTAATTACCCCATTGACCCTCCTCCCCCTATCAACGCCAATGTATAGGAATATGATGTATCATTTGAAAGAAAATTAAATTTTTTTTCAGTCATTCTTAAAATATACAGGGCTTCCCTTTTGAAAAAATTCTTTACAACCGTTTTTGTTTGTCTCGATAAACCATCGAATTTTGAATGACCCTGTATAAAAATAAGCGTATTTCGTAACACCTGCATAATGCGTAGAATCTAAGCTTTTTGCATAACGATGAGTAACTACTTTTCAACATAAGCGGCAACACCGTAGCACTGAAAATATTTTAGTTCGATAAAACATCTGCTCTTGTTCAAGAAAGAAAATTTTCAATGAATTTCTGCTTTCCGTTCTCCGTAAACGTCTAACGTACTATTGATGGATCTCCCTGTATAAGGGAGATTTGAAAAGTCCTACCTACGTCAATTGATTCCCCTCAAGAACCTTCGAAATAGGTTTGTCTTTTTTGTACCGATAATTATTTAGAGGATATCCACCTTTGCAGTGCAAAATCCCTAATATTTTTTCATTCTGAATCTCAACAAGAACTGAATGACTGAAAGTTTCCGATGATCATATCATATCGAATGATGAATGAGAGGTGACCATGATGGTGTTTATAATTGCATCCCCGGTTTCAAGGAATCATTAGTCAACGTCAGCATCGAATTGGGATATGCCTATGAAATTATTGTTGACGTCAATTAAGGTTGAAACCAGAAAAATCCATTAGCAAAAGCGTAAAATTCATTCATTTTTTCGACAAAGTCCCTTTTACTAATTTTAGTTTTCTATCGCAGAAATACTCATATATTCATATTATTGGATCTTTATTCGCTTATTTGAAAAAAAGCAAGTCAACGGTCCACTGAAAAAAAAGATATGCAAATGGAAATATAGGTAGTTAACCCTACACTTCTCAAATTTTTTATTCTGTTAGAAAAAATATTATTTCGATTCGTTTTATTGGAGTGATATGTGTAAAAATGAGAAAAAAATTTTAGAGTTTATATAAAATTTTATTTTTGAAAAACATCAGTTGTATCAAATTTGATACAATGTCGAATATTATAATATCACATGGGATAAATGAATAAAATTATGTTATATAGTATGTATCTTACTTTTATCAGAGGAATAATAGTTTTTATAATTCAATTTCACGAGAAACAAATGTATAAACTAGTCTGAATCACCTCACACTTTTGACATTACATCAACTAGCTGCACTATGGAAATGAAAACAACCCACAAATTATATTCTAGAGCGAAAATTCATTATGAACCGTATTGCATCTTAGAATAAGTATGTATCAAAAATGATACAGCGCATCATGGGTCAGAAACTACTAGATGAGATAACTTTGAATGGAGTTTATTTGGTTGTATCCACTGAGTTATCTAACTCAGTGGTTGTATATCTGATTTGATACAATAGGCAGTGTAGGGTTAAACACATGGTGGAAGAATCCTTCCATCATGGGTAGCTACCCAGGCGGAACGTTAAAGAGGTGGGAGGCTATAGCTACGATGCGATAAGAAGAAGATGCAAACTGTTTCAATAATTATAGAGTATAAACATAGGAAACAGTAATTTTAAAAACCGATTACGATTTTTTGTTATGAGGAACCCTAAAAGTTTAGATGGCGCTAAAATCATGCCTACTTGAATTTCGACTTTGTCGAGGCTAGAAAATATCATCTTGTGCGCCGAAACCAGAAAATTTCTACATTAGCCTGGAATCAAACTCGGACCTCGTGGTCTCAAGTCAACCGCACTAATTACTGAGCTACACTACGTGTTTCCCAATCATAATATATTTAGCATATTAATATCTGGCGCATTCAGATATTCTCTAAATAATTTCGGAATAAGTAGATGGCGTTGACGTAAGCGTAGTCGCTTCGTTTCCAATCTTTCTTGTCTATAAACTTTGGGTTGGTGTTCTTGTAGTGTCTGTAAACTGATTATGGAGATACTATCCTCATACGGAAAATGTGCCAATAATTATTAGCTCGTGATGCATCAGGTCAATTTCAGATTGTACCTCAGGGGATGGGACATAATTGGAAATGAGCGTTTTTTCTTTTGAACATTATTTTTTAAATAGAAATTACTTATGTAGATCAGTGCTGTTAGTGATTTGTTATAGATTAGTAAGTTAGTGTAAGTGAACATTAAAACCGCTGAATAATTTAATTATTTTTTTTAGCCCCCACAAAATGCATCCAAAACGAGTGTACGAGTATCAGTCAGTTTTTTTTCTAATTCACCCAATATCCATTGAATGGAATATGATATTTCCATCAATATCGTTCAGTGCCTTCTGCTTTTATTTATTTATTTAACATTAGGAATACAAACAGGTCAGAGACCCATGAAGAGTATCCACAAATTACACTAAGGGCCGCTTTATTCACCTACCGGTGAATTGTCTAGTAGTGTTACTGTAAGGAAAGTCGTTGTTGAATGAAATTCATTTCCCAGTAGAACGAAGTCGCCTGTAAATCTTGCTTACTGAGCAGGTAAATTTACAGACCACTCCTACCTGTCAGTAAACGTCTACCAAAGGGATCCTACCTCGTAGTTTTGTTTGTAAAATTTGATTTCGGAAGTTTCGTAGGCAGTCGGCAGTAGCTCAAGTTTTAGGTTAGGTCAAACAGAGAAGACATAACCATGGGGATGAAATACGAATCTTTGCGCCTAGTTGCGTTTTCTAACAGCTTACCTGGTGGCCGACATAAATTGTCATGTATAGTCGCTTTCTCTATCTTACACTTTGTATAAGCTTACCTTTGTCATCGAATATTAGGTACAAACCGTTTAAAAACATTCACTCTCTTGTATCTCTTCAGTAGCAACCGAAAGGATGAACATGAATATTTACGGATTATCTGTAAATTCGACGAGGCAGTAGTTAACGCGTAGGTATTTGACAAGGAAGTTGAATAAATCGGCCCTAAGATGAAGAAAAACAGCAAAATCCTTCACAACAAATCAATCCAAAAATGAAAACCTCATTGCATAAAAAATGTTTCTTAAGCATTGAAAAAAGTTAGTTGGTAGTCGCATCAAAAATTTTACAGATAATTAATAAATCCTTGACAGGATGCCAACACATACAGAGTGTCCCAGAAGTCGACGTCAAGCCGGAATCGGGTAAGAGGCTGAGTCATAGTGGTCACCAGAAAAATATTAAAAAAAATCTAAGTCGTGTATTTTTCAAATTTTATTGCATTTTGTATTATTCGGGAATATACATAACTTGTGACGATTCCCGATTCCCGAGATAAAATTTTTTATTTTCTTCCAATTTCATTTTTCCTATGTTATCCCCAATAATGCTTCTGGAACCTGTAAGCTTCAGTTCTATGAAAATGGTTCCAGATTGAAGAATAATGTCGCTTTTTGCCGAACCAAATTCAAAATTAATATTTCGACCAAGTTCAACTGATTTTACTGAACAGAATTTGTTATACATCAAATTGGCAAGTTGCTTCAAAAGTTAGCACATTGCATAAGGTTTCTGAAATGCTATTACACTTACTATATTATTCCTTAGATCAGTCAAAAACGCCCTTTCTTGAAGAAACACAGTTTCGAACAATTTCTTCGAACTTTATAAAAATTATTCTAGTGTATCCAATACTTTAAAAATCCGGATGAATCGACATTTGAGAAAGGTGGTGACCTAAACCCCTATAATTTCTTCGAAATTCACATAGAAAATCCGAATTTAATGAGAGAAGATAGATCTCAATATCTTTTTAATATAAATATGTGGACTGGAATGTTGAACGGATGAGTCATAGCACCTTTTGAGTTGCCAGAGTTCTTAAATGCTGAAATTTATTTAGATTTTTCACAAAATCATTCGTCAAATTTACTGAAAGATGTGCTACTTAGAATTTCCAGAGAAATATGGTTCCAGTAAGATGGGCGCCCGCGCACTATGACCTTTCAGTTAGAGAATATCTAAATGAAGAATATCCGAGAGTATGGATATGGCGATCTGGTACAATCTCGCGGCCAGCTTGTTCACTTGATTTGAATCCCTTGAATTTTTTGCTGGGAGCTGTGAAAGAAAAAGTTTATTGAAAAACGGCATGTTCTCCAGTAAATTTAACAAATAATGATTTTGTTAAAAATCCAATGAATTCTATAGGTTCATGTCTCAATCCTTTTTAAATGTTGATTCATGCGGATTCTTGAAGTACACTCATTACTACAATCATTTTTTCAAAGTTCGAAGAATTGTTCGAAACTGTGTTTCTTCAAGAAATACATTTTTTGACGGATCTAAGAAATAATTTAGTGAGTGTGGTAGCATTTTAGAAACCTTATTAAATATGCTTACTTTTGGAGCAACTTGCAAAAATGATGTAGTACAATTTTTTTTCAGAACAAACAGTTGAATTTGGTCGAATATTAATTTTGAATATTTGGTTCGACCAAAAATGACATTATTGTTCAAGCTGCAACAATTGGATTCGAATTGAAGATTACAGGTCACAGAGGCACTATTTGGGAAAACATAGGAAAAATAAAATTTGAAAAAAGTAAAAAATAGTAGCAACAGGAGTTCGAGAATCATCGCAAGTTGTGTATACGACTTAGATTTTTCAAAATATTTTTATGATGACCTCTATGATTCAGCCTGTTACCTGATTCCGGCTTAACGTCGACTTCTGGGACAGCCTGTATAATGATTGAATATAACCATGAAACCCGTGTGAAACACGATTTAGTTCTACAAGATGTGGCAGAATGAACAGATTTGCCACAGAATTAGAGAAAACATAATGTGACATACATGCCCAATCAACAAGAATTCTCTTCTATAGCCCCTACACTCTATGGTTTCAAGCACAAAACATTAATATAAAAGAAATGCAAACTACTTACTAGTCTAACCCTCAGTTGCAGCAACGTTAATTTTAAAGCTACCTTAATCCTCCTTGTCTCTGATCCTCTTTTAAACAAAGTATTCATGGCTACCGTCTATGGATAAATTGTTTAAGGGAGAATTGAGGGAGCATTAAATTTTAATGGTAACTTGGTGTTAGGCTGCCTCAGTAAGGCAGCAGATACGCTATTCAGTTACTACACCATTTCCAAATGTAATTCAGAAGCCTTCAAGTGTATTTCAGATCGATCAATTGAATTTCAGAAAATATCAAATGTATTTCGGATCAGTAAATTGGATTTCATTTTTTTTCTGAAATTCCGTTGACTAATGGCGAACGATATACCTATTCTTGATAATGGTATATTTGTTGAAACATTATTTAGTCTGTTTCTATTATCTATGTGGTTGGTTGTTACCGACGTTTCGGGAAGCATTCGCCTGCCGTCCTCACGGTGTTGTTGGTCCTGAGAAGGACCGGTTTTCGCCAAACTTGTTCTGTCTGAACTTGTGCGCTCCATTCTTTTTCAATTTCGCAATTCAACTCACTCTAAATACCAGTCTACCGAAGTAAGGAATTATTATACAATTTAAGTTGGTATGACAATTGTTCATCAATGTCACAAGAAGGCAGATGACAGAAATGACTGGACTTCGTCAAACTTCAAGAAGAAGAAGAAGAAGAAATCATACATATATTATACTTTTTGTGGTAGAGGTCAACAAACACTGACCAATATCTCCACTTCGAATCTAACCATAATCTGAACACCAAATTGGAAGCAGCCAGATGCTTATATGACAGAGCACCCAAGATATATGCTCTAGTCCAGAAGATCGTGATGAGGAGTTCAACAACATAACAGAAACCCTCAACAGAAACGGCTACCCCAAGAAGTCTTCAGAAGGCCATAGAACCAAGAGAAGCGGCAACAGAGCAACAACCAACAGACAATGAGCAGACCGAAACGATTACACCTATCATACCATATCAGTACAATATCAAAAGTGGACAAAAGAGAGATTTTTCAGTTCGATTATTGTTTCAAAGAATGTTTCCTGCCATTATTTGGCGACTTGATATACCTAGGGAGTCAAAAATGTGTTAGTTCGTGTCTGAAAAAATGTGACTTATCACACTTTACCTCTGAGGTGCTGATATGTGAAGGGGTTAACCGAGAAAATAAGAAGAATTGGTAACAAATACAAATTTGAAAATTGAAAATTAATGGCTTTGCAGACGGAATTGAATTCTGGAAAAATGACCAGCCCGAGCAGGATTTGAACCTGCGACCCTCGAATTACTAGTCCAATGCACTAACCATCTGTGCTATCGGGAAGGCCGAAGGTTCCATCTGATCTTCGGTTGGTGACCCTCCCAGAATTCGATGTTAGTTTTGTTAGTTTAATTCTTTCACGCTCGTGAAGAATTCTTTGGGGAGTTAGGGTTGGAAGGGGAACTCATTCGCAATCGGTGGTCATCGATGATTCGATTTTTACCTTTCATCCGATGCGTCTTTCGCGATTTTCGCGATTTATCAGCAGGAGTCGGGTAGTTGAATCTACCGACCACCGAACACTGTTAATTAGCCAAGATGAATAAATTCTGAATGAATGTTAACGTCTGAAAATTATATGAAAATTGAAAATTAATGGGTCGCAGGTTCAAATCCTGCTCGAGCTGGTCATTTTTCCAGAATTCAATTCCGTCTGCAAAGCCATTAATTTTCAATTTTCATATAATTCTCAGACGTTAACATTCATTCAGAACAAATACAAAGTTAGAACAGCATTCAAGATCAAGAATACTGTCAGGGTCAGGGGAAAACTCACGAAGGTGAAACCAGACAACTAGAACCAACGGTGAGGTTACACTGTCAGCCAAAGCAAATCAAAACAATCCTCCTCTACTTGATGCAGAGAGATGATATAATGCCACGACAACTATATTTTAATAGTAATTTTTACCTATTCAATCCGGAGAAATATAATGTCGAAGCGTTCGAAAGTTAACCATTATAATGATTGAAGCGTAGCAGGTAGCCCGGTTTCCGAGTTATTATTCGGCATCAGTACCGCTTAATGCCTTCGTCCACTACAACCAAAATGAGTCGCAGACCTTTATTCAGTGTTGCTAGGCAATTCCCGGAAATAAACATCTGATCTTAATTTTTACCAGCCCATGTTTAGGTCTAACGCACACGAACGATTGTCGGTGAACGACTATTTTGTAGGAGGTTAACGCACACGGACGACAGTCTACGAATAAAATCAAATGGAGCGCGCTCCGACAGTTTTGTAGGCACGACTAAAAGTAGTTCGTGTGCGTTGGTGCATTCACATACGTGTTCTGCATTTCGACCGACAAAATTGTAGCTCACCGATTGTCGGTCGTGTGCGTTAGACCTTATAGTTACTAAATCAGTCTTTATGACTTTTATGACTCATTTCTTGCTGTTGAAAAATATATCTCTCGGTATTCGGGTACTCCCGCCCGATACTATGAGTTAGTGCCTACAGCCATCGCTCAAGTGCAAGTAATGAAACGTTAAGACTTGGTATCTCTCTTCCTCAACTAGCTTGTGCCACTTCTGGTAGCCTCGAAACTCAATCTCCACCAATTAATAAACTATTGAATTCCGAAATCGATGAAAAATCGGGAACCGCAAAGCCCTGCAGCTACGAACAGTACGCAAATCATTGTACATGACATTGGTGCAATTTAAAATATGAAGGGAACAGACACGACCACCTGTCAGTCGAGAGGTCCTTAATTGCGAGGGCTCGAGCTCCGATCCATTCAGGGAATCCTGAATTTATCTACAGCAATTTGTGAGAAGGGCTCTGCTCAAATTAAATTGTCAATTCCTGCCAAACTCGAATGGAAATCAATGCGCGGGTAATCATCTCGCTCCTATATTGGTGCGATTGTTGATTTCTTCCGTGCTGGTGAAAATCAATCTCGAGGTTCGGATTTTTCTTTCGTATCCTAATTTCCGTATATTTTATAATCTAATGAAGAACCCAGATTCACTGGAATGTTGCGATTAACACCTTGATGAATAGAGGAAGAATAATTACTCAACCACTACCTTATGCTTCATGTATATCGTGTTTTTCGTATTTGATCGTTTTTAGTGGCACATCAACAAAGCCTACACAGAACTCACCCATCGACCCATCTTTCTGAATCGCACAAGCTTTGGTAGTGCCGATATGTAAATCTATGCCATAAACCTTCCGAAGTTGTCATGACTGCCGTTTTTGAAACGCAAATCGCCATTCGTTAAAATGCGTATGCTTAATGATGCGAATGATTTCGAGAATAGGTCCCCAGGAGGCAGTGATTTTATCTCGTACTTATTTTCGAATTTGGTATGAATCATTCAATCTCTTCTCTCAGTTATCCTGAAAGTTTCATTAGAGTTTTCTCCTCCAGTTTCTGTAAAAAGAAATTATTAGAACATTTTTAAATAATTGGAGAAAGGCCCCTGCGTAAAACTTGAGCACTAATTTGTCAGGGACGAAATCTTAATGAAAATTATTGCCTAACAATAAACAAAGAGAAAACACTTCGAACTCTAAAGCCAAACGTTTCTTTTTCTAAATCAGACTGCTTCGTCAGACAAATTATATATTTCATTCAACTGTAGAATCGTCGGAATATTTTGATTTTTCAATTGACATTTGTCAATATATAATGACAGATTAATATTGATTACTAGATGGTGATATTATTATCATTATAAACGCCTTTAATGAAAAAAATACATATACATTCCTTGTTAATTTTCACAGATCATTTGGTGGCGGAGTCTAGCCTAGCTATTCTTACTCAACCACCACAAAAAAAAAAAATACAATAAGTTCAAAATCCAAATTCAAATTTAAAATTTCAAATGGCACCCGATAACTAAAATGATCAACCATTCAACTCTCAACATAGTGGTACTGCCCACTCAAACATCCTCTCACTCATTTATCTGGTTCTGTCTGCTCAAAAGAAATGCTTTACAATTAGTGGCAAACCTACTATTACTCATAGCCTTGAACTCATTCGGAAGCATGTTATAAAGAGATACCGCGGAGTAGACGAATGATCTGCGGAACATGGCAGTGCGATGACACGGAATAAGAAACTGCTCTCCAAACCTTGTTACTCGTCCATGTCTGAAACCCACTGCAACAAACTTATCACGGAGATATCGAGGAGAATCTGCAGAATTCAGCAATGTATGAGTAAAGTTAGCCAGGTGTTGTTTCCTCCGATTGCTCATATTGAGCCACCCAATGTTGGACATTGCATGTGAAACATGACCAGAAACCAACCTACAGCAGGCATTCTGAACTCTCTGAACACGTTCCTTCTCACTCTGGCGCAAACAGAGTCCATAAATGAAGTCACAGAAATTAAACTCTGGAAGTACTAGCGCCTCACAAAGGGTCTTTCTCAGACTACGGCTCAGAACGTGTCTGCTATTGTATAATAGTTTAATGTTGGAAAAAGAGCTCCTCAAGAGGTTCTCAATATGAGACTCGAACCGTAAATCACTGTCTAAATATAGACCCAAATTCCTAGCTGAGTCACTCACAGCTAGCTTGTTTTCACCAACTCTGATGTCTAATGAACTCGTGAGAGCTTCTCTCGAATTTCCAGACGCAAACAGCAGCAAAACGGTCTTGTCAACATTAAGCGTGAGAGCATGCTGTTTTGATACTAGAGCTATATTGGAGAGTTCAGCACTCACGCTCCTATTGACAGTCTCCAAATCACCTGAATCGAAATGCCTAAATAGCTGCAAATCATCTGCATAGGCTTGTGCACTACAGAAATTAGCTGATTTAAGTATGTCTGCAGTGTAAATAATAAAAACTAACGGACCTAAAATAGATCCCTGTGGAACACCAGTAAGCGCGGTTTCACACGGTCCGGGTGTATGTCCGTCCGAGTTTTCGCCCGTCAACCGGACAAGTAGAAATACGCAGTTTAGCATAGGTTCTTTCACACTTTCCGGACACGGGTGAATCGCCGTCCGGGCATACAAAACGCCCGGATGTTCCCGCTAGAACTCACGGAGCCCGGACGGGCAATCGCCCGGACTTTGCCCTAGAGGACCACAGTGTGCCATGAGTGCGTTTACACGATCCGGATGTTTAGTCGTCTGATTGCTCTAGACTAGAAGAAATAGATTCCGAAATCCTGATAACTCCAGTTTAGGAGAAACCCGAAATCTGGGACAAAGGAGCGGAGGATTACAAAAATCGAATTGAAAAAACTGAAGCGTGTAGAAATATTTGTGCCCAGTTGAGGGAAAATTTCGTAAATTTGAGTGCAAAGGGTGAACCCAAATTTGCCTATTTCGTTGTTTTTTTCGCCGATGTTTCAATAAAGCGATCAAAATATGTTTGCGTCTACCTACTCGTACCTAGCACCTAGTAATCCGGATTTTCGCATTTGCCCGTGTGAAGAGAGCTTCCGGGTGCCGCCCGGACGGGCGATTACACGGACGGACAAACACCCTGACCGTGTGAAACCGCGCTAAGAGTATTAATGGGCGTTGAATATTTACCATCATTATAAATAACCTGGGATCTACCACGAATATAAGAATTCATCAGCATACACGCATGAGAGTCAAAGCCGTAATATTTCAATTTAGAAACAAGCAGCGTGTAATCCACCGAGTCGAAGGTCCTGGAGTAATCGAGCAGAATTAAAACGCTAGATGCCCGTTCCACTTGGCGACCACAACGCTCAAAATCGTTAAATTGGACGGCTAAAGGAGCATTTTGAGCGTTGTGATCGCCAAGTGGAACGAGCCCTAGATGGACCTCTATCACGTGCCTCGATCACCTCACTGTGCACCGCTGTCAGAGCAGTCGCTTTACTGAATCCTCTCCTGAAGCCACACTGATTCTGGGGTAAGATCTCGTTTTCCCTCAAATCATCGACAATCTGATTGTATAAAACTCTTTCAAACACCTTGGATATAGCAGGTAAAATACTTATTATCCGTAAATCATTGTACCCCGCTACAGTCAGCCTTCTTTGCAATAGGTCTACCTATGGCAGTCTTCCATGAGTCAGGAAAATAATTTTACTCAATACAACTATTGACTATAACTAAATCGATGAAGGGACTACAATATTTGAGCATTGTTGCACTTATGTGGTCAGTGCCAAGAGCATTAGTTTTGAAGTTATTCAGAATAGAACTCACCTCTGAAACAGTCGCCATCGAGAATGAAAAGCCACCACCAGAATCAAACCGATTGTTCTTATAAAAATGAACCTTCTCAGATGTTTCCCCAGATATATTTTGTAAATAGAAGGCAAAAAACGCACAATACCCTCAGGATTCGATATATGAGATGGAATAATGCGGTTACTTTTCGAACGAACACTAAGATCACTGAGGGTTTTCCATGTTCTCTTGGCGTTGTTTTCTGCACAGACAGAGTTCAGATATCGTTATTTTATTTCAAAATTTCTTGCAAACAGTTCTTTTTTCAATAAATCAAACCAAATTCGATCTATTCCCACTGAACAATTGGCCAGATTATTAGCCTCATCCAACAAAATACAAGCTGACTCTTTGATTTTTCTTTTATAATGTAGTGTACTCGTTGCATTTTTTTACCGTAGTTTCCCTGTAAGCCTAATCCATTAACTATCAGGATAATTTAAGGGTAACATCACTCGTCAAGTACTAGATACATATTCCCTTATTATTGATTATGGATATTTCTATTGATTACTTTCGTTTTGATTTATTTGAATACTTATTTCAGTCAGGTTCATACTCTTGAAAGTCTACTGCAACAGTCATATCTTCTTCGATTTCCTCCTTTTCCTCTTCGTCTTCCTCTTGCTGCATGTTCATAAATGGTTCAAATGTGTCTGAGTAATTCGTCCTCTTCATTAAAGTCACAGGAGTTTTTCTCAATTCTACTCAACTGTACAATCGAGCAAGATTGACTTTGGCAAATGGTATACGCTGGAGAACACTAACCCATCTTTTTTACATGCAGCTTTTGGCAGTACAACCTTTTCTGCAGTTGCAAAAAATAGTGTTGATGAGTTTTTCTGGAGCAGGTGGGTGTTAAGTTTGAATCGGTTCCAGAGTATTATCTATCAATTTCCAACATGTCTTTTGGGTTCAACTCATTGCCTATCCATGTTTGAACTTGATAGCATACTCGATACAAATGCTGATGTTGGACGAAAACATGATAATTGTCCTTGTTTCTTGTTTCGCGTATTTTCTGCAGAAGTTAATTATCGGTAAGTAATTTTTTTTGGAGCTCCATAAACTGAATTTCGATTTTATTATCTAGAGTCTGGAATTAATTTCTATGAATACTTTAGCGTGGTCAATCAAATCAAATTTTTCGAATAATTTAAATACTAAAGATTTGCTCCTTCTCTACATTGCTCAAGAAGTGTTGCAGCAGGTTACCGCATGTAAAAATAAAATATAATTTTTACATTTCTGATAAGCAGATTACCTTTTTAAAGAATACATTGATGTTCGCTGTTGAGCCCTTCCAGGTTTCAGAAAAAAATATCTTTATCCACTGGAGTCCTTGCAGTAAATCAACATCTTCACCAACTACAATTTTTGTGTTTGTTGCATTAAATTGCACGAAGATAAATTGAAATAATCAGTTGAGGACTGACTATATTTCCAATAAATGTTTCCAGAAATATACAATATATATTGACACAAATAGGCCGGAAGTGCCAGATCAGTGGCTTTTACAGGGTGTGAAGTGAATCACACCACGATAGAGTAGATCAAAATTTCTGAAAATCCGATTTTTTTTTAACACCGTATTATGGAGTGACGAATCTTCGTGCCGAAAAGATGGCTGCATGAAACTTTCTTGAATTCTGAACAGATAATAGATTTGAGAAATATTGGTAATGATATCACCAATTTTGAATCTCCATAAAATGAGGAAGTTTATAAAAGTGTTTGCAAAAAGAAGTTGGTGTAATTTTTAGAACCACAGAGGGTTTCTTCAGAGTAATGAAGATTATGTGGTAGAGAGAATTCTTTTAATTAACATTTATTTTGAATAATTTTAATTAGGAGTGATAATACAATATCTAGGATTAATATGAGCTGAAATCGATATCTTTAATCACATACTGGCCCTGTGATTGAAAAAAAAATTGGTGGAAAATCGGTAATTCTAGGTATATTCATGAAATGCCATTTTTACATTTTTGATTAACTTATTTTGGTGTCATTCGATACAGGTTGCTCTACTCTATCCTCTATCGTGGTGTGACGTTTGATTCACTGGTTATGGGGTGTCCCATAACACCCTGTATATGCATATCATGTAAAACGTGACTTTTAGAATCGCGATATCTTAGGGATAGTAACTGTTAAAAAAAATCCTGACCTTTACCCCGAATAACTGACCACGTACACACACACACACACACATATATATATATATATATATATATATATATATATATATATATATATATATATATATATATATATATATATACAGGCTGTCCCACCGGGAGTGCCCATTAGAAGTTTATGGAGAAATAATTATTCGATCAATTTCAAATTTTGTGTGGATATATAAGCCAAGTTGACCTTCATTTGTGATATACTTTCAAATATCAATGACTTCCGCTTTCACCGAAAATGGTATCAACTTTCTTATTTCAAATGGAACACCTTGTATATTATGAGTATATAATTTGATAGGAAATACACATTTGGCTGACATTTACAATCAGGAAGGCCTGACCGCGAAAATGAGACAAATTTTTTTTATGAATATTTTACAGTTTTAACCTGTCAGACATTTTATGCTCACTCGTAAATTAGACTTGTTTTACTTCACTGCAGTATACCTCAAACTACTAGTACTGTTTTTATCACTGGAAAAAAGGCGATATATTCGTATGTTCCGACATTCCGTCTCAACTCATCGGGAAATCAACCCTAAATACTGTTTTGTTACAATTTGGGTATTCCACACAAACTATCAATGTATCTTTCATTTTTCATTTGTAAGTTTGCAATCAGCACGAGAACACATTTTGAGTAGGTATTTTACACAAACTGGCACATTTTATATGCCTCACTAAACCACAAAAAATGAGTAATGGTTTTGAGACTGTAGATAAATAATTTGATGACGACAAACTGCTCAAACGATTGGATGGTCATATTTTAGGTAATTTGATCTGTTCCATCAGGAAGAGGCTACGTCTTGGAAAGAGGGTCTATAATTAATTCAAATTAGATATGAATAGACATTTGTACAACAAATCTAAAATCTAACCAATTTAACTTCTGACCTAAAGTACCTATCACTTTTCTTTATCACATGGAGGTTTTTGCGAACATAGAATTGATAGTATGTATCTTGATGAATAAAATCTACATCGAAAGGTAGTTTATGTTCACAATATTAATGTGAGAATTGAAGGTCTTATCACTTCCCCTTTTCATATAACAAGTATTTTTGAAAGAAGCTTTACTTATAACATCGCCTAGATCTACAATAATTCTCTTCCTTTTAGCTTCAAGCACCTGAGTATGAATAATTTCAAGATAAGCGCTTTCCGATACTACCTCGATGAACAGAAAAGATAAGGTTTTTTCTTCTTGCTATTTTCCTGAGTCCTGTGTGTACTCCTTTTTTTTCAAACAGTGAACGCAGAACGCATAAATCGAATAAATCAAATGTATGTATATACAATATGTCTCTTTTTTCTTTTTGGTTGAGTTGAGCAGCATATATGCACGCGTGCATAACTGGACTCCGCTTTTTTTCACAATTAAGCTGAGAATAATCACTATACTTGAATACTTGTGAAAATAAAGTAATTTATTTTTATTATGATGTCATCTCATGCCCGTATGAAGTTCAGAAGAACACAGAATAGGTCACGAATCAGCAACCCAATTCACATTCACAAAGACACTACAATATGTATTTTCTTGTGATATAGATTAGAACACAATATATAATCAATAAATTTCCTAACAGTACAACAAGTGTACTTATCAGAGTTTCAGCAGAGGTTACTGCCGGGGCATCATACAATTAAAATTTAAAGATAAATTGAAATTTTAATCCTCCATTAAACAGTTAAGATATTTGATTGACGGTTTCCATGTTTAATGAAGGATTGAGATTTCAATAAATCATTATCTTAAATGGGCCTTCACAAAACTGGCAGTTAGACAGTTATGAAAATTTTCACGAAATAAGCTGAAATATTTGATGTTCAATGACATCTCCCTCTTTTAAAAGAAATAAACTACAGTGGGGATTCTTAAAGTAGGTACCTATATGAAACTCAGATTTTATGCAATGTAGTTATTATCTTATTCAATAGATTTTCCCGTGAGAAAAATTTGGTGACGCCATCTGAATTGAACATAAAGGGACAGTCGAAGTCATATTGAACATAATATAAAAACTCTGGATATGGTATGGCGAAATATTATGAAGAAATAATGAAAAGAACATAGCGAA
Source organism: Hippodamia convergens (assembly GCA_038502775.1). Classification (NCBI taxonomy): domain Eukaryota; kingdom Metazoa; phylum Arthropoda; class Insecta; order Coleoptera; family Coccinellidae; genus Hippodamia; species Hippodamia convergens. The sequence goes on from CM076609.1 coordinate 36,026,154, forward strand.
GCGGAAAACAACATAAAAAGTGTTTAACTCAAACATCTATGTTGTTGTTATTTCTCAATATGGTGAAAAAGTCTCGGCGCTGAAAATATATCAGATGGTAAGAGCAGAACTCATTACCCAAGAAACCAAGCACCAAAGATACCCTGTATATAATAGTCACATTTGGTATTTTCAGAACGTCAGCACAATAAGCTACTCCCTAGCACATCATTCAAATATAGAGTGACTTGAGTGGCTTATTGCGATGCTATGAAAAACTCAGGGCCTTCATTTTGAGGAGCAGTATTCATTAGAGACATACCGATTCGTTCCATCTTCGGATGATGAGGTTTTATTGAGTTTGTCCCTCCGCCTTATATGGGAATTCCAGGAATACTTCGTGGATTCGTCCGAACAAAGCGAAGAGGGTTGAGAATATGAATGGAAAGATATCTAGGAATTTTTCGGAAAGGTACCTACGTTTCATAATTCCGATGAACTGGCACAGGGTCCTTTGTACACGAGGAATAAACACATATTTCATGTTTTTTCCAACTACTTTTTCGTTTGACTATTGCATTTAGTTCGCCATATGAGAATGAACAGATATATTGTGAGTGAATAAACTAAGGACCTAATAACTACCTTAGATAATGAGGCATTGAAATTTTCACCGTTTGTCATTGAGGGAATTTGGACGACATTACTCTGAGGTAAAATTTTCATCACGATCTTCTCGCCGTTTCGGAGAACACTACTCTTTTCACAAGGCTGTGGAGACGAAAAGTAAAATTCATTGCTTTCATTTTGTTCCGTTTAAAAGCGAACGGAGAAAAATTGGTGCTGGATGAAAGCCTTATCCAACTTAAGATGACGAAAATGTCCTTAAACCACGAAATTAAAGATCAAAAATATCAACAACGAGAAGTATTTAATACATACAGGGATTCATATGTTCTTCAGTATATGAAAACAAATCGTTTTTATATCATCATGTGCTACAGTATTAATATAGCGAATAATCGAGTGCCATTTTCAAATCTTATTATGTGTTGAATAACTATGTTATAGACATTCGTGATAACATATTATGAGATACCACACCTTATCGTTTATTTTACAATTTCCTACTGGATAAGCTCAATTATTATTCGATCAGTCAATGTTGAGAACTAATGATCATTATTGAACCCATTCGAATTACACAACATAAATTTGTCCTAGCAGAAATAAAGTGCCTGTGCGAACTTCTAGTGTTCAGAGTTATTTGAATCCTGTCACGAGATAAAGGTGCATCCTTATTTGGCTCAAATTTAATTCGTATATAATTCTGCGTCAAAATGAAGAACCAACGGAAAACTTTGCTCGGTTATCAGATAAAATCGTAGCAAGTCAAAATTCCACTCCTCTAAATATCCACACACTAGCTGACCCGGCAGCCTTCGTACTGCCTCAATCGATAAACAAAAAAGCATCTTTAATATTATAATAAACTATTATGGTATAATACCTTGAAAATGGACATAAAATTGTCCTGTACAATATGTGTTTCGCCAAACGATGTTGTCTGGAAACAGCTGTTATATTTTTGAATATTGGCCAAGAAGTATTTAGAATCATTTTGCTATCCCAGAAACTAAAGAGCGTAAGGGATCTGGTGGTGGGATCAATTGTGGCAATTGGCAATTAAATAAGCTAGCTGACTCGGCGAACTTTGTTTCGCCTCAGAGATGAATAAAGTTATCATTATTAGTATAAATTGTTTAGAGTAGAGGTAAACCTATAAACTCAAAAATGAATGAAAATAATACATACTAAAACAGATAGAATATTCGAGAAGCTATACATAGGAAGAAAAAAAAAAGGAAATTAGAAAAATTACATGCAATCACTGAAAAGCAGTTCGCAACTGATTCATATTGTCGCCTAGACCATCTATCTAGTGAGATTTTGAAAGCATTCACTGTTCTTGATTCTACCACCTCATTGGGAAGTCGATTCCACGCATCGAAGACTCTATTTGGGAGAAAATTGCTTCTTGGTCCTGTTCTGAAATTCTCCTTGGCAAGTTTGTAGGAGTGTCCCCTCAACGGGCGGTCTTGATTGAGAGGAAAGAGGTACGCCATGTTCATACCAAAAAGTGAGTGGAGTGCTCTATATGTGACAATCAAGTTCCTCTTGCTCTCCGGTCCGAAAAAGAAGGCAAATTGAACTGCCTCAATCTAGTTTCGTAATCTGGGCGTATTCTGCCAAATGGAATGCGGGTGTTCCATCGCTGAACGGACTCTAACAATTCTTGATCTCCTCTCAGGTTAGCCCACCAAACAGGGCCCGCATACTCTCTAAGATAGGACGCACGTAGGTGGTATAGAGTGTCCTGCTAGTAGCTATATCGCACCCAGTAAAAGTTCTCGAAATCCGATAGGTCAGCTGCTTAGCCTTGGATACAACAACCGAATATGCGAAGACCAACCCAAGTCTTCAGTGACGATAATACCAAGGTCACGATGTTGGGAGACACAGGCTATTCTATGCTGGTCGATGAAGTACGGAGTCCTAGGAGTTGTACTAACTATTGGTTTTTTCTGGAAGGAAACATGTTAGGTGAAATAAAAAAATGCAAAAGTACAAAATATAAAAAAATTTAATTGCATTGAAATAGGTATCTACTGGGTGGGTAAAATTGAACTACAACTTTTTAACCGTAAGAGAAAATGAATGACACGTTACTGATAATGCTATCAACTCTTCTTTTATTTTCGAATTATAGGCCAAAATTGAAATTTGGGCGATTTCAACTTTGGCCATTATCTCCGTTTCTGTTTGAGTGCTTAGATGTTGAGATGAAAACATTATTATTATTATTATTATTACAAAAGGAGAAGAGAGGAGGTTTACACCTATAGACTCTCATGAAATACATTAAAAATTATATAAGCACTTTTTTCATAGCAATCCAGTAGCGTACTTAGTTTTTTGCCAATAGGTTTCCTTGCTGAGCTATAACATAAACAACAGTTTCAAATGGATTGGTTGAGGCTTTCGCGGCCATCGTTCAATGTAACCTGTTCTTTCGAGCATTAAGGCCGTCGTCGTAGATTAGGCAGTTCAGTCCAGTGAGAACATCTCCTGAAATATAACTCCTGAAGATGCCAGACACTCGAACTAGCGAAACATCGAGAACTAATCTACGACGACGGCCTAAATGCTTGAAAGAACAGGTTACAGTTTTAAATGGCTTAGAAAAAATCGTAATTTTTTCCCGCTTCAGAAATATATCATACATCGCTCTCAGATTCAGTTAGATATCATGAAAAATATAGTTTGTATGTGACATTCGAAATATTGAGCATTAAGGTGGACTTTCGAGCGGGCGTCTATATCGACAGCGATGACGCGACAGTAGGAGTACAATGAAATTGCATAGAGTAGCATTCGAGTAAAGCGTTACTGACGTTGCTACAGTGACAAACGTCGAACGGCAGCGACAATGCCGAGCATGAACGCCGCAGCAGACGCCGCGTCACTGTCGCTCGGCTCGATCGAAGGTCCACCTTTAAGGTGGACTGGCTCGAAAGTCCACCTTTTTTTATTGAAACATCCAGACGATATACTCTGATCAGGTATGTTACCAATGAATCATAAATCACTCGGAACTTCTTAATGCGTCACCAGAGACGATAAACTGCTCCACACAAATTCTTCATGTAATCGTTCACCAAACCTTGATGAATGATAAATTGAATTTCTTCTTTTTTATCTGCCCTTTTTGCTTTAGGTTTGAGTGGTTCCCCTGATTAAGGTGGTAAATTTATCATTTGATTTTTTTGTTCAAATTCAAGTCAGTTAATGTTATCATTTTACATTTGAGACCTTAGTTTCCTGAATTTATTAGATGAATAATACTAATGTAATGTATTTACTTTATAATTGATATGGCATTGCAGATTAGGGTATTGTATTTTATAGCAAATGTTTTGGCCTTTTCATTTTTATGACAAAATAAAGAGGTCTTGGTGTTCCACTTGTTTGGGCACTACCCTACCATTATACTAGCATTGAACGAAAATTTTCAACTGAGATGTAGATTGCTGAATAAACAACTAACTCATACAAATCAACAAACTTTTTCCCAATAACAAAATCTACATTGAAACATCATGGTAATTGAAACCATAATTTATTAATAAGTCCATCTAGAACGAACATCAGTCTAATGAATCAAATAATTACGTAACAATCAATTTGATAGATAATTCTTCGAGATAATACGGCACTCTAGTGTATACATAAAATTTTTTATCACCAAATAGTTACAAACCACCCTGAGGATGGGATCAATACCAATAGCCCAGGTTATACTGTGTCTGAACAATATTCTAAATATGTACCATAACATAAAAACAGTACATGTTGTGAATTTTCAACACAATCTAGATTTTCCTACAATTAGGGTACGTTCTTTCCGAAATAGGGAGACAGATTCTGTATACCAGAAGCCGGACATGTATATTATAGATGTGGGCAAACAATCTTTGGACATCCATCTGGTATATTTGGAAGAACGAATGGATTTCAATCCTAGAGCGAAATTCGTATTTCTGTGTTCCAACATTGAACAGAATACCTTGAGGATTCTTTATTATCTGTTCATCGTCCACGTTATTTTCATAAACACAGAGGACGGTACTATATCCACTTATTATCCTTTCAAATCAGAAAAGTATCCAGCAACTGAATTCAGTCTTGTCGAAGTGGGAGACGTCACAAATTGTTCGTCGGAAATATTTTTCGAAAAAAAAATTCCTACAGTGTGGAAACAGTCTATCCTCACTTCCTGCCTTCTGGAAGCACCTCCATATTTTATAGAAGGTGAAGGAGGGCTGTGTCCAGAAATATTAGATCTCCTCCTGACCAAGACGGATATTAAACGTCAGTGGATACAAGACGATATAACATCGGAAAATGATTTGACCACACACTTTAAAACATGGCTTATGACTGGAAAATGCGACAGCTACCTTACTTATCTAATTGAAAACGTCGATATGTTAACACCACATACTTTCGAGGAAGCTTATTGGTATGTACCTAGCCCGAAGAAACTCAGCAAGTGGAAATATATCTTCAAGATTTTTACAGCAAACGTTTGGATCCTTTGGGTGGGCACTCCTCTTATTTTGAGCAGCATTTGGTGTTTGTCTTCATACTTGAGAGATGGAATTATGGATATGGCCCGTTTTTTGTGTGGCACAGCTTTGATTACCAGATTTTTGCTCGAGCAACCGATAGGAATATTTGCTCAGAACTTTTCACAAAAAATTCTAGTTTTCACAATTATTTTCTTCACGTATTTCATGAATCTATACTTCAAAAGTAGGTTTGCTCACCTTCTCACGTTCGGTAAGATATCAGAACGTAACACTCTGCAGTCTTTCGAAGATATTATGAAACAAAATATGGATGTCGGTATGATTCCAAGCGCTTTATTTGTTTATGATCACAATCCAAGAGCACAAGAATACTTTAAGACTCATTATTCAAATTGCTACCTGAATGGATATTGTTTGAATAAGACAGCTCGCAAAAGAGACATGGCAACACTTATTGGCCATAAGATTTATCTATATAACAAGAAAGATCTAGTGGATGAAGATGGAAATGATCTTGTCCTGAAATTAAACCGCCCAATTGTTTCTTTCATCGTGAATATGATAATGAAGAAAGGTCATCCAATGGTGGAATTCTTGAACAGGAAGATGCATATGTTGTGGGACCATGGGTTTATATATAAGGTGACTTCAAAATATGACTTGGATGTGCAGTATTCGCAGCCTATTTTTATAGCTTCTGCTTTGGATATAGAGCAAATCGAGTTTTCGTTGGGTATTCTTGTTTTGGGACTGCTTTTAAGTTCGATAGTCTTTTATTTCGAGTTGCAAGTAGACTAATTAGGTGTATAACGAATTTGTAACATCAATAAAAAAAGGGTTGAACGAAGAAAAGATCCAGTTTTTATTTATTTTTTCGTACTTGATTCTCCGAAGAAGAGAAGTCTTTTGGAGCCTCAGGCTTCGAGAGTTGTTTTCCACTGTTGAACCATTCGACGAAAAAAATTAGTAGACCCAAAGTCACTCCAACGATGAAAACCGTCAAAGGTAGCATGATGTGTTCAAATCCCAATTTGATAGGCTCAAAATCCTGTGTATCGAAGTCTTGGTTACTCCGGTAAGTCTTGGATATCTTACTTACGAATCCATAGTCCCAAAAGTACATCAAATTCTTATGCAACTCTGGCCCAAGCGGATGGCCTCTTGGTAGAATCGGGTTCATCGAACCTGATACAATAGGTGTTTCCAATTTTCTAACTAAATCCCTTCCATTACTGTCCAAAAATTTTTTCCGATCATACATATAGAATATGTTGACCTGGATAGTAGCAATGTTCTTCTCCACGGCTGTCCTGTTCAAGCAGACGTTGTCAGCTTTACACAGCTGAAGATGGGTCTGGATGTACTCGTATATATCTGGCTTCGATTCATATAAGGGTAAAAAATAGCTTTGCATGCCTAAGATCATACCTTCTTTCATTATATCCCTCAAACTTTTGATACCGATCTTTTCATAATGTATCCCGATTAGGAGGAAAGGAAACTTAGATTTGAACAACAAGTTACAGAGGAATGACAACAGGAACATCAGAAAGCTAAGAACGTTCGAGGTGATATTGGAATCTCGTGGCATCTTTGGACTTTGCTCAATAAACAAAGTCAAGACTAAGGCAAGTGCGGAGAAGAAGTTCTTCAAAAACTTATGCCTCCTCAATAAAGCATTCGTCAATCCCCACATAACGCAAAGTAATAAAGTGAAAGCTACCCAGGAGCTCCAGGACCTAGGCCCAAACACCCTGAAAGCGTAACTCCACTTCTGCACTTCTTCAGGAGATGGGAGGAACCAGTAGGCTGCGTCAAATGTGTAAGCCGGTAAGCAGTCGCTTTCTTCCATGAGATAACCCATATTAACATCGCATTTTCCCTCGTAGAATGTCTTTTGGTAATGCTCGGCCCAAAACCCTTCGATGGGAAGAATATCAATGTTCCAAATCAGTGTTAGGTTGCATAATTCAGCCAGCAAATGGAAAATTTTAGGGAAGATACCTTCACTCTGGCTTATGCAGCTTGGAGGTGCTAAGTCATAACAAACCTTGAGAGTACCATGCTGCCAAACACCTGGTATTTTTTTTCGCGCAAAAATTCCCGCATCGCAATTCGTTATATCTCCAATTCTCTCAAACTTTCTTTGGCTGGATGGATAAATAGCTTCAGGATATGGAAAGTACGTCAAAATATCACCAGTTGTAGTATTCATGAAATAAACATCTAGTACGAAATACGAAGCTAGCTGCTTCAAGTCCTCATCATCCATATCTTTCCCGATGAAAACATACAATGCTCTCGGGTAGAATAATTTTTTACTCATCAAACTGCTTATAAGATCTGAAATGTTTAATTGGTCCTTGTCCAAAACATATACATCAATTCTCTCAGGTACCAGATTTGCATGCAATCCTTCATTAATTCTAAAAATATCAACAGGGAATTCCAAATGTTTTTGTGGTCTGAAATTGACCAAGAAAACTCTTGGTGTTGCTTGTGAATTGAAGAAAATACTGTTCAAACAAAGTACAACTTGGGTCATGTTAGCGATTCCTATTTCAATCATCCTGGTCGTTGTAATAATGGAAAATGTTCAGTTTTTCGTTTTGCTCCATTGAGAATTGCCCAAAATTATACCCTTTTATTATAAGAAGATTTATTGGTAATGGTTGTAATCAATTTTGATTTATGTGAACAAATATTATAGGGTTTTCAATAGGAGTGGTCAAATGAACGTTTATTTCCTGAATATCAAATAATTTCGAGAACCCATCAGAGTAATTTTCAGTTCTCATTTTGAACAGTTTCATATAAGGAATCTGTGTAATTTCAATTGAATTTCTTTCTACTAAAGAAATTTTCATTATGATATTTCCATCGCTCATGCGCGTTCAAAGTTATAAATGACTATCAGATGCGAAAAAGGTAACAGGAATATACGAAGTCGAGGAGGTATACGGTCCAATATAAGGGGCAGCGAAATCTGTGAGGCAGGCAACCAACAATAGTTACACCATTCAAGAATGATTGGTTTCCTAATGTTTCATATGCTCCGGATATCTGAATTAGGCCTGCTTCAGAAATTCCTCTGCTCCTAATATTCAGTCGTATACCCCCCTCTTCCTTTGTTCCTGTTACGTCTGTTTTGTGTTTTTGGTAAATTCTATTAGAGGAAAAGCGTTGCAGACTAGACTGTTTCAAATCATTTTCATTTGTGAAATTACAAGTATGGGTTTCCCCATTGAAATTTGCTATAGGTACCATACAGAGATAAGGCAGTTTTCAATAGGCAAAGTACTGACCAGAGTTATGGAACTGAACTTTTAGTATAAACACAAAAACAAACAAAATACTTTATTTCCACAGCAAGTCAAGTCAGTTTACTTGAAATACATTTTTCTTTCTTTTTTCTGACTTATTTCAGCATTCAAATAACTTGAATAAACGTCTTCAAGGGCGAAAAAATGAAGATGTCATCATAGCAAAAGACAAACTTAATGGCTTTGCAAGAAAAATTGAATTATGGCCGTGGTCTTTCATTGAAAAATTGGGAAGTGAGATAACATCAACTCACATATCGGGCGTTTTAAAAGTCTGGAAACGGTGAATTAATTTTGCGCATAGAAAATTGATATTCTGAAATTTGAAATGCAAACCAATATATTTTATCGCAGATTCGAATTTAGCGGAATATGAACTATCTGAATTGGTTAAAACCAAAATTTAGGTGAAATAATTCCTAATAGACCACGGCCAATAAGCCCGGAAGACTCTCTTAATGTCAAAACCAAAATTGTTTCATTTTTGCTTGGACCGTATGCAGCGTTTTTTGTTGAGAAATCCGCGGCGTTCATTCAGATCAGGATGCAAAAATTCATATTCTAATACTGATTGGGTCAACAAAAAACGCTGCATGGACGAAACATTTTTTGGTTGTAACCAATTCGGATAAAAAATTTCCTGCCTTATTAGAATCTGCAATAAAAAAGATGGGTTTGCATTCGAAATTGCAGGTTGGGATATATGATTTGTATAAGGCTCTTCTGGGCTCAAAATCTGAGGGCCCCATTTGATGCCTCAGGCAAAGTTACCACTCCCCCTCTCCCCAGAATCAAAACACCGAGTACACGACATCTACGCGGTTTCCACAGTCCAAGTGCTTTCGTCCACTCGGCAAGGCAAGATTGAACATTTCTAGTTGTGGAACGATAAGGTAGGAAATCATGCTGCGACTTGGGATATCGGGAGCAGAGCAGAAGTGGACGATGTGGTCACTTATGATCCTCTCCAGAACCTTAGAAACTGAGGAGAGGTTACTTATTGGTCGATAGTTCTGGGGTTGAGTTTGTCGCCCTTTTTGAATATTGGGGTTATCGTTGCCGAGAGCCAATCACTAGGGATGGACGATGATTTCAGTGCTTCCGAGAAAATCATGTCTAGAGGGACCGCGAATGCTCTAGCGCAAAGTTGCAGAAACTCATCCCAACTGTTGACTATGTTCTGTGTCTTGGAGACTTCAACCTGAATGTTTTCAATAAATCTAGTGTTGAAATAAAAAGGTTGTTGGAGATATTAGGTAGCGTTGTACTACTACACTAGAACTACCCGCAACTCCTCGACATTAATAGATTACGTTTTAACGTCTGATCCCAATGTGGTGAAGGATTCTGGGGTGCTGCATGGGATGCTGCGTGAGCGATCACGATCTCGTATATTGTGTTATCAACATGAAAGTTCAAAGGACAGCTCCAATATTAAAAACTTCACGAAAAATCAAAAATCTTAATTATGATCAGTTCAAATGTGATCTTATGTCTATCCAGTGGGATAACATTTACGACAATGAGACCGATGAAGAGAAAGTTGATTTTCTTACCTCAAATATTTCAACGTTGAAAATATCCAAAAGCTATGCTCCGTGGCTAACTGACACCTCAAGGGATATGATAAAGACGAGCAACCAGATATTTTTAAGATTCAAAAGAACCAATGATATCGGTGATTGAATTGCTTATGAGTAACTGAGAAATATTATCACTGCTGCAGTTAGAAGATAAAGAAAGTTTTATTTCAGTTGGTTCATAAACGACGGTAATAATTTAAAAACTATTTGGGCGCATTGAACATATTAATCGTAAAAATACAGATCCATCTTTCATAGATAACGATATAAATGATATGAGTTCATATTTTCTTAATTCTGTACCAGATTTATCTCCTTATGATGACCTATTATCATTTCATTCCAATCGAGATAACTGTATTGCTACCAGTCATTTCAAGTTTGAGGATGTAAGTGAGAGCTACGGGTCATGACAGTATCAACATACTCACCCTTCATTTATGTGTTCCTCATATCCTTTCTCATATCATACATATTTTGAATTTCTGCTTGAAATATTCTGTATATCCAAGCCAGTGGAAGAGAACCCTTACTATTAATGTGGCGAAGGTCTCCAATCTGAAGGATTTGAGTAGTTTGCGGCTTATCAGCATTCTGCCAACATTTTCAAAACTCATGTGTAGACAATTATGGTTGCATTTGAATCGAAACAAAATCATTCCATTCATTCAGTCAGGTTATAGAGTTGGTCATAGTTGCACAATAGCATTATATTGCATATTACCAACGATATTCTCAGAGCAATAGATCAGGGTAGGTTGACATTGTTGACACTTCCGGACTATTCTAGGGCGTTCGATAGCCTGAATCACAATATCTTCGAGGCTATTTTAACACATATTGCTTTTTCTGTAAATGCGGTTGCGCTTGTGTCCTCTTATTTGGCGGATCGGTGTCAGGCGGTTCCTCGTGGCGATAATATGTCATCCTTTCTAAAAATATGCAGAGGTGCACCACATGGCTTCATCTTGGGGCCGATTATCTTCATCATTCATATTTCACAGTTCATTACATTTGTTATCTCATGTTCATTGCATTATTACGCTAATGATGGACAGTTATATATCTCCTTCTTTCCGGATGAAAGTGACAAAGCGGTTGCAGCTTTAAATTACGATTTAAATATCATTCATGTCAGCCAGCACAAAGCACTGCTTGTATCTTAATGCCAAGAAAACAGTCGCAATCTTGTTTGGCAGAAAGAATGACAGAATGAAATATCTGGCGAGTGGTAATCTTGTCACTCTCGGTTCAGAAACAGTTGAACTGCTGGATAAGGTCAAAGATTTGGTCGTAGGATTGAGGATCATTTATAGGAATGAGGAGTTTTTGACCAAGAGGTTAGAGTCCTGCTTTGTGAATCATTAGTAATTTCACACATGAATTATGCTGATTCGGTTTATGGTCCTTGTTTGAATTATTCCGACAAGCGGCGAATACAAAAGCTTCAAAACTCTTGTCTGCGCCTCATATTCGGTATTCGCAAATATGATAGAATTAATAGTTTAAGGCTTTCACGACCGGATATACTGGTATGAAAAGAGTCTTCCGGGCTTATTGGCCGTGGTCTATTAGGAATAATTTCACCTAACGTTTCGCCTACAACTTCGGTAGGACCGAGAATCCTCTGAAGATGCCTACCGAAGTTGTAGGCGAAACGTTAGGTGAAATTATTCCTAATAGACCACGGCCAATAAGCCCGGAAGACTCTTTTCATACCATGATAGAATTAGTCACACACTTAAGAATCTGAATTGGCTCAACATGGAAAATAGGGGACGTTTCCATTCAACTATTCTCTTCATGAAGATTATCAATACAGGAACTACGCCATACCTATACTTTAACATACTTTTTGGGGGAAACTCTCACACCTACCCTTCATGCGGAGATCTTACTGCTATTACATAAATCACTTTATGTATTAATAGCTTATCCGTGGACATTAGGGGTGTGACTAATATGAGCCGTTTCAGAATAGCTTGAAGATGAGCAGGGTGGAGCTTCGACTGAGTGATTACTAAATTGATATTTTAATCTTTTTGTTATTCAATAGTTGTTACTCTAATAGTGTTAGATAGGTTTTTAATTTTTTTTGTTTCATGCTTGCTTCTTGAATTTATTATATTCTCAGTATTTGAGCTACAATCTTGATTATTTTGTTCTTGTTGAACTTAGGATTAGATGGAACAGTATACCCACACAGTGTACTGCATCTCGCCTTTTTCACAATTCCACTGTAAGTTGCCATTATATTAATCAGTAGTGAAAAAAAGACCTTTGTTGTTATTATTATTATTATATGACAATAATAATAATTATTAACTTTTAGAAGGGTCTAAGGTGCGTGCTCACTGGGCGCGTATGTTATGGTGAATGAAATAAATTTTTATCAATATACTAGCTGGCCCGCGCAACTTCGTCTGCCCAAATTGGCTATTAAAATTATTGTTATTATTTTTAGTCCAATGTTATCTTCAAACACGAAAAATTTTGAAGAAGCAAAACTATGATTTTGGCACGTTTTTCTCGTTTTGCTTGGAACGGCTCATACATCGAATGTCTAGTTTTGCATTTAGGCGCTTCAAATGTCACTTTCACAAATGATCACCAAAGTCGATATTAACATAGATAACCGAACATGATACCCGATGTTTATCGAAATATTAATTAATTATTTATGTATTATTAATTCATAAGATTGGTGTTTTGTGCAAACTTTGCGTCGTCCTCACAGAAATTATTGAAATCGAGAAATAGATGTAACCATGTTATGAATAATGCAAAATCAATTTTGAAACTTCGATGTTTAATTGTCAAACATCGATGATCATCGAAAATCAATGATAATCGATCACCTCCATTTCTTAGGAAAAATTAGATTAAATACCTTGCATTTTCGTATTTTCTCACCTTTTTTAAACCTTCCCTGGAATTCCACGAATAAGTCAAGACCAAAATAAGCCAAATTGGTCCAGCCGTTTTCAAGTTTTAGCGTACCTAACGCACATCAATTCATTTTTATATATACAGATTGTTGGAGTAAACTATGAAAATGTCATGGAGGTATTATCTTGTTTTGTGATATTTGTTTGAAAAATTGTTTACATTCATACCTTTATTTATTGGATTGTTATGTTTCACGATCAAAGTTGGCAGAAAAATATGTAAAAGAACATCTTCTTGTGAAAAATTGTAACTGTAAAGATTGTAATTCGATTGGTTTATAGAAAATAAACATTATTATTATTATATCAAATTGCAATGAGTAAAACCCCTACATAAAAAAGGTGACTACAATAACTTAGAAAATTACAGACCCATCAGCTTTTTGTCGTCCTTTGCAAAGATATTTGAAAAAATTCAACATGGTTTTATCAGGGACAGGAGTACTGAAACAGCCTTATTTGATCTGACAAGGGCAATAATCTGATCCTTGGAGTCGAAAGAGGTACCAGTAGGTCTATTTCTCGACCTCTCCAAAGCCTTTGATTGTGTAGATCACAACATTTTGCTTGATAAATTGGAGAAATTCGGTATAAGAAACAATCAACTCGAACTAATCAGGAGCTATTTGAATGGTAGAAAGCAAAAAACAACTATAAAAATTGATGGTACTGTTTATGAATCTGACGAAAGACAACTTCTGATGGCAGTGCCTCAGGGCAGCATCGTAGGACCCCTCTTATTTGTGATCTACATCAATGATTTTGCTAGAACATTAGATATGACCCAATATCATCTGGTTATGTATGCAGACGACACAAATATCTTAATAAAAAAGAGACCCCCTCTTCTTCGATTGAAACAACTTAAAATGTTCTAAATCTTATGATTCAATGGTTTGCACAAAATAAGCTCGCTTTGAATGTAAAAAAAACCGGATGCATTATGTTCTCACCAAGTGGTCGGGATTTTGGCGTTCAAACCTTGCAATTCGATAATGTAGAAATAAAACTTAACAGCTCCAGTAAATTCTTGGGTGTAATGTTGGATTCGAGGCTTAAATGGGAGGAACATACAGATTATGTCCTGAAGAGATTGTGTTCAGTAGAGTACAGTTTGAAGGTTGTGAAAAGACAAATAGGGGGAAACATCCTAAAAACAATTTACTACGCAAACGCTCAGTCGATAATGTCCTACCTACGGTATAATCTGCTGGGGAAGCTCTAACCTGAGTTCAATATTAATCATTCAGAAGAGAATTTTAAGGCATATGTTTGGATTAGCATACAGGGAATCTTGTAGAGGTGTATTCAAGAAAAATAAAGTTTTGACCATTTATGGTTTGTATATTTATAGATTACTCATATTTTTTCACAAAAACCAAGAACTCTATAGATCTTTCAAGAATATAAACAATTCAAGACGCGTAGAACCATATTTCTATCCGAAACATTCACGGCCAGTTTCTGAAAGGCCGATCAACGTAAAAATTAACTAATCAGCTGTCAAATCCCTGGTCAAGTGCCATTTGAGTTGCAGAAAGTATGGTTAACTACTAGAACTTGATCAGCCTGTCAGTTGACAGAGTGGTCAAATATTGCAGGTAAATTGTACGTCAAACGCACTTTTGGGTTTCTGAAACGCATGTTAGGGCTAAATCAGTGGTCAAACTAATGTCAAAGAGGTGGTCAACTAATCGGTGATGTTCGGCGAATTAACTCGGTAGAGACGTGGTTAATCATCGTAGTTTCCACGGAAATCATAATTGTATGGGTTAATTGTATTTTTAATTGTTCTTTCAGGACTTTGTTCATTGATTGTAGCCATTTGTCGAGAAAAGGTGGTCGATGTCGTATAACTTCATTATCACGACACTGCACTCGTGTTTGTAAGTCTTCATCAATGCCATTTTAAATAGATTTAAAGCAATTGAAACTAGGAAATTATAAAATGAGGATCATAATATGAGTATAATCAGTTTGAATATATGCAAATGCCAATATTATAGTAGCTCAAAGAGCTGTCGTACTTGTTGACCAAAGGCTACATATGCTCCCCTGATAGAGCCAACATTTTTGCACCTACTGTTTATACTCAGCCAGAGTTAGTACAAACCGCTACCTCTTGCTAGGACATCTTCCTAAAAATAAAGATCAGTAATAGTAGTAACTGTGGTTTATTGTACTATTTTAATTCAGAGAATTAACTAATGCATAAAAACCTTATCAATGTTTTTGTCCTTTTTCAATTCCTTCACCATATTTATTAATTCAAGCAGGTCAGAGGTTCTGAAACAAGAAAATCTATAAAAATAATATCAATTCTTTGTTGACGGAGTCAAAAGGCCATTGACCGAAGTCTTTCAACCACAATAAAAATAATATCCACTGAACTTACATCTAAATAGTTTTTTTTTGTGATGTTCCTGGATCGTCATTTCTGTCATTTTCCCTGTCTGCAAATATTTCTTAACCTGGAATTAAATATAAAATGAGGTGTAGAAGCCTTTTACTGTGTTGTATTAGATGGGTGGGTCATGTTCAATGCATAGCTTTATGAAAATTTTTAAATTGAGTATTGCAAAGTTCATTCAGATTCTAATGGATAAAATTTCTACTATAGGTACTCTAAAATTGATCAGAAATTCATAATATGAATAAACGTATGTTTTTTAGTTATCCGAACAAACCTAGTTTACGTACTCCTTTTCATTTTCATCATTTGCCCTTTTTGAATTTAGCTGGGCAGTGTGAAGTTTCTTTTGAGTTCTTGGCACTTCAGCGGCATTGTTGATTTCTCTTGTAATTAGGATTACCCATTCTTCATTTTGTTCTGCAATTGATATACTGCGTTCGTCGACTTGTTTTTCAACTGTCCTTAACTGAAAAACATCCAGAGTATGCTGCATTGAAATTATTTAACTTATTACCTAGAGCTTTGCACATCACAAAAGTACACAAAGAATTTAAGAAACATGTATATAAACTTATAATTGATTGTGAGCCCTACAATATGGGAGAATATTATGAATTTTGGGAAAATATAGGTTTAAATTGATTTATTTATAGATTTCCTTTACTATTCATTTTATGCCTCTGTTTATGAAGGTATCAGTTGCCAACCTGTTCAAATTTATTACTGTATTTTTTGTCATTGACCAATTTCGTAACTTTGTCATGTACTTTGACAATTTGGGAAATAAAATTATTATTATTATTAAAAAAAAACATATTAAAAAAAAAAACAAAATAATACACCAATTCTCTGTGAAATTCGAACTGATTCTTCTTCGAATTGAGTTATAAATAATAAAAGAGAGTAAATTATTTGGAGCAAGAATAGAGTGCAAAATACGACAGAATGAAAATATAAAAATTACTAGCTCAAACTCGCGGCTCCGCACGCGTAATATTTCAATTTAAAATGGTACTGTGGGGTCCGCAACCCCACATTCATAACCTCGTATTGAAGGAGAGACAGGCACGTGACTACATGACAAAGCGATCTCGCGTAGATTCAATACCTTTCAAGTATCCATTAGAAAACTATACTGTAAAACGCTTTTTTCATCAGGAATAAATGCCGTAGATAACAATCACATTCATTTTTATGTGAATTCATTCCATACCAGTCTCGAGCCTTCTTCAAATTAAACATTATTTTGAATTGAACTCAAAATGTTAAAAATGGTTATCGTGGAATGTCCTCAGCAGTAGGACATATGCCGTCGCGGACTTTTTTATAGAACTTTTTGAGCACTACAAAATTGTCCCTGACCATGTTTCTCTATCTCTAGTTTACCCAGCCAGCATCGGACGTGAAAGCCTGAAAAACCGGGTTAATTACCAACTTTTTTATAAAAACTCGATATATATTTTCATTTCTTCGTGATATAGGAATGAGTCCTACATGAAAATCTCCCAAAATAAATTCTCTACTTTATAGTGAAAGTTTCATCAAAATCAATCATCTGGTTCCTGAGTCCATAGAAGAAGAAAAGACACACAAACACACGGACATTCGCATTTATAATATCAGTTTAGAATAGTTATTTATGATACAAGTCCAGAAGGCATTGATATTCTTACACGAGTTCAAAATTCAAAAACGAGCCAAGTGGCGAGTTTTGGAATGAACGAGTGTTAGAATGAGTCTTCTTCTGTACGAGTATCATACATACATATATATATATATATATATATATATATATATATATATATATATATATATATATATATATATATGTGATTTCAATTTCCAACTTTTCACCGTACTGATGAGGGCCGAAAGCCCGAAACAGCTGTCTACGGTTCATTTTCGTTTCAGAGGGTTATGTCCGTTAAATCTTTTCCATATATATATATATATATATATATATATCGGGTTTTAGACAGATTATATCTGCATTCCCATGCCTAAACGCCATCTCCTTCTGTCCTGGGCATCCTCCTCGTTCAAATGCCGTTCTTCCATGGACTGACGGACCCCTTCAATCCAGGATCGACGTGGCCGACCTCTCTTTCTTTTTCCAGGAGGTTGCCAGTGATACATTCGATGCGGCCATCTCTCTGGGTTCAATCTTAAAACGGGTCCAAACCACCTAAGTCTTCGTTTCTCTACTCTTTCCACCACAGTCTCATGTGCGTTCATAATATTTCTGATCTCCTCATTCCTCACCCTTTCTCTTCTAGATCTTCGAGCACCTCTCCTTAGATAGTCCATTTCGATGGCATTGAGCTTCCTTTTAACCGCAGCACTCATAGTCCACACCTCGCTACCATAAGTCAGAACCGATTCCACCAGTGTCCTCCCAATTCTCACATACATTATTTTCTCTAATTCGCTGAATGTTTATCGAAATTAATGAAATATTGCCGTAAATATCGTTTAGTAATTTTTGCTTTGAAAAATATTGATTGGCAGAACTGTTTTCTATCCCATGAAATTTGACAGATGTTAAATAAATCCGTGAAAGGAGGCCATCAACATGTGATCAATGAATATTACTGAAAACAGTGTTGGAATGAAATTAGAATGAAATATTCTAACATTGTTCTGTTGTACGGGATGTGGCGGAATGGACGGATTTGACACATGAGTAGAGAAAATATATTTAACTCATCATTATCTTCAATTATGTTTCTCAATTTTAATTTTGACTCTATTTGGAACGAAGGTTTCCCATCCCTCATTTCGGGAAGTTCAATGAGATTTCAACTAGGAAAAATATAATTAATTTCTTGCACAGCAACTGAAGAAGGAAAGCCCCGGAATTTTTGAAATAAGCCGATATTTTCTTGAGCACGTAGATCGTTAAACTCACTTCGCTTTTTATCTATTGGCAGATTGAGTCAAACAGCACGTATTCAACTGTTGGTGAAAAATTTCTCGTCATCTCCAGTTCCCGCTTTTACTTGCAGAAAATGTGCTGTGTGATCGGTATCAGAGTACTATGTCGAGAGTATTAATTCGATAATAAAGGGTTGAATAGGTTAAGGATCCATTACCTTTCAACAACCATTGAATCAATTAACAGATGTACCTCACGTACCCACGCTTAATCACATATGAACACTCCCCTTTGTAGACGAACATTCGCTAATTGAAATTTTTACACCACCCATTTCTCTTGATGAGTTCAATAAATTCAAAATAGTGAATAGATGAATAACATTTTCGATTCATAGAATCACAGATCTTGAAGCTAGAGAAATAAAATCGTTGAGAGAAGAGATGTACCGATTTCAGCTTGGCATCATCAGTATCCCATATTTCTCAATTTTGCTCACAGTTGATTGGGAAATAAGTTGTTCTTGATTTGGACACTCCACGTTAAATCATTTACATATAACTTCTTGGGTCTCATTTTATGCCCACAGCTCATCATGATCGGAATTTCGATCGCTCTTTTTCTGTCAATCTCATTTTCAAATTGAATTGATTTTCTAACGATTCGAAAGTCTCTTAACGCTAAATAGACGTTTCTGGTTTATAGTTTCGACTAAAGAAAATTGTTTGTAAGATGCATTTTGCGAAAAAAAAAATTGTATCTACGTTATGCACCTGAGCAATGTTTTATTTTTAATTTATTATGACAAAGGGACATGAGTTCAAGCATTCATTGAAGTTTGAAAAACCATGATAAGCGTACTTACTGCAATAAAAAAATAACAGACGGAAACAAATAAAAATGTTAGTATTAACTTATACAGGTTGTTCAAAAAAGGGTTCTCTCTCTAGGATAGATAGAAAAGTGAAAAATAATAGGAGTTTGTTCAGTGAAACAATCCGTAGTGTCATTCGTATTCAAGATACAGGGCGTTTTTTACGATTATTCCGAAACTACTAGCAATATTGAAATGAAATTTTATACGAATATGTTTTTTTTTAAACATCCTGTATATAATCTACTATCATTTGGACGATTGTATAGGACTTTAGAACAAAAATTGTTTTTTTGGAAAAAATTAATTCATTTCATACATTTGCACAATACATTATATAAAATCTCATTCAAACTCATATTTGAAAAATCAAAAATCTTACAACCGAAAAGTGTATCATTGAATAAACAGGGTGAGTCTTTGACTTATACGTATATTTTAACAGATGATTCCTGAGGTCAAGAGAAACATTTGTCTTTTTTTCGATTCAGCTGTGTTGACAGAAGGAAGGCATTTTTGAAACATAAAGAGGCGTTTTCACAAAACTTTGTACCGTTAAATTAATTGGGCCACCGCGATTCGTTGAAATTTCAAAACGAGTGATTCGATTGGTCCGAATTCACGTAAGGTTTTTTAATCGCACAATTAAAGTTTTATGAAACCGACCCAAATTAATTCAAAATAGTAATAATCGGAATGAATACCATTTTCAATTCCCAGGCTCAGAGATCTTTTATCATGAGTTTGGAGAAATTATATTAGATTTTGTCACTGAGATGGGAGATATACCGGTTTCAGAACAGAACACTATTATGTAAGAAATCAAACGTACCTACTACTTTTTTAAAACATAGATGAATTCAAAATAGTAATCATCGAAATGAATACCATTTTCAATTCCCAGGCTCAGAGAACTTTTATCATGAGGTTGGAGAAATGATATTAGATTTTGTCACTGAGATGAGAGATATACTGGTTTCGGCCTTGTTTGGCCTCATCAGTATCACATAAATCTCAGGGACAAAATCTTCATGAAAAACTTCGATATTTGAAGCAATTAGTTGTGAAGTACTGAGTAAAATATTACAAAGTACTAAAGTAGTGACATCCAATTGCGTCAAAATCAAATGCTAAAAAATAAATCTGTACTTCCTTTTTCACTGAATGAGATTTTAGCAGTGGCTCTATTCAGGGCCCTCTTGATAGTTTCTCAAAGTGATGGAAAAAGCCCAATTCTTTTTGCGACTGTGAAGTCAAGTGCTTTTAAGAAAAAAAAAATTCTTTGCCTTTACGGAGGCCACACCGAGAACATTTTTGAAACATAGATTAATTCTTTTATTCCTCTGCAATGTATTTTTGGAGTGGAGGTGAGAAATATAAAAAAAATTAAATTTAAAATTCATTAAAAGTGTGTTACTTCCAATAACATATTTAGATGAAAAAAACTTCCCATCATAATACATATATACTGTCATAGCATTAATTTTTTTAATTTAGATAAGTTTCAATTAAACACCATAAACAATATATTGCTGATTCGAAGCTGAAAGGGGGGTTCCACAAAACTATTGATGTTATGGAGCCCACAGACTTCGTGCCGATTCGCCGATTTGAATCGCCGATTCTGACCGCCGTACCGTTTTGCTCACACACTTCGGGAAATCCTTCAGTCGTTCTTCGGTGAGTACGTAATGGAGAGGAAACATGTTTTAGCAGTGGCGGCTGCTATTATTGTGTTGAACAAAAATAATAAAAAAAAGATCGATATGGGTGAAAGAATGGCTTCTGAAACGAGAAAAATATTCTCATATTAATTTATTAAATGAAATGAAGTTGGAACCAAAAGATTTTTTCAATTACTTGAGAATGGACGAAGAAACATATTTCGTATTATTTAGTAAAACCATTCATTACTAAACAAGATAGTCATTTATGAGAGGCAATATCCCCACAGGAAGATCTTACGAAGATTTGAAGTTTTCCACATTGATTTCCCCACAATCCTTATGGCGCCCATGGACTTCGTGCCGATTCGCCGATTTGAATCGCCGATTCGAATCGGCAATCCAAATCGGCGATTCGAATCGGCGATTCAAATCGGCGAATCGGCACGAAGTCTGTGGACTCCATTAGATAAAAAAAAAATACGTTAAGTTTTATGAAGCCCACTTTAAAAATGATTATACACGATAAATTTGTACTCTGTAAATGAGATAAAATTGCAAATGCAAAAAACATTATACTACACACTACATTGTATGCCTTTTATAACATAGAGTTGAAGATTATACATAATTTGTGAAAACTTTTTCTGATGAAATTTTGAGATTGATTGCAATAAATAAATATTGAATTCCTTACTTTTCTGTCTTTGCTTCTATCCCCTTTCAAATCAGAATCTGCTGTAACGAAACTAGTGACTGCATTCTAACGAAAACTTTTTCAGGGAATAAAGAAGAAATTGGGGAAGTTTTTAAAATAATTTTTCCATGCATAAATTGTGGAATACGAAAGTTGTAGCCAAAATGGTATGGGAAATTGACTATTTTTTTCTTCATATACCAACTTTAAAATCATATTAATTGTTTCTCAACAACTATTTCAGCTCAGTTTTGCTTTTTCAATACATATCATATCCTTCCTTGTTCGAAATAATCAGAAATCATAATCAAACTTGTTCAACATAGAAAAAATTGACGAAAAATGAAGTGAGGTGAGAACTTTTTCAAAAAACACAAGATCTCAAATATTTCGGAAACTGTTGATTTTTGGATATCACTATATATGGCTCAAACGACTGCAAATGAGTCATACTATCACGTCCTCCAAGGTTCACGTCGAATTTGGAAACACCCTGTATACTTCTCGCAACAATTAAAGGAACAGAAAAATTTTCCAAATTTGTTGGTGTTTTTCAATAGACTGTATCTCAATGCAAAATGGTCGTTTGAGAAATAGAAAAATTAACTTTTGAAGCTTGAAGACTCTAGTTTTTGAATTTATTGGTAAACAATTTTTCAGAGTACCGGCAGCCAAACAATCGGATAAGGCACGGAGAAAATTTTCTTTAGATTTTTCAAATTTTTATTTTTAGTCTACGCGCCACTCCGGCCTCTTTAGTGCCTGGGGGCTGTTCAGCCTTAGGTTCGTCCTCTGCTTTGGGCTTCTCTGACGTCGAGGCGGCAGTCGAGGCATCTTGTGCCGTTTCCTTTCGCTCCGTTGTCTTTGAGCCCTTGAGCCTGAGGTTCCCCATTCCGAATAGGTACATTATCCTCCAGTTTGCCGCCCGAAGTTTCTCGACTGACCTCATGTCTGCCGAGATCACCACCTCGAGTATTGTGAGAATCGATGGTGCCAGCCGAAGAATCCTCCAGCTGGAGGTCTTGAGCTCCTTATTTTGGAGCTCCATTAGTGCCAGAATTTGCTGCTCATTAGAGTAGTCCTGGCTCTCTGGAAGGTGTCCAATCAGGATCATCGTATGAGGCAAGCCTGCCTCCTCGACGGTCCTTAGATCGGCTCCCTCCCACGGTTTGAGTTTGGGCTGCATGCTTCTTAGCTACTCAACAGTGGCTTTGTCGAGCCCTGAATGCCCCAGGAAGGCTATTGAAACTGGAGGTCGCCTGGTATCCAGAGTTCGCATATTCAGGACTAGATCCACCTTGCCTTGAGGAAAGTTTTTATTGTGTCTTTCATGCACTTGGTTCAGACGGTTAGGCAAAAACCCCTGGCATGTGTTCTCTGGCGGCGAGACATGATCACGGTCAGCAGATTCCACCTGTCGGTGTGACAAACATGAGGGTTTTTGGCCCTTGCATGTCTGGCATCGTTTACCCCTGTGCAGAACCCAAGCCACAACACTAAAGCAGGTTAGGGATTGGTCAGTCTTAGTTTCAGCGCTCCTCTTGGCCCTGGGACATGAGTTCGACTCTGCCAGGAACCGGAGTTCCAGTCGCTAAAGATCAAGA
This sequence comes from Hippodamia convergens, assembly GCA_038502775.1. Classification (NCBI taxonomy): domain Eukaryota; kingdom Metazoa; phylum Arthropoda; class Insecta; order Coleoptera; family Coccinellidae; genus Hippodamia; species Hippodamia convergens. The sequence continues at coordinate 36,049,267 of CM076609.1, forward strand.
TTCACTGCAATTACTACAAGCCCCCACACCGTGTCAAGGTGCTGACCTAGTGACGGTTTGTTTCCATAAGAAAAAAAACACAGCTTTATGTTGTAGTTCAGCAAGGAAACCTCTTGAGAAAAAACAAAGTACGCTTCTGGATTGCTATGAACAAAGTGCCTGTATAATGTTTTCATTTCAACAATTTTGGCTCAATGAGTTTTTAGCAATGGCCCCAAATCAGAGCCCTTTTGCAAGTTTCTCCGAGTGATGGAAACGCCCTATTCGTTTTGCAACCGTGAAACCGAGTGTTTTTAAGGAAAAGAATAAAACGGAAAACAAAAAAATTCTTTGTCTTTACGTAGGCCACATCGAAAACAATTTTGAAACATAGATGAATTCAAAATAGTATTAATCGAAATTAATCCCATTTTCGATTCCCAGGCTCAGAGATCTTATTATGAGGTCGGAGAAATGATACAGTTTTGCGGCTAATGACCCAAGCTGTCGATGCTGTCGAAGGAATGAAAAAAAAACAGCTCAGGGAAAAACCTCAGGGAAAAACCTCAGAAGAAGAAAGACAGCCTTCCCGTGTTAAAAAAAAATTACCTGAATATTATATATATCAAGGGATCTTAAAGGACATCTATGTGATCTTGAAGGAACCTAGATAGAGAAAAAGAGAGTATTCACCAATCTACCCGAAATTCTTAATCTGAAATAAAAAATGCCAAAAGCAATTATTTATGATAAACAATTAAAGGGATTATGTTGCTATCTCATGAATATTTGGTCTTTTGGAAATAGAAACTATTCTTCGTGAAATTTCGTAAAATGCGCATTTTTCGAGTAACTAATCATTTAAAAAAATCTATATCAGGGAAATGAAAAAAAAAAAACGTTTCTTCGGAAACGAGTTATTCACATAATTAAATTTTTATTATATGTTTCGAAGGTTGTAGGTTTAGGCGGTAATCTATTGTTCAGAAAAGCTTCAGTAACATAGCTCATTAGGAAAGTTTAAAATAGCCAGATCTTTTTCTTTAAGCTGAAAAACTGATTCACCAAAAAAATATTCCTTCGATCTCAAGAATCTATCGTTAAATTATATGTACTAGTCGAAGACATTATTAATTCAACTATCACCCCATAGAAAGAGCCGTTGAGATATATTCATGAAGAATATTGTTTTGTGCATACAGACATAAAAAATAGAAGTATTATTTCATTTTGAAAGTATGAGAGGAAATTAAATAAAAGATGACAGAGATATATTTTCTTAGTGGTTTTCCGTGTACCGTGTCTTATATCCGAAACCGGATATCACCTCTTACTAGGGCACTCCTTCTTGGAAATGGTCACATTCGAGGTATTTCAGAGAATGAGTCGGGAGTTCTATGTATATACGTTTGTGTCACATGAATCTCTCCGAGAACTAAGGGGAGGCATAGATTTGATAGTTTTATATTATTTACAGCGCGAGGGATGTTGGAGCTCACGACTTATGAGTAATGTTATTGCTGGTATCGCATTATGCATTGGGAATCCATACAACTTCAGTGTTGAGTGCTTGCTAACTAGAAAAATAGTCCTATAATTTTTGTCTTATACGACAATTTGTTGTTATACTGTCCCACGAATACTTTTTCATCATGCAAATATTCTTATGAGAACCTGTTTGTTGTGTTGAACTGAATACTTTCTTGAAATTATTTTGTTATATATATATATCGGTTTATAGCGTTCTGCGTCGCTTTCCGATTCCTAACCGCCAGTCTTTTCTGTTCATCCAAAGATCTTCCGGAATCTCTCTCTCCTCTATTTCCTTATCTATCCCCTCTCTCCAGCTTTTTCTTGGTCGTCCTCTTCTCCTTCTGCCCTGTGGTGTCCATGTCAGAACCTGTTTGGGTAGTCTATCATTAGGCATTCTCTGTACGTGGCCATACCATATAAGTTGTTTAGTTTTTATGTCGTCGATTATTGTATGTTCAGCTCCCATTATTTCCCGAATCCTCTCATTACGAATATGATCCCTCCTGGATATGCCCGCAGACCTTCTCCAGAAATCCATTTCTGTAGCAAGTAGCATATTTTCAGATCTCTGTTTTATCTGCCAGACCTCACTGCCATATGTTAATATACTCTTGAGTATAGTGTTATATATGCGCTGTTTGTTTGTTTTCGATATCGATTGATCCCACAAGATGCCGTTCATCATTGATATCGCTCTTCTTCCTTGTATGTTTCTATCCTTTATAGCTGTGTCGAGAGTTCCATCATGGGTCAGTTTCATACCAAGGTATTTATATTCCTGACAATGGTTGATTTGCCTTCCATCTTCTAAATTTATTTTCTGTGGTATACCTCCAATGCACATAGATTCCGTTTTTTCGATGTTCACTTCGAGGCCCCAGTTCTTGTATTCCTCTATTAATTTTCTCGTCATATAAGTTAGGTCTTCTTGGTCTTGTGCTACTATGACTTGATCGTCAGCAAAGCACAAGGTATATAGAGTTGTGTCATCGTTTAGAGGGATTCCCATACCATTACATTTCCTCTTCCATACTTTGAGCGCTCGTTCCAGGTAAATCTTAAACAGAGTTGGAGAGAGGCAGCATCCTTGTTTCAGTCCCTTCGTCGTATCAAATCCCTCCGAAATTTTATTTCCCACTTTAATTTTGGTCAGTGTATTTTTATATAGATTTTGTACCGCTTGTATAAGGCCGCTTCGGATAGTTGTTTCATGTAATGTCGACCATAGCTTGTTGTGGGGGACGCTATCGAATGCTTTCTGTAGGTCAACGTACAGTAGGTGCACTTCTTGGTTAAATGCGGCTTTCTTCTCGATAATTTGAGTAATGCAATATAAATGGTCTACTGTGGATCTTCCTACTCTAAAACCAGCTTGTTCTTCTGCTTCATGGTCTTTGAATTCTTGTTCTATTTTATTTCTGAGTAGCCTCCCATACATTCGACTCATTGTGCTAGTTACTGCAATTCCTCTATAGTTCTCGCATTTGTCTCTACTTCCCCTTTTGTGGATAGTGGACATTATGGAGGTTTTCCATTCCCTTGGTACCTCCGCACCATTTATGCAATTTGTGAATAGTTTTGTTAATATTCTTAAACGACAATTATAAATTTTTTCTTTAGAAAATGAAATTGCACGATTTGCCCTCTAAGAGTTCAGTTCCAGAGTTCCCTTCGCCCCAAAATATGACATAGCCTTTTCTATATTGTGTTGCGAATGTTTCATAAAGAAGGAATTAGTACTCCTGAACAAAGGTACCGAACTAACTATCATTTAAAAAACAAGCAGATAAGTTTTTGGTAAAATAGTCTACAATACTGAATACTATTCGAACCTTCATTCTTCATTTCAAATATATTCAGTTGCATCATAAGGTCTCTTAGAGTATAAAGAAGACTATAGAATAGATTATGTGCACACGATTGAGGCTATCCACGATGACCTCAAAAATGTTACATATTCAATACTCATTTGATATCTTGAAACCTTAACCAATCTAGGCACCTCATAAGACAATTTAGTTTTGTATTTTATATAGTAGCTATAACTATACCTATGATTTTTTAAGTGTTATTCCTTTCATAAAATTAACTTTTTCTGATAACATTTTGGCACATCTAGAACTAAAACACTCTTTATCAATTTCTCTGAGCATTCTATATTCATTAGGGAGAGATAATTCAGAGGCTCTTGACTTGTGTTTCTTATTTCATTTTTCACACGCTTCAATGTCGAAAATAAACGTTCACCACTGCAGTTAGTGAACAGAAGAGACAAATCGATGAGAAAAACAATTTCTGAATTTGGAAAACATGATTCAAATGAATTATTTCTCAGGAATTTATATTTAGTATTTGATTTCCAGAACGTTTTTCGTACTCTTCTGTTAAGAGGAGCTCGGCAGTCTTCACTATTTCTTCACCTAGACTGTCCTCCAAATCATTTGGATGAGCACTAACCATGATTGAGGATTTTTCCAAAATTTCCTCTGCTGTGGTAGAATTTTATTCTTAGAAAGAAGGATAGATTTGTGTATTTGTGAGAAGGGAGGATATTTTTAACACTTACTCTAATTGAATTCTTTTGTATTTTTTTAGCCTTTTTTTAATTTTCTTGTGATTTCTTGTTCAATTAATACATTCATCATTACTTTATACCAGCATCGATCATTACTTCGAAATTTTCAAATCAAAATATTCCGGAAACGATGCACAGTATCGAGTTTCATCAAGAGTACCTTTTTTGTTTAAAATTGAATGATGTTTAATATCGCTCAAAATTTAGCTTAATAAATCTAATATGTAAACGTTATGTTCAAAACAACTTGGTACGAACCGTGCAACTAGCGTCCTCTATGAATTACTCCTATCATATGGTTTTCACTGATCCATCCCGTGTAACATTGGTATCGAGAAATTGTATCAATAACGTATTCATAAATTTAAACAGTACATTGTATGAGTCATCGACTGTTAATCATCACCTGTCAGACCATCTGGGACAGAAACTGATAGTTCGGTTGGCAAATGCTCCTGAAAAAAGAAAATATGAAATTATTCGTATCATAAACAAGAGGAATACTCATATATTTGAAGATGAATTAAGAGGTATAGACTGGAGTTGTATGCTAATGGGTCCTATTCGTGAGCAGTATCGAATCTTTCATGAAACCTTAATCAAAAAATTTCATCTTTGTTTTCCTGAAAAAAAGAGTTTTAAAGTCACTAATACTGAATCGAAAAAATTCTGGAAAAATCCCGAAATTTCAGAGCTAAAAAATAGAGTAGATGCCGCTTATACCATATTCAACGTCAAAAGAGAAGAAAATTCATTCAAAGTATACAAGAGTTTGAAACAGAAACTCAAAAAACTAATAAATGAGGACATATATATATATATATATATATATATATATATATTCTTATGAAGAAGAGAGCTAAAATAATAAAATAAATGTTGAAACAAAAAGTACCTAAGCTGAGGTAAAAAAAGAACGGGGTATCATAACATTGTTCGTATGATACTATAGAATCATACGATACTATCATCACTAGTATCATACGATACTATACAGCCAGGGAAAAAAACCTCAGCCGAAAAAACCTGTCTCCCCGTAAAAAAAATAACATAAAATATACATAAAATATTAAATATCAGGAAAATCTTGAAAGACATCAGTGTGATCATCTTCATGTTATCCGTCGATGGGCTCGGATAGACATTCTTCCCAAAACGACTCGCAATTCTTAATCTGAAATGAAAAAAGACAAAAGCAGAAAAGAAACCGATTATTCAGAATAAATTTGGTACTTTAAAAAACATCAACATTCAGATTTCTTGGCCAAATAATGTTCGGAGGTTTATAAATATTTATGACAGAAATTTTTGAAAGAAATGAAAAAGCACAGTTTATAAATGAGTCAGATAACAAAAGCCGAGATATTTGGAGAGTGATTAATTCCAGCATAAAGAGAAATAGAAATACATTCAGTATAAACCTGTCGGGGGAGGATTTCAACCAATATTTTTCTATTTTTTGACCAAAGATTATTATTATTATTATTGTTCATATAAGAGTAGGGGCAAATAACCCATAAACTCAATACAAAAAAAGTAACGAAATGCTCAATGTTCCAAAGAAAAAAATCAACAAAGAATAAAAAATATTTGAAAACAATGAAAGTAGATCCCAACAGGCACACAGAAGCACAATCACCAAACTAATGTTTAGTTTTGATCACGGATACACATGAACCGATCAAGTCTGTTTTTGAAAGCGTTGACCGTACTCGCACTAACTACACTCTGTGGTAGCCTATTCCAGCTATCAAAAACTCTGTTGGACAGGAAGCTTTGACGCTGTGAGGTTCTAAAATTCTCCTTCCCGAGTTTATAGTCATGACCACGCAGTTGTGTGGTACATCTTCTGTAAAGGTGATCTAATTCCACTCCAAATAATCCATGCAGAGCCCGGTAAAGATAATGTGCTTTCGGTGGACAATGATAGCCTCTTGAAAAATAAATTGAATGATAGTATGCAATCTCCAACTACACCCGGGGAGATCATGAGAGCGGTATCGGAATTAAATAATAAATCCTCACGTGATATCTTCTCAGTAAGATTGCTGAAGACTATCATTCATCATCTGGCATATCCTCTCTCCCACTTGATGAATATCTGTTTCCACGAGGGTTATTTCCCTGATGAACTGAAAATAGCCAAGGTAATACCGGTTCACAAAAGGGACGACAATGAACTGTGTGAAAATTATAGACCAATATCCATCTTACCGGCTATTTTAAAGGTTTTCGATGATCTTATAAGAGTGAGACTGTGCATTTTCTCGGAGCGGAGATCATTGCTTGGGGATCATCAGCATGGCTTTAGAAAGGGCAAGTCAACCACAACAGTCCTGGTTCAGGTGGTGGATTCATTATGAGGGCATTGGATGATGGAGAGGAGGTTATACTAACATGCATGGACTTTACTATGGCGTTTGATTCCGTCCATCATGAGAAGCTCCTAGCAAAGCTGGATTATTTTGGCGTCAGAGACACTGCCTTGAACTTGTTCAAATCTTATTTGCAAGATCGTAATCAAATTGTTGATTTTCATGGAAAAATATCTTCTAGGAGGAAGATGCCCCTTGGTGTGCCCCAGGGATCTGTACTGGGACCAATTTTATTTGCAATTTACATCGACGACTTGGTGTACAACGTAGTTGCGGATGACGATGTCTTATTCGCGGACGATGCGACATTTCTAAATAGAGCGAAGTCCAGGATTTCGATAGATGGCGCCGTTGAATGGTTTGAAAACAATAACCTGAAAGTGAATACCGACAAAACGCAAGAGCTGATTATAACAACCAAAGGCAAAAATAAAGACAGTATCACCCTGCTTGGCATATCTATAAACGGAAATTTGTCATGGGGACAACACATAGATGTTTTATGTAAAACGCTCCCCACTGCGTTGTTCGTGATAAGACAAATAAAATACTTACTCTCTGAAAAAGAAGCACTCGTTGTGTATCATTCGCATTTTCATGGGAGAATGACGTATGGCATTATCCTGTGGGGCGCATCTTCGGAGGCACATAGGATCTTCCTGAAACAAGAGAAAGCCATACGTTTGGTGGTTGGAGTGGACCGTATGACCAGCAGTAGATAACTTTTAAAAAAATATGGAGTACTTACCGTTCCATGCTGTTATATTCTTGAGTGCTTTCTATATGTTCATAAGGAAGGAGATCATTTTCAAACACACCGGAACGTTCACTCCCATCAGACGCGATTTGGGGATAGATTGGTGATTCCGCTGCACCGACTGAAGAGAACACAGAATATGTACATCTATAACGGCTTGAAAATGTTCAATGACCTCCCAGAGAACATTACATCACTTCGCCACCAAGCATTTAAGAGAGTAATAAAAAATAATCTTAGGATAAATACCTTCTATACTATGAATAGAATTCACAAATTCTAGTCATCTCATATATTCAATAATTTATTCAATTTATTTGTATTGAGTTGGTATATTTGTGTGTATATATGTGTATTTGTTTGTGACATACCTGTAAATGTTGAGGAATAAAAAATGGTAGTATGGTAGTATGAGAGAGTCAGACATCAAAACACATTCATTAAATGTATCAGCTTCCAATTTCCAAAACATATTCGAGTAAAATTTCATTACAATGTGTAAAATCGTTAAGAAATTGTGTATTTTTTTCTTTCTCAACGCCCTGTATCTTGAACTGGCTTAAACTGTTTTTCCAAATCAAGTAATATTTACAGGGAGGTTTTCAGATTTCCTCTCAAGTTAAAGAAACGTGGAATGGTCATTTTGCTATTAAAGAAAAATATTGAGTTGAACTACAATAAATTTCAGAACGCCTCGAAATTTCTCTACCTCTTAAATCGGGGGCGGTCACCCCCCACAAAAAATTTCTATTAGGCAACAATTTTCCCCAACTAATTTGCTCCTCACAAATAAGTCGAGAATTTACGTCGGGACCTTTCCATAATTTGAAATATTTTTAATTGGTTTCGATTCATAGGGTGGGAGTGAAAACTCTCAAGAATTTCTGAGAATCTCTTTTTGTCATATTAACGATATTCAGAAATTCACTATAAGTGATCGAAAAATATAAAAACATGGAGTAGAAAATGTGAATCCTGTGATGAAACGTTCCGAGTTTTCAACATGTTGTACACAGGTGTCTTGTTGACAAAAATTAAGCAATAATTCTCCGCCGAACTACTAATTAGCAAACCGCTCGAGGGTACCGAAAGAACTTGCGGCGGAGATTACACTCGCCGCATTTTCTGGGTCAGGACGATCTTGGGGATTTACCTCGAGGGATGAATAAATAGAGTGGAAAGGAGAGTTTCAACAAGTGGCTCCTACGGGAGAGATGCCATGCGTCACGGGTCGCCAATGGGGTGTCATGGAGTGGGCCGAGGGGGATGACTTCGCTGGCGGAGAACAGATGCTGCCAGTCAGCGCGTGGTGGTCGGCTGTGTGCGCAATCGCGACTCCCAAGCGTTCAAGAGCGACGAGTTTGTGGCGCGAGTCCGAGGCGACCGACGGGCGCGACGAGGCGGCAGGCGACCTGGCTAGCCGCCCGCCATGGACCACTAGATCTACTCTGTCCAACGCCTGAAGTGCTGCCCATTCGTACATGTGAGTAACCACTTGTTGATATTCTTCTCCCATGTCTTTACTTGATTATATCATTCATTCTCTTTCAGTATGCTCTTTAATTAGTGAAAATATTTTTTTTTCGTTTTTCACAAAAATTGCGACAAATTTGATGAAAATTTTTCGGCGACTAAAATAATGACAATGCACATCTAGGATTGCAATAATTACAAAGTCTATTTGATCGCGATGTATTTTCATTTGCGTTTCGAAATTTCAAGGATTCAGAAAACTAGGAGGTATAGGTGGTCAGATTTCGATGGTTTAGTACTACATCACCAGATTAAAAGAAAGAAACATAAATTGCTGAATACAGAAGTCAGTGAGTAGATTCTGTGCTACAGGGTGATTTTGAAATTTGGCAAAATTTTATAATTCGTTATAGCTTCCTCAGTATTTCAACTATGCTCTCTTTAGGGCACTTTTCTTAGTAATTTTTACCGGTGCTGAAACAGTTTTCCGTTAACAATATCAAAGCAGGTTTTGACTTTGATGCATATCCTGAGGAGATCAAAAAACTTGATATTTCACAATTGTAAGCTGTCAAATTGATTGAGAAAATATTAGTTATAGTTATATTATTATACAGACTCAAGGAGTGTTTCTTGAAACTTTTTAATTCTACTATGAACAGTATTTGAAAACAGAGATTTTTAATCTTTTATCACAGTTTCCACGAAAGTTGAGAGCCTGATTGAATTGTTGTCCCAAGAGTGTTTTTTGAAAATTTTCGATTTATAACGGAAATTTCGATAGCACTTGTAAAAAATACTGAAAAAACTTCCCTGAAGATGTTTTTATTTCGAGAGCGTAGTTGCAATACTGTGGAAGTTATAATAATTGACCAAATGTCAAAATCACCCTGCAGCATGGAAACAAGACATCCTGGCGATTTCCGGTATTCAGCAATTCATGTTTTTCGAAAAAAAACATGGCCTTTATATTACTTTTTTTTTATCTCTTTCAATTTTGGAGACGTAGCACTAAATCATCGAAATTTGACCATCACCCGGTACAGTCTTTGGTTTGTAATGAAAATTTTACTTTTTCAAATTTCAAGACTTTTCAGAAAAGACATTTTTTCTTAATTCAGTAGGGTGCTGGCATCTACTCAATTAAGTCTGTCTAGTTTAGTTTCAATTTATTTTCGAATAATAAAGAAAGTTCATGTATTCGTTTTTCTTCTTCATTTCTTCATTTCATTTTGATGAGTGATCATATCAGTTGGTCGTTATATATGTATGAACAGTGTACGAAAAAAAGGTTACGCTTGACCAGTTCTCTTGTTGAAGAAAGCACAAGCAAGGTTATCGTATGTTTACCCTCATGGTGGAACTTCATAATTGATAATACTCGTTATAGATTTAATATAGGACATCACTTCATATCCTGCAAAGACGCAACTTTCATATGACCAATGAGGTTTCAGCTATTTAAAATTCAGATCTAGCCATTTATGAATATTGCATGACGGTCAGTTATTACGACGAAAAAACTTAAAGAACTCTAGAGAAATCTTGATTTAAATTTTCATTCCCTTTGATGATATACTTCAGATTTTGAAATCGATATGAATTATGCTATAAATGCAATTTGTTATCCTCATGTTGATGAAAAAAAGGATGACGGTCAGTTATTACGACGCAAAACTTAAAGAACTCTAGAGAAATCTTGATTTAAATTTTCATTCCCTTTGATGATATACTTCAGATTTTGAAATCGATATGAATTATGCTATAAATGCAATTTGTTATCCTCAAGTTGATGAAAAAAAGGACGAATAATTAAATTAATAAAACTAGGCACATGAGTAAATGTGCCTGTTTGTTTGTAAAATAATGATTTTAGGCTCAATTATGTGAAAAAAAATCAACAATTTTTTGATCAAGTTCGACTTCCCACAGGGAGAACTCGTCACTAACCGTTCATGTGAATATCCTGAAGTAGAACAATAGAAGTTTTTTATTCGTTCATCTTTATACATCCAACAGGCAATAACCAATACTGTGGTGTGAACAGGTCACAAATACATAAATTTACTGTTATGGTATCAAATTCTCCATTTAAATTTTTTTTATTTTATTAATTGAATTTGGAATCGAAATAAAAAATTTATTTAACTTTTGAAATTTCCGGCCAAAACTCTTATCTCATTCGAGGGTTCAAAATAATGTCAATAAAGTCAATACATAATAATAATAAATTAATATAATAATAATAATAATAAATTAATAAGAAAATTAAAAATACACCAAATAAACTTTAGAACTTCAATAAATGTTAAAAAATTAATTGAAAATTACCTATCTTAGATATCTATCATTCATTCAATGTTCTAAATATATATATATATATATATATATTCTTATGAAAAAGAGAGCTGAAATAATACAAAAAATGTTGAAACAAAAAGTACCTAAGCTGAGGTAAAAAAAGAACGGGGTATCATATTATTCTTCGTATGATACTATAGAATCATACGATATTATCATCACTAGTATCGTACGATACTACAGCCAGGGAAAAAAAACCTCAGCCGAAAAAACCTGCCTCCCCGTAAAAAAAATAACATAAAATATTAAATATCAGGAAAATCGTGAAAGACATCAGTGTGATCATCTTCATGTTATCCGTCGATGGGCTCGGATAAACAGATTCTTCCCAAAATGACTCGCAATTCTTAATCTGAAATGAAAAAAGACAAAAGCAGAAAAGAAACCGATTATTCAGAATAAATCAAATGCATTTTACAAATGCATTTGCTACTTTGAAAAACATCAACAGATTTCTTGGCCAAATAATGTTCGGAGGTTTTTAAATATTTATGACAGAAATGTCACAAAATTTGAAAGAAATGAAAAAAAACTCCATCAATTTCCCCTTTCCGAATCTGTAGGAAATTACGAACTGATAATTTTTTAACAAAACAAGCTAAATTAAAATTAATGTTCATAGTTCAACTCACTTGAAATTTCTCGATATCACAATTGTTTATCGAATGAATTCTTGTACTTCAATCTCTATCTTCGATTTCAGCTACTCCAAACATATGTCCAATGTAATTTTCCCTTTCATTTCTGCTCCTATTTACTTTTACATTAACGATTTCCAATTTACATCTTCTGCTCGTTCATTTTACAACAATTTCTACTTAGAATTCCTTTCAATTCGGTTGATTCAATTTCAAGTTCTCACTCCATCCATCATTCAACTCATAGATTAATACTATAACTTATATTATATTATATCATATTAGTATTAATCTATGATTCAACTCCTCTCCCCATTTCCATAGTTGCTCTCTTTTGTCATCGAAACACTTTCTTGATTTATCTTATCCCAATACTATACAATTTTCATAGATTGATATACAATGTTTATAGAACTACACAACAATTTTCTGTACCTAAATCTGTCAATTTTATTTCTTTACATTTCATTTCATTTTACATTTCATTGAATTCTGATTGAAATTATACACTTTTGAACCATAACAGTACCTATGTATAATGATTCCTCAAGTTATTGTCACCAGAGGTTCCAGCAAGATATCACCAAAATGTTTTGAACTAACAAATACAATAATTGTTCAATAGTTTAAGGCTCGGTTTGAGGCTTTCACGACCGGATAAACTAACATTTAAAGAGTCTTCCGGGCTTATTGGCCGTGGTCATTCAGAAATAATCTCACTAACTAACGTTTCGACTACAACTGCGGTAGGCATCTTCAAGGGATTCTTGGTCTGAGATTGTACCTCGAACGCTGAATTTCTGACACCAAGAACCCTCTGAAGTTGTCTACCGCAGTTGTAGGCGAAACGTTAGATGAAAGTATTCTTGAAGGACCATGGCCAAAAAGCCCGGAAGACTCTTTAAATGTGAAATACAATTGTATCCTAATTACAGGGAAAACTCCTCGAAAAAACACATGACCCTTTTCAAGCTTTTGCAGATGGATGGTTCTAGGCTAAGAAAATGGTGTTGAGTATTGAGAACAAAAAATCGGAGTTGTTCTCGTCTGAATAAATTAAATAATGATGATATCCTGGTTTTCCCTGTTGAATTTCAATAAAATTTACTCGATAGGTCAAACATTCAGAAGTACCGCTACTTTTTTACAGTAGTTCATTTGTATCAAGGTTGTTGTTTGCAATTTCAGTCCAGAGCATGAATCATGAAAGATTCGAAACGTTAGCAATATACTTTCAATGGATTCGATGAAATTGTCTAACTTCTTGCTAAAGTTTTCATTCAAAAATATTGGTGTTTGGAACATCCATTTTACGACATTGTTTGCGTTTTCATCTTCATGGGGCGTAGGTTCGTACCCGTATAGAAAAAATTACATTCCAATAGGTCGGTGAAAAGCTCATTTGTTCCGCAACCTGTCATAAAGATGTTATGGAGTCATTCTGCCGAATACTGATGTTAAATTCCTCGTGAGGTCTTCACGGCCCACTGCAGAATTCTGTTGTTGGTCTAGTCCGCTATCGATCTCCTTGATTTGAACCTGGCAAACAATGTCAATATATTTTTCGCAACCCTGTTTCTTTCGTTTCAAGAATATATGACCAACTATTCGACTTAGCAGGGCTTTCCACAGGAAGCCTCTAGAAAATATTAGTTGAGAACATTCTATTGTGAGACAGGGAAGACGCCCGAGTGTTTCTTCTCATCAGGTTTTCATATTAGGATCTGGAAAAAGAATATTATTTCAAGATATTTTGTTTCTACCGTTTCGGTATGAAAGCTTCAAATCTAAAACCAATATAATGGGAAGTCGGATAAGGGAAAGACTAACGTTCAGTAGAATGAAAAAATCAAAAAACTGTAGTTATGACCAATATAAACGAATGTCAACACCTGGCCGAATTGAGGGCGTGGAACAAGAGATGTGAAATAGATTTTGGGTTTAATTGAAGACAGGCTATTGTGATGAACATAAATGGGCTTTTATGTCTAAATTTTTGTCGGTGGCAACTGTGAAATTTGATGTCCCTATATTCATGCTACAAAATTCAGAAGTTGAATGCTCGTATGAAATTAAGATTGTTCTTTCCTATAAGAAAATTCCCTCAGATCAACCCATTCTCGAGATATCACCCTCAAAAGGTGGTGACTAAAATTCAGTTTAACTTTATTTCTGAATCCATGACACGTAGACTGAGTTCATGTATTTTGGTTGGAGGTGTTCATTTTAACAGCATTCATTATGAATCGTTCCGTATTTTCCATCTTCACTGTTTTCGAATCAATTTATTAAAATAATTATAAAATATGGTTTTTCTCTTCAGCTATTTGTTTTGGGAAAAAATTCAAAATAAAAAAAATTTTAAACAAAACAAGGATTTAAATTTATAATTTTATTTCATGAAACTTCATCTCGGAAAAAGTTCTGATATTAAATGAAGTGAGGGTTGCTAATTTCACCCCCATATAATGTAACAGGAATATTGAAAAAACACCCGTAATAAGTTCTTTGTGAGTGCACCAAAATTACAGAATTTCAAGTTTATAGCTTTACTGGAATTTTAGAAGAAAAATTTGAGAGTGAATTTTAATCACTACATTTCAAGGATGATATCTCGGAGATTTTGTTATAGGAAAAACCCATCTTGAATTCATACGAGCATTCACCTCCTGAATTTTGTCGTATGAATTTAGGAACACCCTGCATGTAAGGGGTTTTTAACGGCGAAGTTCTAAATCTGTAGAAAGCGAGTTTCTCGGGAGAGCGAATAGTGCAAAGGAGTGCATGCAGTTGTTATCTAAATATTGGATTTTCCCTAATGTGAATCGGTTTGCTGGTCTGAATCACTTCATGATTGAAATTCATCCCTTTTGCAAGTGAACGATATTTTCAGAAAATCTTCATATAAATACTGTAGATCCATATGCAGAGTGTTATCATGCGCTGTACAGGGTGATTCATTTATCTTGGTAACCCCAAGTTTCTCGAAAACGTCCGAATATTTTTTCATTCTGTGAAAGACGTTTTGAAGAAGTCAATGTCGACTTGAGATGCGCATAAAAATCTGCGAAATAAATGAAGACGCCATGCGTCGCGACGCTATCAAAAATTTTTTCTCCAGGGACATACCTTTTTTATTATGTCATTCGAAAGATAATTTCATTCTGAATTTTTTTTTTCGAATAGAATTTTTATCCAATTCCAACTGTTAGCGATCTGCAGCGTGTTTTATGTTGATTCTATTCCATTTATTTTTTTCTGTATTGTGGTAGTATGCCTTTATTTAAAGACATAGATGTGATTTTGTGATTTGAATTCAAGAAGGCTAGTTTTCTAGTCAATGTGCTCCTTCAAATAATATGAAATATGTGGCTACATCAAGATGGGGCTTCATGAAACAACGCTGCCATTGTCAAGAGATAGATCGAGAATTCGAAAAAAAAAATGGATTGAAACCCATTGGTTTCAATCCAATGATGGGTCCATTGACCCATCAGATATCGTCAGACCTAACGCTCATGAATTACTTTCTGAGGGGTCCCCTTGAATTTATGGTTACCAAACTGATTCTAATAACTTGGACAATTTGAAAATGAAGATAAGAAACGCATGTGCCCAAGTAGACCCTTATATTTTGACCGAAGTGACTTATAATGAAATAGGGGAATGATATAACTTAGGTATGGATTATAATGTCCGGTATATGGAACATATGATTCGAAATGTTTCGTTTGTTTTGAATAAAATGTTTATTGATATAAGATATAACATTTAATGAATAAAATAATAGAAAAATAGTTACAGAACCTCCGTCATTTCACGGAACATAATAAAATAAAGGTCATCTAGCCATTATGATCCATACACAAGTTATATCATCTCCCTATTTCATTATAAGTCACTTTGGTCCATTCATTTTCGAATTTTTAATCTCAATATTTCTCCACAATGGCAGCGTTGTGACATGGAGCACCATCTTGCTGTATCCACATATTCGATCTTATTTAAAGAGGCAGATTGTTTAGAAAACTAGCCTTCTTGAAGTCAAGGCACAAAATCATATATATGTCTCCAAATCAAGGCATACTACCACAATACAGAAAAAAAATAAATGTAATAGAATCAACATAGCACACGCTGCAGATCGCTGACGGTAAGAAATAGACAAAAATTGTATTCGAAAATAAAGTTCAAAATGAAATTATCTTTCGAATGACATGATAAAAATGGTATGTCCCTGGAGAAAAAATTTTTGATAGCGCCGCGACGCCTGGCGTCTTTATTTATTTCGCAGATTTTTATGCGCATCTCAAGTCGACATTGACTTATTCAAAACGCCATTCACAGAATGAAAAAATATTCGGGCGTTTTCGAGAAAATTGGGGTTACCAAGATAAATGAATCACCCTGTACATAATTTGAAAAAAGTGAACTAGTTGGTGTAGTGGTTCTCGATATTCGTTTCAACTAACCGTTGGTCTTTTATTTTAATTTATATGACTATGTGAAAAAACGCCCAGGTAACGAATTGGTGAATGCGCCGGACCGTCGTTAAGTTTCCTTGAATTTCTTTTTGTTCCGCCCAACTTTTTTGATTTTTTCCTTCATAAGAATCTATTGCTGACTAAAAAAAAACAACAAAAAAGAATTAGTGAGGTTGGTTTCACCTTTCAGGCAATCGCAACGCAAAAAGGTTCTTCATTTCAATTTATGTAGAATATATAGGATGTTTCCCGAATAAATTCATTGTATTGTTCTCTGAGAGATTTCTCTAGAAAAGCTTTGTTTCCAAGATCCAGTCCGTTAAATGTTCACGAATGAATGATAAATTTCGGGATAATTTCGAAATGACTCGAGATATTTTATCGAGATTTGCTGATAAGGATAAGAGAACTTATTTGGGTTCTACGTTTGATACCTTATCCTCAGCATTCCATATTTTCAAAAAGAGTTACAAAAAAAACTAATATACATGACAGTAAAGCAAAAATTGCTGAATACCCCTAGTCGCTATATGGTGGTTAGTTTCTATCATTCACGGTGATGTTGGAATTCGGCCAATTTTCATAATTCGCTATAACTTCTACAGTAATGTAACTTCGATACTGTATATTGGCAGTTTTTTCAGTACTTCTGACCAGTGCTATCGAAATTCAGTGCTGCTTCAAATTTGAGAGCAATTAATTTTTTTTTCTCAAATGGAAAACAAAGGCTGCATTCCCCGAACGAAGTTTTTGCAACCACTCCGCTACCGCTACCTAGTATAAATTGAAAGCGCTCCCAAAATGCCCGCTTCTCCAGAACGTGTTCAATTTGTAGCGTATGTGCCACCGGACGATTCCGCAACAGTTCCACAACTGTTACATCCGGTGAATGCAGCCATTCTGTGCTATTTTATTTTTCATTATCGAAGAAGGTTTCCATTTTCATTCATATCCCTTTAACTGAGGAAGTCAAAGAACTTGATATTTCACAATTGTAACCTGTCAAATTGATCTAGAAAACATCAGTTATAGTTATGTTATTGAACAGACTCCAAAAGTTTTTCTCGAAACTTTTTGTTTCTGCTATGATCTCTCTACTTAATTAGAATGAACAGTATTTGAAAACAGATATATTTTTATCTTGGATCACAGTTCCTACGGAAGTTAATGAGAGTCTGCTCGAATTATGTTGACCCAAAAGTGTTTTTTCGAAAATTTCAGTGACGCTCCAAATTGTGAGCTATGATATTTTTCAATAGATTTTTCTCAGAGAATTTCAAAAATATATGATATAGTTCCGAGTTGATATATCGAAAATTCCGAAAACACATTTTTCCCTGACGTTCACGAGAGCCGGAATTTTTGGGGGATGAACTTGAACATTTACAGCATGCATTCGTCACCAATGGATATAATGCCAAAGAAACCAAAAATTTCCACACGTGATGACAATACATCCCAAATCACTCCCAATGGAAGAGCTATCTTACCATACATCCCTAAGGCCACAGATAGAATTGTTAGAATACTGAAGGGGCACAACATCGAGACCATTCATAAGCCGACACAAAAACTTGGGCCAGTGATCAGAGCTACCAAAGACAAAGTCGACACACTTTTACAAGCCGGTATTTACAGGATAACCTTGCGACTGCGGCAAACGGCAAAGTCTATATCGGTACAACGAAACGAAGTATCAATATGAGAATTAAGGAGCACGAACAATGCTTTCGACTGAATCAGTCAGGAAAATCCGCCCTAGCGAAACATGCTTTAATAGATGGACACAATATAGTTTTTTTCAAAGGCAGAGATTATTTCAAATATCAAAAGTAAATATCCGAAGATGAACATGGAAGAAAAGGAGAAACTCCTTTCTTACATAGCGGCTGGTTGCCGATCTTAGAAAAAACAAAGAACTAGCCGATACGAAGCGGAAGCGGTAGGCCAATCAACATCGCGCGCTTAAACTCACCATCTTTTCCCGCCATTAACTGGGGGTATATATAACACTTCCGATTCGGACACCTCAGTGTCAGACTCTCAGCGTTTGAGGTACAATCTCAGACCAAGAATCCTCTGAAGATGCTTACCGCAGTTGTAGTTGAAACGTTAGTAAGTAAAATTATTACTAATGAACCACCGCCAATAAGCCCGAAAGATACTATATATTTTTCCATTAATAAAATCAAAGAAGGTTTTGATTTGGATTCATATCTTTTTAACTGAGGAGATCATGAAACTTGATGATATTCCATAATTGTAAACTATCAAATCAAGTCAGAAATTAATGTTTATATTATTTTAAAGACTCCAGGAGTGTTTCTTGAAACTTTATGTTTCTACTATGAAAAGTATTTCAAAACCGAGATTTTCAATGTTTAATCACAATTTTCACGGAAGTTAATTAGATCCTGCTTGAATTAAGTTGTCCGAAATTTGTTTTTTAAAAATTTCCGATATATAATAAAATCGGAAGTATATCATAATTGACATTCGCGAAATTGTCAAAGGAAAGTATTTTGAAAAATATCATAGCACACTATGGTTTCCATTTGAATATAAATTTTTTAATAATTGCTCTGAAATTTGAAGCGGAACGAAAATTTCGATAACACCTGTTGAAAATACTGGAAAAACTGTCCTGAAGATTTTTTTATTTCTAGAGCGTACTTGCAAAACTGCGGAAATTATAGGCAATTTTAATAATTGGCCAAACTGAAAAATCACCCTGTAGCATTGAAACTAGACACCGTAGAGACTTCAAGTGTTCAGCAATTTATGTTTCTAGAAAAAAGAAAACATGACATGTATTTTACTTTGTTTATATTTCTTTCAATTTAGGAGATGAAGTACTAAATCATCGAAATCTGACCAGCCTGTAAAATACGTAGGTATATCCCGCTCAATCAGGAATCAGAGGAACTGAAGAGGCCAACACATGCTAGAACGGGAGCACTGAATCTGATTGTAACATAGGTGAATGTATCTATGAGAATATCCCTTTGATTTAAAATCGAATAAAGATAATTTTTCATACCGAAGAATTGAGTAAGTAGGTATATAAAATGAATATACCTTCGGTCATTCGTTAGTCTCATTGAATGCAACTATGCGTCAGCTACACTGATCTATAATAATTGCTAATTATGCATCCGTCGATCGGAATTCCCGATTGACCGATTCATGAAAGATGTATTGCAATGTGCATCATTGATTAAATGAAACTAAGGGCTCCAACGGGAATAAAATGGTTGTTACTTGTTAGTGAGCATTTGTTTACGTCGCTCAATGAACGAAATAAACTGAAAATATATCCAGATATTGAGTATTCAATGATCATTTTCTTTGTGTATGCCAGTGTATTGAAAGTGTGTCATTATAACAAGGACAGGTGTTTATTAATTAATAAACACCAACAATTGCACAGATACACTATTTGTTTTCCCCTCTAAAAATTAGTGGTTGCAAAGGCTTTTATCACTGTTGTAATTTTGAATTTTCGAAGTATATTAACAGACTTTCATCAAAATTTCTCATGGGTAGGGTTGAAATAGTCGTTTATAAGATAAAAAATAAAAAATGTTGCCCGAATATTTAACTAAGGATTTGATTACAATTAATTATATTCATGAGTATAATACTCGTCAAACTGGTGATATATATGTTGATAGGAATGATTTGAATATTTTGAAAATTTCTGTTTTCAATAGGGGATTCAGAGAATTTAATGAACTACCTAGACAATTAAAGGATGCAGAGAACTTTAATACTTTTAAAAAACTTTTAAACAAATATATGAAAGAATAAAATGTACATAATTCTATGTAAAAAAATAGCTAATGCTAATAAAGATTATTATTATTATTATGTTTATTCTTACAATTTTTTTTTGGATATAATTTTCCTTTTGCAAAAAGACGACTGAAAAAACTATTTTATTATCCTCACAACATTTTTTCGAAAACCAAAAAATTTTACTCGAAATTTTATTAAAAAAAGTTATGAAAAAATTATCTGAGGAATTGCCTATTTCAACCCCTACTCAGCATAATTCAGGGAAAATGAATTCCACAATTTGAAATAACTCAACAATTTTAACTATTCCCAGGTCGTCATGATACACGTCTTTAACAAATTGTAATGAATTCTTTATCGAAACAACACAACAATTCTGCACAATTCTGCAGCCAATTATGAATTCAACAAATAATTTAAAGTTTGAATCCCGCCTTTAAATATTGCAGTAATGATTACAGGAGCACCTGAATTCAAGCCATTTAAATATCACCAAACAGCTGGTGCAACGTAATTTAAGCACTTAACACTAAGTGTGTTTGGTGCGAAGGGGCCTGAATTGTACTTTTTTCAATACAAACTGATGATTAAATTCCACAAGGACAACCACATTTACTCAATCCATCATTGTCTCAAGGCAAAAACTCAGTCGAATTAGTATTTCCTTTTCGAATAGTTTCCATCACAAGAGACGGAAATTACTGACTTCTTGCCAATGCCAAATAGAGTTACGGTTTATGTACATGAAACACAAGCTACAATATGCATAGATGGTGATGAATAGCAGCTCCTTTTCACAGTTTCGTCCTTGTAGAGGACCCCTGTGAGGTATATGAGTTTATGTCCTATATTGATCTAGCCACCTATTTTTACCTTTTATGAGAATTTCGTTGAAGCGGATGATTCGAGTGAACTCATGGAAACGGGTATCGGATGAAAGTCATAAAAACTCGACTGTTACATACTATACCTACTACTCTCAGTGGATGCAGACATGTCCATGTGGAACGGGATGTAATTGATTTTTTTATGACTGGGAATGTTGAGGATGCTACTCGAGCATAAACCTTGAAAAAGAAAGTTTGATAGAAAGTCCATATTTGTGTGTCTTTCTTATTCCGAATTTTTTTCCCAGAAGTGAAAAATCGGCAACTTATATTCACATTAAATTTGAAATTATTGCTTGCTGATTTCTCAACGAAAATCTGTATTTCATGCAAAACACCCCCTTAGAACTTGTATCAGTCTATTTGCATAGTGGCATAGCAGAAGGCCCCGCAGACCCCAGAAAGCTCTGAATGGGGCCCCAATAATTTCATTTTATGGAACTTGCCGATTCGCGATATTTTTCTGATGAAATAATGGACAAAAACCAGAAAGTGAATTTACAATTATTATTTCCGAAAAATAGAGAAACACTCCTAAATTATATAAAAAAAATATAGGGTTTCCAGTAATTCCATTAGAATTATCACTCAATCACTCCCTGTGCTCCCCTATTTTCAAGAGATTTTTTTATATATGTACATTCTCTTTAAACGTCGCCAGATAATCGTTTTTTTTGGGTGGCTCAGCACCGAATTGATGTGGAGTTCTTCAGGCCGCTTGCGCTTCACTTCAATCAAGCTTTAATATTTCCAATTCCAATGTACATATTTTGATTTGGCAACTGAAATATAGATTTCTGGGAATGAAAACTAGAACAGAACGTTTTTTCTGTCTCAGTGCCTTCAATTTGATTCATTGGAGTGATTAAGATTTGATGGAGAAAGCCGACGTTTTATCATCATTTCATACAGCAGATTTATTGACTGACTTTGCCGAACAACTTATTTTCTTACGAAGCGTTATTATGGATAATTTGAGTGAATTCTCTGATAGATTCATCATAACTATTAATTTCTGAACATAAATCATTTTTGTTGTGTACCAGACATGCTCTCATGGTTCTAAAAACTGTTACAATTGTTCGTGTTGCTGTTGTTATTTTCCTTTTCGGATAACGGCAGTTACGTGCGGGAAAGGCACTTTCCACACCAGGAACAATATTTTTTCTACAAGCGCTCATATGAGATCAATTCGAATTCAACACATAAATCAAATTCGATTACTTATATCAATTCCTAATACACATGAATGTCGAACGTAATTTTACATGTCGTTACCATGGTACTGTCATAGTTGACGTTCGGTGCATAGACACATATCGGACCAATACCTTACTAGAACACAAGGCCATGAAACAGAATGACAGCTGATGGGGGGTGAAGGGTGTGAGTAGTCAATAATCCGCCATTATTTGTGTATGTTTTGCCGGTATTGTGAGGGTTTTTCAGTGTTTATTCATATATTTGTATTTATTTTGGTGTTACATCAGTTCATAACAGGTAAGGCAAAAGGCCTGCTTATATTTGTTCACTAATTTACCTCTAGTTCTTAAAAATTTTGCATTTCATGTTCGAGGTTATGTGGATTTAATTTTGATTTTTTCTTCGAGACTTTTGATATTTTTAAGTTCTTTTCTTAGCTTTAATCTCAGTTTTTTCCAGGCGATATCATGCCATTTCGTTGCTCTGTTCCCAAATGCAGGGGTAATCATTTGGGTTTCCCAAAGACGAGCAACTTAAGAAAAGTTGGTTAAATGCCATTAAAAGGAAAGATTTCGTTCCCCGTAACAGCAGTAAGGTATTAATTATTGAAAATCAAACTGTTTTGCCTGCCTCTGAAAAGTAACTTGTTTCTAGGTTTGCGAACTACATTTCCAACCAGAATTCATCGAAAAGTCCACAAGCTATAAACATGAAGTCACAGGTCAAAAAGTCGAAATACCATTAAAGTTTCCTAGGTTAAAAATATGTAAGTATTTATTTTTACTTAATTATTACTATAAACTGTGGTTCATTATAGGTACATCTGAAAATTTTTTGGCTAGTATGGA
The DNA here is from genome assembly GCA_038502775.1 of Hippodamia convergens. Taxonomy (NCBI): domain Eukaryota; kingdom Metazoa; phylum Arthropoda; class Insecta; order Coleoptera; family Coccinellidae; genus Hippodamia; species Hippodamia convergens. The sequence goes on from CM076609.1 coordinate 36,072,178, forward strand.
CTTTGGATATGGGGGATTAGACTAGTTGAAATGTTTTTAACAAAATGTTAATTATCTGGTGGTCTTCTATTTCTCTTTTAACATTTGTTTTAGGAGCGATACCAACAAAATTGCCAGGTTGTCCAGCCTATTTGAGCAGATCAGATGTCCATACTAGAGTTTCTCCTCAATCCAAGCGATCAAAAATGGAATGCTGAGATCTTGAGAAAACCACTGCTGAGAGTATTAAATCAAGTTCAGCATTTGATTCAGCTGTGCCATTTGCAACTTTAGCTGAGGCTTTTACAAAAGTGTCTGTTCCGAAAGGATAATGGCTAAAGGAGAAAAAAACCTGTGTTTTTTTCTATTTGGACGAGTCATCAGAAATTCCAGTTGTAAAAATAAAAGTTTATGTGTCTGAAGACCTGAGGGTTAATGTACTATTTAAAAATATCAGGGTGGACTTAATATTTCCAGTGCATGTTACAGACATAAATATTTTGGACAAAATTTTGTGCGGCAGTATGCTGTGTTTTAATAACATTAATCAAAAGAGTGGTGACAAAATAAAGGAAAAACTCAACTTTATAAATGATATTTTAGAGGATCTATCTGAAGACATGGAAAATTGTCAAGAGAATTGTGGTAGAGATACAATAAAATTTGTGCGAGAACAACTTCAGCTCTCCACCATTTGGACAAAAACCAGATGCAGATATTCATATGAAATGATGCTATTTTCTTGCTTGCTGTTCCAAATATCTCCACATGGTTATAAATTTTTAAGAGGATCTGGTAAACTTACCCTTCATTCTCCACAAACTATTCAAATAATTTGTGCAAAGTTTAATACAGATCCAAGATATGAACAATGTGACGAACATTTCTTACAATACATAAAAAGCAAGTTTTATTTATTAGACACTAATGACAAAATTGTTTCGTTAATGGTAGATGAAATACATATAAACCCTAATTTGGACTATAAGGGAGGAAATATTGTTGTGGGCTCCAACAATTCTATTGAACATGCAACAAGTAGCTGCATTTGGTGCATCAAAAGAAATGGATATGCGTGAAAACGGTCAACTGATCAAATATGGATATACTTTATCATTAAAGGCTCTGTATCCTTCTTCAATAGAAAGACAAAATGTGAAATTAGTTTTGCAAGTATTTAATGACAGCATTGTAGCAGCCCTAGAACAACTAGGACCCAAAGTATGCTTGTCATCTTATAAGGATACCTCAGTTTTCATAGCATTAATTGCCAGATGGTGGGATATAATTAATGTGAAAACACCCCTAAAAGGACAAAGACTTCGAAATGAACCAGTTACCATCAATTCTCAATACATTTTTGAGTTTCTGCACAATTTTTTGATATGGTTGGAAAAATGGAAAAACGGTGAAGGGCAGCTTTTGTTCTATATACATTAAAATTTAAATGCTGAAAATTATCAAAATGTAACAATAATGTTAATAAAAGTTTTCATGAAGCTGAATATTTGTATTTTATTTAAAAATATCAAATGAAATATCCCTACAGACATTTTCCTGATAAAAAGCAAATATAATAATATGTTTATTCATGAAATAATTTTCTTTCACTATAGTTTTAAATCAACTTGAATAAACATCATGCACCCACAGTCCAAAGACGTGTGTGAAAATCTAAAATGAAAAAAAAGAAATTTTCAGAATCTACACAAAAACAAAATGATAAATAGGGAGAATGAACACTAATTCAAATATAGCTCTGAGACAAAATTGTGTCAATTATGGGAAGTTTGCCAGAATTGTGAGAGCTGCTGCCTTGTCCATAATTTAACTTTCCGACAGTATGATTTGATTCGACAATACATCGTATAACAGAGCTTCTAGGTAGGGTGAAGTTTCTTTAACTTGTCTTAACCATGAGTAACTTCATATTATTATTTCTTGACCAAAAACAATTCCCATTTACAGTTTTTTCCTTTGGTAGTATAAAAGAGCCAGGCCATGAACACTTTAGCTAACTCAAAGAGTTCGTCGCTAGAGAAAGTAGTTTCTTTTCTACAGAATATCTTTAATACATATTTGTGTTATACCTCAATCTGTTTACTATAACATGTATATCAATACATTTATCAAGCAAAAATGATCATGTTTGTGCATCAGGGTATCAATATTATTATTTGAAATAAAGCCTTTAAGGCTTGATTAGACCTTCTGGGAACTGCAACTATATGAATCTTGTTCTTTTGCTTAAATTAAAGTATGTATTCAATTCCACTTTCCAATTATTGTTCGAATATTCAAATAGATATTAGGACCAGCTTCACCAAGAACAACTACATGCTGATATTTTTGCCAATTCCATATTATTGATTATTTTTCCACTAATTCCTACTGGAAGTATCCTTTTCCTCAAATTTCTACAGATAATAATATGACCAGCATGCAATACCACTTCTCCTAAAATGTTTTTTCTTATGATAATGGATGATTATTCATAAATTTCAATGAATGAATGAACTAACCTTCTATTACATTTCTAACATTTGGAGTTCAATCTCAATGCTTTTACTGAGAAAAACACTATCTATCATATCTTTTAAATATCACAAATAACCTCGAAATACTTTCGTTTACAACGATCCTCCTTTCTGTTGAAAAAAATAAATCTAAATCGATCAATATATTTTGGCATTTCGGAATTGACTTGGACTACCTATGATGACGTCACCAATGTTGTTTCATGGCCTTGTGCTCTAGTAAGGTATTGATCGGACCCTCGCTACAAAAGTGACACAACTCAAAATCAAAAGTAGAAAATATTCAAATGCTAAATATTTTCTATATGATATATGGAGGACCCTCTGATGTAGGTAAAAATTTTCCATTATTCAATCTAGGCTAGTTTTCTGATCTAATTCATAGCATAAACCAAAAAAAGTAAATTTTGAGTTGTGTCACTTTTGTAGCAAGGGTGCGATATCATAGTTCAGTTTATTCTTTAATGAAAGTGTGCGGGAAGAGCTCCTGCTATTCCTTTCCTGCACATAAAGTGTGCAGGAATGGAATAGAATAGGTTTTTCCCGCACTGTTTGGAAATGTGACTTTTTACTGATTGAAATGCGTACGGGAAAAGGGTTCAAAGCGTACCTACGCTTGTAGAAAAAGATCTTGTCTAATCAGAAATTATAATAATGATAAAGGTTTATATATACCAAACAGATACTCTTACAATATTCAAGAAAGTATTGGAAAGGCGAGATCCAGAACAGCGAATTAAGTGATGTATTTCATTGATGAAATAAAATTTAGAAAAAAACAATCATAAATACATCATTACAATTAACAATGCAAATAAACTAGTTATGTATAAACTCAGAATAAAAATTGGAGAAAATTACCCGGCTCCAAAAAAAAAACCGCTCTGATCTAAACAGAAAAATTGTTAATGCAAAACGTAACGTAGTATGAAAATGATCGTCTGAATAGCTCTGTTGTAAATACAGGCGGGGTAAGTGTTACTTTCAATCGAACATTCAAATTATGAACATCAGATCGGAAGGTTATTTTGTTGTAGAGGTATGGAGGAGTCCGGTTGATAACTATTTTCATGAATAACAAAGCAGCATGAAGAGATCTTCTTCTCCCCATGTTGAGCCAATTGACAATCTTAAGAGAATTACTAATTCTATCAAACTTTCTAATGCCGAAGATCAGTTGCAGACAAGAGTTCTGAAGCTTCTGTACCCGCTTCATATCAGAATAGTTCAAACTTGGGACATAAACACAATCGGCATAATTCATATGAGACAGAACCAACGATTCACATTGAAGGATTTTCACTTTTCCCCTCAATGTTTCTCTATTTCTGTAAAGGATTCTCAGCATGCCGTATGCCTTTTGTAAGCAGGCAGAGATGTGGTCAGTGAACCGCAAGTCAACATCTAACCACACCCCCAAATCCTTTACTATATCACATAGTCGAACAACATCCGATCCAATTTCAATAGAGTGATTTTCATTCAAAAATTCCATCCGATCTCTTTTCTTTCCGAAGGGAATGGCTACGGTCTTATCCTTATTGAGCTGCAGGCAATGTTTGGAAGATAAGTCATAGTTCAAAGCAGAGATTGCCTGAGCAGATTCATACAAATGAAAGGATATACAGAGTTGACCATCATCCGCGTAGTAGTGCATCTGGCAAGAAATAATAAACTTTACAAACTGTGATATGTACCTGATGAAAAGAATCGGCCCTAAAATGGACCCCTGTGATACTCCCTCGCATATTTTCAAAAAAGATGATCCTACCATCACAGCAAACCGCTTGGAACCGCTCAGAGAGATAAGATTACAAAAGCAGAACGGAACTGTCACTAAAATCAAGATGTATTATTTGGGATAATCCAAAAAAGTGAGCACAGTTAATTTACCTTGATCAGTCGCCCTTACAATGTCATCAGTAATATTCAACAATTTCTGACACTGTCAGAAATTCAGCGTTCGAGGTATAACCTTAGACCGAGAATCCTCTGAAGATGCCTACCGAAGTTGTAGGCGAAACGTTAGGTGAAATTATTCCTAATGGAACACGGCCAATAAGCCCGGAAGACACTTTTTATATCAGTATATCCGGTCTATTTAAAATTTATATCATCTTGTTTAGATAACTTTTGTTTACATTATTTTTCGTTGAAAAACTTCAGGAGAAACAAATGAATAAACAAAAATAACATAGATCTATGGAGGCGGGCTACTGTATTTACTTCGTTCATGGAAAAATAGCTTCTTCTGCTAAGCCAAGAAGAGATTAATAGTTTCTTAGATGCATTATAACTCATTTAATAGCTTTAATTGGATATCTGATGGTGAAAATATCGTTCAGTATGCAGACATGAATTTTAAATAACTGCCATCATCTTGTTCCAAATGTATTTCATTTGGTTAATACAAACTGCATACCTACTTCCAATAAATCAACAAGAAGATCAAAAATATTTTGTGTAACTTGCGTGTAGTCCGCATCAGGAAAAACAACCCTAATTTTTTCCATGATTCGCATCTGCGTGTGATCCGCAAAAAGTTTCGGGAAGAAGGATTTTGATGGTTGGTGACAACATGCTCATGAAGGCAGGAAATTGAGTGATTCCATAACAGAACACCGGAGGAAATTCATTTCGAAGATACGGAAGTCAGGCGCAATTCTACTTTGAGGGGATTTTGATCTCATTTTGTGAGGACGATTTCATAGCGGTGGATTCGCACCATTGTTGGAGCACAGTTCTTCTTCTCCTCCCGAAGAAATTTTGAATGAGTCATTAGAAAAGGCGACGTCAAAGCAGCCTCGGGATTATTCATGTTCTTATTACGAAGTTAGAAAATTATTATGAACTTCGAAGCTTAGTATTGATTGCATGGTTGCAAATTCTCATTAAATACAAGTTCAGATAGGTTTTCGCCGTGTCGAATTTTTCATCGAACTAATCGGACATATTGAAGTCACTTTTGCGTACACGTTTGGGGAAAATGAATGTTTCATATTTCGCGATTGAGAAGCAGTATACCAAATTCTACGGGTGGTGTTCGATGCTATACTTGAATCTGTTCATATCTGGGCTGCTATGCTCGACATCATTCGAAACACCACTTACTTACTCCACATATACGCGCATATTTGCGAACGGCAATTTGCGTATACGTTCCCAATTTTTACCAAAGTTGATTAATTGTCTTTTTTCAATACGATGTACGGTTTTCGCTTGAAAAATAAAAACCGTTTCCGCATGATCATAATATTGTTAATACATACATATGACAATATCACCATGCAGAGACATACGTAATTTTTATTTTTCTTAAAAGAAACCCGTGCTTCGGACTGAAAATATTAGGGAAATCAAATTGTAGATATTAATGATAAACCATTCATTTTTGAAAACTCCACCACTCGGTATCTCAAAGGGTAAGACGTTTAGGACTTATGTTCATATGATTTTTTTTTTTAAATGGGCCGAAAAATCACCTCCATAAATATTCACATTCAATTAGGAAACACCCTGTCTACAGTCTTCGAAAGTTTATCATTTTTTCCAAATTTCGCAAGTGTTTGCAATTATGTCGTTTTTACCAATATCGAAGCCCTGTACTTTAATGATATAATGTTGAAGAAGAAAATGAGCAGTGTGAAAGATGATGTTAGCATGACACATAAAACTTTGGTTTTTCCTATTTATTAATTTCTACATAATTTTCTCCATCTAATCTACCCTCTTAGCGCATCTCTCTACCGACAATGCCGCCAACTTGGAACAGAGTAGTCTGGTTTGTCACTTTACATTAGACCTACTCCTATCTCTAACAGGAACAAGGTTTTTGTTCCTCACACTCGAGCTAATCTGAAAATTATTAATTTAATTTTCAACACTCTTTTCAATCGTGTAAAATAGGATTTCCAAATACAGTAGGTGCTCGATAATCCGGCGCTCGCCAATCCAGCACGCTCGGTAGTCCGGCACTTTGGGACTCAGGTAACCCGCTCTATAATCCGGCATTTTATACAGCTGAACGCCGGACTACCGAGCGGTTCGAGTAGTTTCTCCCGCTCGGTCCAGACCTCGACAGTGATGTCACGTATTTGTTTTCTCTTGTTTCACAGCGTCCCTTGACAAAATAGCGGCAAATTTTGCTAAAGTTGGATAGTGGTGAAAATCATATGAAGTAAGCTTTCTTTTCCTGTACAAATTCTATAATCCGGCTTGAACGGCGAATCAAATAAGAGCTGAATAAACAGGCTATGCTGCCTTTGCATCGGTCTGGCTTAAAAAAATTTCCATGTGCGTAAAGCAAAAAAAAAATTTAGGAAACATTTTTCTTCGACCTTTATCCGAGGATTGTATGACTACCGGTACTCTGAAAAATTGTTAACCAATAAATTCAGAAACTGGAGTCTTCAAGCTTCAAACGTTGATTGTTCTATTTCCTATACGACAATTTTTCACTGAGATACAGCCTGTTGAGAAACACCAAAAAATTTTTCTGTTCCTTTAATCGTTGCAAGAAGTATATTTGCGGTTTAGCACCGCCAAAATGTGCACTCCTTTCTCCCTGTTATACTTGCATAAATAATTTTCTGAAAAATCCATATGTACAATAATTTCTTTTTCTTCTGAAGATGCTTTTAGATCATCAATAAATCTTTATTGATGCCTTATATTCGCAATGTGATGTAAATATTTTGGGAGATCTTCCTTCGAAGCCTCTATCATGTTTTCTTTTATACAGAATATATCTTTTTTTATATACTTTGGGCGTACTTTTTTATCGCCTTTAACAATTACTTCTTTTACTGATATTCATTTCTTATAAACACTTCATTCATTGCTATTGACTTAATTCCAAATGAAATTCTTTTGCATAGGTACAGTTATTACATTTTCTCTCCAGGTACGTTTATTCCATTTCATTTTCAAGTTTCTCTCAGATTAGTTTTAGGGAGTACTACCCAAAAAAGACGATCTGCGCAGAATTGGGAATAACTAACATTAATATTATTAGTTTCAATGAATTTTTTAGGTAACTCTTTCATTGAAAAATTCAAGTACCCTTTTTGCTTCTTAATTAACTTGAGAGTAATTGCATCAACTTTCCTAGGAGCACTCATCTCTCAGATAAAACTCTTGAATGGCTCTCTTCAGATTTCTGCCATGTGTTTGCTTGAATGCAATTTTCCTACAAACGGGTTTACTGAGCATTTTATAAGAAGCAAATCCTTTCATTTCCCCAAGAAGTTTGTATTTCTTCATTATGTTTCCAGAAACCAACTTAGCGAAAGCTTTATGACTTTTAACGAATCTTTCATTCTCAAGATTCTTCGAAATTGGTTCTTTTAATGCTTCTAAAACAACAAACTTGTTCGTTTGAGGTACATTATAATCTGTTAAACTCTTTCGAACTTTCGACCGAGGACTCAGTTCTTTTCTATTATATCGTTGATTTTTTTGCCGATAAAATCGCTTTTTATATTTTTCTAATCTGTTTATCGTCTTTTGTAATTCATGTTTCAATTTTTGTATATCTCTGTACATCTAAAATCTATTTCGCTTGATGATTCTTCTTGCGGATTGCTTTCTTGAAGTTGTCGGTGTTAGATTCGGAGAAAGATGGACGTTTTGCTCTTGTGAGACTGGGCTAGGTGCTGGAGAGTTGTTTTCCAAAATATCTATAGCAGTTATCAAATTTTTGCTAGATTTTCGATACTTTTCAGAGGCCATTCTCCATCTCTTTCGGATTGAGCGACGTGCTCTTTCTGATTGATCATTTATCGTATTTATTTTCCCTTCTTTTCTTCTCCGGTGATATCGGTCTCTTTCCTCTGCTTTAGCTTTCTCATATAATTAGGATTACTTTTAATTTTCTCTCCTCCTCTCCTTTTTACGTCCGTCTTCTGCTTCCTTCGTTTTTCAATATCTTTGGTAGTAGTTTTTGCCATTTTTGACCTCAAATGAGACATCTCATCAATTCCATGGTTTTACACTCAACTAAATGGTCTTATACGAACTATGAAGTTGATATGCAAAAAGATATTGTTGTCAATATAAAACAAATGAAATATCAGAAATGAATAATGTGTACCTTAATTTATTTAAAATTCAGTACATCGTGTCGAAATATTTGATTATAGTAATGAAAAATTAAAGCTTGGAGTTGATGAACAGAAAAAATACTCACGTGGGAACAGACGACTATGTTCTGGATGCTCGTAACCTACACTGTATCTCACGACTGCTTTGAACATATTAAAATAGATCTTTGATTCAATATCAGCCCGTATTCGGACTTGTCGCACGAGTTGTTTTCACGAGTCCATGGATTGATTGATTTCTTAGGGCAGTCCTTCGTAATCGATTCGTAGAATAATAACGGTCAACATTTTGAATGTTGTTCGAACACACTTCAAATATCCTGTTTAATTATTCTGAAACATGCACAACATAAAAGATTATTCATCTTGAGTATTAGTGTCCTATTTTTCTCAAATATGTAGTATATGTAGTGGCTATGAGGACTGGGGGAATGATAAAACCCTTTATGAAATGCCGACGTTTCGACCCTTTATTTCTGGTCTTTTTCAATGCTAAAAATATATAATTCACATTTGAACATGTTTCATAGTAACAATCAACGATACAAATTGAAAATACAATTACAAAGGTGACAAATGCATAAGATAGGAGGCGACACAATTGGACAACACAAACTCACCTATTCACATTGAGTAAACCCCCTTCGACATAATGCGGAGGCATAGAACTGTATCTTCAAATTGTTTCATGCGTTAATAAAGGCTTTAGTCAATAAATTAAAATAATTAAAAACTTCGGAAACCTTATTTTTAATAACAGGGAAAGCAGTTAGTTCGTCATCAGAATTCAGTATGATACATCAGAAACTGGTTTCCGTATTTCGTATTGTCTGACATAAACAGAGTGTCGAGCGTCATATGGCGATTCCACATTTCATGAAACAGGTATGTTCCCGAAATTAATTCAAGAACGTATCCTCCGTTTGTATCTATCTATAATATTCTGATAGATTGAACTCAAGCTTTGCACATCGGTCCTCAAATTCACCGTCTCGTTTATAAAAACATGTATCATCTCACTCATGCATCTCTTTTTGTAAATGTTCTCTTTTTCCAAAATAGTGACGTTTTCGAAGTCGAAATTGTGATCTTCGTTGAAGTGATGGGCAGCTAAGGCAGTTTTCTCGTTTTTATCTTTATTGATGGGTTTACAATCATATTTGTGCTGGTAGACCCTATTTTTGAGGAACTGTTTGGTCATACCTATATAGCATCTGTTGCAATCCATACAAGGGATTTTGTATACAGGGTGTCCGGGAAATAACTACATACCCTTACCAGAGATAGAGTTGGACTAGGTGAATACTAATTGACTATAAAAAATTCATTTCTGGATTTCCCTAGAAAGCTACAGGGTGATTTTCCAACTTCATGAAAATACTTAGACCATCATAAAATCCAAACTTATCGACGGATATTATTGAAACTTGAGAGATTATTGGCACATGCTGAGGTCGAGTCAGAAAGATATCAATTATTTCATTATTGCAGGGCCGGACTCATTAATCTTCATTTAAAGTGTTCAGGGTAAAACAAACACTTTGTATTTCGAATTACAAATAACTGATTCGCCTTTTAGAAAGAAGCTTATTTATGCTTCAAATTGTGATATCGCTCAAAGTTGTCACATGAACAATTATTTTTTTATCAATTTTCGAATTTGGATAAATTTCGAAAAATTGAATTTTTCACCATGAAGAGAACTTAAAATCTCATGTTTGAATATAAATTGCGAAAATATTAGTAGAAAATTTTCGAAAAGTACAGAGCTTTAATGAGCACATTTCATGACGAAACAATAACAAATGAAAGAAACTAAAATACAGTAAAGAGCACCTAATAAAAATGAAAATAGGAACGAATGAATTGCTGTGTCAACGTCATTTCAGAAGTGGTTCGAAATGAAAAAAAATTAGCTGGTATACATTTCTCTTGCCGAATGTTCAAATTGGATACAGCCTTGCGAATCATATCGCCATTATTTCTTAAAATATGGCAACAGTTGATAATTCTGTTCATCAGCTGTTCTTTTGACTGGATTTCTTCAGAATATACCATATCCTTCAATTTTTTCCATAAAATATAATCTAGAGGATTGAAATCTGCAAATACTCCTCGATTTACTAATTCAGGTTTTTACATTCGAAGAAGTGTCACTTTGGTCTATATCTTCGTTGTCGAACACCCGGTATACATACGAATAATTTTGAAATATGCTTATGTATACCCTATACGCTTCACCAATTTTTTTTCGAAATATACCTTCATTTACTCCATCGCAATGAGATCCGCGTCTGGGGTGGCCACCCAGTATATCAACAAATTATAATAGTCTTCCTCACCTTTAGTAACTTTTTTAAGAAAATTTTTTATTTATTTTCGACCACCACAAGATGACTAAGTCCTGTTCAGGTAAATAAATTCAATTTTTCGAAGTTTATCCAAATTCAAAAATTCATAAAAAAATAATTGTTGATGTGACAACTTTGAGCGATATCACAAATTGAAGCATAAATAAGCTTCTTTCTAAAAAGCGAATCAGTTATTTGTGATTCGAAATACAAAGTGTTTGTTTTACCCTGAACACTTTAAATGAAGATTAATGAGTCCGGCCCTGCAATAATGAAATAATTGATATCTTTCTGACTCGACCTCAGCATGTGCCAATAATCTCTCAAGATTCAATAATATCCGTCTATAAGTTTGGATTTTATGATGGTCTAAGTATTTTCATGAAGTTGGAAAATCACCCTGTAGCTTTCTAGGGAATTCCAGAAATTAATTTTCTATAGTCAATCAGTAATCACCTAGTCCAACTGTATCTCTGGTAAGAGTATGTACAGTTATTCCCCGGACAGCCTGTATAAGATTTGATTGCAAACCGTCTGGAGTTTCATCCTTGACCTTGGAGAAAAGTGAACCGATGCACTTGAGTGGGTAAAATGCCAATCTTGAAGAAGGATTAGCTAGTTGCAATGCTCTATTCATATTTTCCGACAAACCATGTATATAAGGAAAACGGTAAAATCTGGTTCTTTCACTACCATTGGAGGTTACATTGTTAGTAATCATCCTTCGCTTATATTGAACAAGGATGCGATTGACCAAAGTTGTTGGGTAATTATTTTTTAATGGCAACGTTATTATCTTTTTCTCATTCTCCCTATGAGATTTTTCATCGCTTAAATGAATAGCGCGAAATATCAAGTTCGTAATTGTTGCTATCTTTTGGGATGTGGGGTGTTGTGAGCGACCAGACGAGGTGGGTTTAGTAAACCAGTTGGTGCGTACCGTACAGTGCCATCTCCATTTCGAATCAATAGCACATCCGAAAAAGGTATTGTAGCTTCGGACTCCCGCCCAATTGTGAACTGCAATTTTCGATGGTATTCATTGAAATTGAGTAGTAATTCATCTGATTTTCCTTTTGGTATCGAGAAAATCGTGTCATCTACGTATAATTTAACTAACTGTGCCCATCACTTCAACGAAGATCACAATTTCGACTTCGAAAACGTCACTATTTTGAAAAAAGAGAACATTTACAAAAAGAGATGCATAAGTGAGATGATACATATTTCTGTAAACGAGACGGTGAATTTGAGGACCGATGTGCAAAGCTTGAGTTCAATGTATCAGAATATTATAGATAGATACAAACGGAGGATACGTTCTTGAATTAATTTCGGGAACTGTTTCATGAAATGTGGAATCGCTATATGACGCTCGACACTCTGTTTATGTCAGACAATACGGAATTCGGAAACCAGTTTCTAATGTATCATACTGAATTCTGATGACGAACTAACTGCTTTCCCTGTTATTAAAAAGTAGGTTTCCGAAGTTTTTAATTTTTTTAGTTTATTGACTAAAGTCTTTATTAACGCATTAAACAATTTGAAAACACAGTTTTATGCCTCCGCATTATGTCGTAGGGGTTTACTCAATGTGAATAGGTGAGTTTGTGTTGTCCAATTGTGTCGCCTCCTATCTTATTCATTTGTCACCTTTGTAATTGTATTTTCAATTTGTATCGTGGATTGTTACTATGAAACATGTTTAAATGTGAATTTTATATTTTTAGCCTTAAAAAAGACCAAAAATAAAGGGTCGAAACGTCGGCATTTCATAAAGGGTTTTTTCATTCCCCCAGTCCTCATAGCCATTACATATACTACATATAAAAGATTATGTTCAAGGACAGACCATGGAGGTGATTTTGGCATGATTGTGTATAAAAAAAAGAAACAGGTATGTAGGATGAATGAAGAAGAAAAGAGAATTCAAAAGAACATATCGCAAAATTTACTTTTTCTGGTTAAAGATATGGAAAAGATCAGTAAACGAGCCTACATTAAATCATAAACAAATTTTACCCACATCAGTGGGTGCTCCATATATCATTATAGAATATAGATACCTACATATCGAAGCAGGTATTTTTTTCATTTTTCCAATTAATAAGAAAATATTAAGCATTTGAATATTTTTGAATTTTGATTTTGAGTTGTGTCATTTTTGAAGCAAGGGTGTGATATACGGAGGTACTGAATTGACTTCTAAAGTGGTTCCAAATTATTCATAGGAACAAACTGACAGTAAAAGACATGCATTTGCCCCTTTTCTGGAATAACCAATGAAATTTCATTATAAATTTGCTAGTAGTTTTGGCAAAATGTGTATATTTTTTTCTTTTTCAACGTATATTTTGAATACGGATGGCGATAGGAAAATTGTTTACTGAACAAACTCGTATTATTTTTCAGTTTTCTATCTATCCTAGAGAGGGTTCACCTTTTTTTTGCAACACCTTGTAGAGTATATTGTCTATAACATTTGCTAGTGGGTATCTCTACATTTCTGCAGTTTATGAACATTCGCGAAGTTGGGTAATTTCTTATGTTTAACTGACACCCCGCAGTGGTATTTCATTGTATCACCACAATAATCAATAGACATGTTTTAGGCCTGTCAATTACCTCGGATCCGGTCTTAATTTCTGAATTGCGGGTACTTTTGTCTAAACTAAACATCTCGGCCCTAGTGAATACTCCCACTTTCCACAAAGAATTATTTACTCAATTTAATAAAGTTCAACTCCTGCTCACCTCACTTCTTCGAGCAACCTTGCATTCAAATAGGTTTCATGCTGCATCTTATTTATGAATATTTTGTAACAAGTATTCACGAACATTGTCTCTATGAAAATCAAATCAAACAATACCACCTTGCTTCTCCCTCACAAAAATTCGGTGTCACTAATGGAAATAATACTAATTTTGAGATTTTGAGAATTTCAATACTTATGCAGAAATAATCTCGTTATTACACAACATTATTATGAATGGGCCACCTCAACAAATATTAACATCAAAGGTGCATGGTTATTCAGGTAACGATTATGAATATTGACCAATTTCATGAATATTCTTTGTGCGGACGCCACCAGAATGTGCGAAAAACAAGATGAATAATGAATTTCTTCTGAAAATCAAATATGTGCATGCGTTTAAATCAATTTTCCAGCTCAATTCAGCAAATCTAGGAGTTTTTCAGAAATTGAATGTATTGTGGTATATTCATTAACTCTGAGCAATGTATTCTATTTACAGTCCGATAACATTTGAATCGAGTTTGTGAATAATTTAGTATAACATAACGTTGATGGAAGTTTTAATGACGAATTTGCCTCCAGTTAACTGTGTTACAGCAGTAATTACGAGCGGAATGGCTCTCAAAGATTGATGTCATCCAAAATTTAATCAGGTAGTGGATGGATGCTTCAATCCGATAATTTAACATACTGCTTTTTGTTCTGGACCATGGGTCTAATGAAAAATACGATAAAAGTTTCGATAAAAACAAAGAAGAAAAGTTTGAATTATTGGATAGGTATCATAAATTAGACTCGTTAATTTTCATGTTGCTATCTTCATAAATTTTTACCTACGGATAAAAAGCCGAGATTTAGTTGAAAAACATTCCCTTTGTACTTTCAATTTCTGCATCTCCAGAAATTATTTTCTAATATCCTACAGGGTGTTCCCAAATAAAATTATTCAACAAATGACGGATTTAATTTTTAAATGAAACACCCTTATATTTTAAATGCTCTTCAATACTTCTATTTTGACGCAAAATATTAGGGATATTTTTCCAACTGTACTGATCTCATTCAGAAAAAAGGTAGTTCGGTAAAAGCCCTCTACCGATTTCCAGAAGCGATAGAAACCTGGGTGATTACAAAATTCCCTGCGCAGTTCTATTTTCTTTTGTATTTTTTTTTGTGATCTGAGGTAGGGAAAATGAACCTAACTTAACCTAACCTGAATGCGTATCGATGTTAAATTTTTTTATCAATTTTTTTTTATTCAGAAATTTTTTTTAACTTTAGAATTTGCTTAGTCATCGTTCCATCAATGTCCAAACATGAAGAATTTCGAACTGTTTTTTTCTCGAGTTTTTCGAATGTATTTTTTTTCATGCTGATGTACACAGTTTGAAACCTTACATTATTTCAGAAGTAACCTTAGGATTATTTTCACTTCTGTGTCCAGCATATACGAAAAATGACATTTCAACCGAAAATTTCAGGAATAACGAACATAATAACTATCGGATATTTTAAATGAGTCACACAATGAAACCAAACTGAAAGACCAATTTTTGAAAAACCTTAAAACCCTTCCAAAATCATAATCCTCGAAGTTCAACATAAAAATGATAATGTTTGTCCGAATAAGTAACACATACATAGGTAGTATGGGTAACTTGTGTATCCTAACGAGTACAGAGTTTCATCGGCATTCAAAAAAAATGTATTCATGAAATGGTTCATATGATTTTCATGTCGGAGCAGTGCCACAGAAACGGTTATCAAGTAAGTCATGTAGTGATTATCACTATGGATCAAAATATTGTTATTCAGAGCTCAAAGTTGCCACAGGGAGTAGATCCTCTGCTGTCGAAAGAAGACATCCACATAAGACGAGTTTTCGGAGGCTTTCAAACCGATTTGTAGACTGGAGATGTCAAGTATGAAAAAGAAGAGGGAGCTTGGTGTAGCCTGTAGTATAAGTCAGCGTTCAGTTCAAAGCTCGAGTCAAAGAATCCTCAAAAAGAATTAGTATCATGCCTTTCACATTAAGATGCACCAGGAGGTTATCGATAGCGATTTTAAACATCGTCTGAATTTCTGTTACTGGGCAAGATTTCAAATTGAACAGAAACCTACATTTTTTTAAATTTTGTTTTATTCAGTGACGAAGCAACCTTCCACAATTCCGGAGCCGTTGATAGGCACAACTTTCATTATTACCCTTCAGAAGATCCAAGAATTATAAGAGAAATAGACAATCAAGACAGGTGGTCATTGATTGTCTGTGGAGCAGTAATCGGTCCTCATTTTTTCGAAGGAAATTTAGATGGGTCTGCATATGAGTTTCATTCAGAACATTCTTTCCGGAATGTTAGTAGCGTTACCTACGGAAATACGAAATGAAATATGGTTTCACCATGATGGAGCTCACGCTCATTATTCTCGTCCTATGAGGGATTTACTGGACCAACAGTTTCCAAATGGATGGATTGTTGAGAGCCTGCTAGATCACCGGATCTCACCAAAATAGATTTTTTTTTGTGGGGATACATAAAGGGAATCGTGTGTAATGAAGTTCCAACAACAGCTTCCAATATGTGAGAGAAGATTGTGACTGCTTTCCGAAGCATTACTTCAGCCATGCTGATGAGGGTTAGTGGGTCATTTAACGATCGGATCGCTTTGTGTTCCAGAGAAGGCGGACGACACTTTGAACATCTGTTGGATCATTAACATAATTTTTCTTTGTCTTTTTCAACGCCTGTTTGTTTTTATATCCAATATTTGAATGAAATTTTCCATTCTGATTCATTTTTCGTGCCTGCTGGATGCAGGACTGAAAATAGCCCTTTGGGGACTTATGAAAAATGTAAGTTTTTGAACTATGTACATCATCATAAAAAACAATAGAGGTCTTAAATTTGAAAAAATCGAGAAAAAACAATTTGAAATATTTCATATTTGGACATTGATAACGGACACCCTGTATAAGAGTGGATGATCATTTAGGAACGAAAACTGGGCAGATTCTTAAGCTAAAAGAAATTCTGATCAAATTAATGTTTCTATCGCTTCTGGAAATCTGTAGAGGGATTTTACCGAAATACTGTTTCGTCGAAATTATGCAGTTTTTTTCTGAATAAGATAGATAAATATACCTAATATTGTATTGTATAGCATTGAAAAGCATTTAAAATATGCAAAAATATAAGGGGTGTTCCTTTTATGAAATCATTCATTTGTTGAATACTTTTATTTGGAAACAGGAAAATAATTTCCTGAGATGCAGAATTGAAAGAACAAAGGGAACCCTTTTCAACTAAATTTCTAAATCGTCTGGTTTAGCAGCTATGGAAGCCTAACGCACTATTGCAGGACCCTGTATATTCATTGGTGTTCCACTATACCGTCTGAATCACTCATTCGATTCTGATTAATGAGAATGAGTTGTAGATTTGATTTCATTGCCTGGTTAATTCGAGCTGGTTTCGGAACTAAGAATTTCTGTTAAAAAAAAATTAACTCCATAAACGGCCCCAATATAAGAAACTGACATGTTATTATGGTCCAATTTAGAATTGCTATATAAAACACAGATTCGGAGATGCATTCAAATTCATTATACAACCTATGTATTATAAAGTTTCAACGGGACCATAAAGGTGGAAGTTATTTTACCTTGAGCGTTGCGTTGAACTTTTATAAAAGCATGAATTCCTACTGAATTTGAATGCATATCCGAATTCAGATATTGAATTGAAGAAATATTCATCAAGGCTCAGATAGCCGCCAGAATATTTATGGTTAACTAATCTATCAAACTGAGATAATAATAAAACAAAATTTAATGCATCCAAAAAATGAAATCAAAATTCAATGGAACGAGAAATTGAAGAAAAAACGAAATTTCATCGAAATCAAAGTAAACGAACATTTAGTAAAAATATTGGTACTGAGTATAAACTCACCACTTAATCATGAAAGTGCAAATTACCCGAAAACTATAATGGTGCTTGAGAAGTTTCACACGGAATAAATTAGAACAAATTGAATACTAAATATAGAGCTTAGTTTTAGAATTTGTTCCGCCCACTGTTCGCTAACTTCACGGATCCGGGTTAGTCTCGTTTGGAGAAGTTAATTATGGTGTAGTATATTATACATCTCTTTAATGACCTGCTCATAAAAGCAGCATGGTTCTGTTATCATTTGCGGGGAGAGCAGTTCGATAGTTAAGAGAAAGAGAGCCTTCTACAAGCAGTGTGATTTCGATCTCCTCTTGAGAGCTCAAAACCGAATCAACAGGTTCTTCAATGAATTAAAAGACGAAAAGCATGCATATCTTCGTCAGAATCTTTTATGAAAGTGGTAGCGTAATTTTGTCTACAGAGAAAACTGCTGCTTCCATTTCACACAAAAACATTTCTTCTGCTCTTAAGATTCCAGGTACTTTAGTGAGATAGATTTTGCCCAGAGATCACCAAATCCACCATTTGTCAAGAGTTTTTCCGAACGAACTGTAGTAGTGCTGACTGCCACCAGATAATCGTTGAAAAAATTTGGCAGACTGGAATTTTGTTAACGAGCGATGGAGCTCACTTCCAAACCTTGGTATTTCTTATAGTAAGGAAAATTGAAATAACTGGGTAACCCACTTAACTGAAAAATCATAGGTTCGTGTGCCGCCTCGCCCGTAGGCATCATTTGGCCTTCCCTTCTTGAAGATGGCTACGTCTCCATGGTAGTGCCATCAGGAAAGTTCTACATCACACCCAGCCATCTCCCAGGTACTATTATACGGGTGATGTTCTATGGCAATGTTATATCTGCACGAGATACTTCTGTATCATCAAAATCCATGTATCATTCCAATTGAGATTCCAATCCATCGTATGATCACCGGTATTGGAATACCGTACCTATCGGTAATATAATCTGTGATCTTATCTTTTCAAATGTTGCATTGTTGTCTTTATGAAATCTTATGGCCATTGAATCATTGATTATCTGCAAGAAAAATTTTATGGAAATAAACTCCTTTGTTTCGGATTTCGTGGATTAAGAAATGAGTCCCAACAAAAACTGTTTTCATAATTCCTGTTTCAAGACTGACTTGATGATTAGAATGAAAGACAGACATCTATCAGTGTACCTATGTCTTTTTTCAAAATATGCTTGTTTTTTATTGAAACAAGGAAGAAAAGTAGTTGATTATGGGGTTTCAGTTTCATCGTCAATTCTTTAATATTTTGTCGGTTAATTCTTCCCTGCCATGTTGGGAGATCAAAAATAGTGAAAATGGGGCAAATTAGTGTAAGAGTTAATGTGATGAAAGCATCGAAAAACGACTCGATCCGACGTTGGTCATCAAGCAAGAGCTATCTGAAAGTGTACCAAAAGTTTTGAGTAATAGTCTGCCCCAGTCATATAGAAATACTGCGAATGCTTGTAAATTCAAGAAATCTGTTAAAATAACGTTATTGGACAATTATTTTTATTCATACCAGTAATATAATGATTTCTGTTTGTCGGTATTATAAGTGATTGTTGTGATCAATTGTGATTTATTTTTTAAATTTTTTATATTTTACACTTATATTGGATTTGACTGTACCTTAGTACCTTTGCAATTCTCATAGGAAAAAATTGGTAAATAAATGAATCAAAGATGTCCGAGGAAACGCTCGCACAATAATTACCCACCATAATCTGCCACGATCAGCTAGAACTCAAGAAGAAGGTAGAGCTTCAAGAAAACCTTACAACCTCATTCTCAAATGAAGTAAGAAATAAACTCCTTCCAAAATTCAACTTGAACAACAATCAGATAGTTGGGGGCCTGGGAGAGCTCAGAGGGCCTGATATATTTTTAATGATGCAAAATTTATCTTTCAAATATTCAACATTTTAAGTTTTTAAAGGTTGATTTTCATGCATCGTGATGAGCACACAACATGGTCGTATTTTCTCTGTCACTCCATCAGTTTCCAAAACAAATATAAATTTCCATCCATAACAATGAGGGTAACAGAATACACATATGAATATGGAGATAATTTAATAAATTTCAGTTTTGAAAAACTTATCTTACAAGAAGCCACGGACTCACAAATAGCAGAAGCAGTTTGAGTTTCTCTGCTTTATTTGGCAACGATTCACGAAACTCCATTTCAAAAAGAAACTTCAGCATTTGTAGTGATGTCTGTGAGGCTGCTTCATCAATTTCTATGTCAGATTTTCGCTTTCGATGTCAATGTCGATTTCATCACACGGTCACACATTCTAAAGCTTTATTCACTAGTTCTTCTCGACTCTCCTCTAAAAATGTTCACAAAATTATCGGCTCGAGTCCACACTTTTTCAAACTAACTAATGCCTTGCACTTTGAGGTACTTTAGGGCGTGGTTGACTTCTTGTAGTTGCAAATGTTGTCAATCAGCAGCTATAGCACTCCACAGCTAAGCTTGTATCTTGATTTTCAGAAACATCGCACAATTTTTAGAAGTATTTGAAGATTGGTGTTAGTGCATTATGTAAGTTCTCCACCTAGTCTCACTGAGTCTTTAAACGGTCTTTTCAACGGTTTCTTTGAGTACCTGCGATCTATGTGTTGAACAAGAAATCATATTATATACACCTTCCATTTCCCAAAAAAATGTGACACAAACACTACCAGAAGCATATAAACACCACATAGATTGAGAAAATGGTTTGCACAAGGTACGAAGGTCGCTCTCTGAAATGAGAAATATTGAATAATATGTCGGCCTTCGCCATCATGCCGCTTGATATAATTTTCTCTAATATATTCATAATCTTTGACCATTTGCGGGCCTAAGCTGGCGTGGGGCCTGGAGCGGACCCCCTCCTCCTCTGTACCTACGCCACTGAAAACAATTCGAATCAACAGAACGGCTTCTATGATTGAATTGTTCGAGAGGTTTTCGAAGTCGTAATTGTTGATCATTCCAATCATTTGCTGCAAAATTGTCTGAGAAACACATTTCAATTTATGACCTTGATGCTAATATATATCAGATACATATATTATAGTATATACTTATAAAAATATTGTGAACCTAAATCTTGAATCGAGAACTGTCAGTTCATTCAAAATAGTACCTTCCGAATTGACTCGGAACAACAGGAAGCCATTACGAATATCGACATCAAAAACAAAGCACGAATAGAATCTTCCACCGCATTATTTCCTCACAGAAGAATTGTATAATCACTGCCTTGCTCGGAATTCCCTCAATGAGTCATACCGTTTCAACATTATAATGCACAAAAATATCCTTTCTAGTCTGCCCCTCCGTAGAGGATTACATTTCCTTTTGAGAGCTTTCCACTCCCTTTCCAGCAATTTCAGAATCATTCATTCCGACAGCGTACACGAAATCGTGTAATAAAATTGATTGAGTGGGTTGATCTCGGTGTTGAGCACCAGTGTTGGCTTATTTACGGTTATCATGACACTTCTGATTTGTGTGACCCCACAAGAGATCGACTCTGTTGTTTGCTTTATTTGTACTTCCTCATATAAACGAGAAGCTATTTTAACAGGATGCCCGTAAAAAAATGTTTTGCTTTCTTCTGAAAAAGAAAGGTATCTATCCATTGAAAATGCTATTACATTCTTCGAATAAGTTTTGCTTTCGGACATATTTTTATAATTTGTTAACTCGAAAATTTTTACCAGGAAAAAATATCTCTTGGATCAGAATAGGTCAAAATCTTGTCCCTCATAGTTAACAAAACTGTTATACTTTTTTGAAATTCTTGATTGCAGCAGTAGACACGTCCACTTCGATCAGTGGAATTTAATAAAATTTTGTTGTAGGTCATCGGTTGCTATTTCGATATATATAAATACACCAGTAGAATTCTCCCAAATATAGGATCAAAATGGAATAATTTTCTCATTCAGATTTCAACATATGATATGAGACATTTTCAAGACGAATTACCAAATTACCAGTTACGAAAAATGGTTGAAAATACAAAGCGGGTTTAAAAACAAAACAGCAGTATGGATCTATGAAGAAAAATGCAATCAAAACGATAAGGTCATTCTTTTTATTCCATATTTAGCCTTCTTTTATAATCTTCTGGGTATTTTGTTAATGCACGATGATATTGTATTCGATAATATTCAACCAAGAAAATGAAAAAGCAACGTACCGTTCTGATATCCGCATATTAAAAACTTCTAAAAGAAGAAAATATGGAAAAACTAGACAGACTTTTGTTATTGATCTTTTTCACAGCACGAAAGTTGCCCTTTGAACTACTCGTACAAGTTCCTTCAAGGTGGTCTTTCAGGTCCTAGCAATATATATTATAAAACATGTAAGTAATGGAGTAAGTCATGTACCCCTTTCCTAGTACAGGTGAAGGTTGCTTTCAAAGGTGAGTGAATGACACATTTTGCCAATAATTCTGCAGAAACATTCGAAATAGGGGAGCTATCATCTCGCAAAGTCGAAAGCGGTGACTTAAATTTTCCAGTACGGGCCTGGTCTGGCTCGAACTTCCGATAGATTTTTCCACAATATTCATTGTTCTTTCAATCGTTTAAAAATCCATATTAGGTATAAGAATAATTTTCGACTGAGGCGACAAACTGGCTTAGACACCTGTAATCTTCATCCGCAGGACACACATTGTTACGTTCACAAGAAGTGTGAATTTTCTAGAATACAAGTGAGTTGTCGTTTGAAAGTATTGAAAATATTAAATTATTACACCTTTTGTAAAGGTGAAAGACAATAATTCGTGAGTTTACTCTAATCCAGTCTATAACAGAAGTTCGATGTTCAAAATATTTTACTAAACAGGCTATATTATACGGCTATTTAAAAGGACAATTAAAATTAATAGGTGACAGGAAGGAAACCAACTAATTTGTGAGGGTCAAGAATCCAGAACTTTCGAAGTATACTAACTGACAAAGAAACTGCAACACCCAAAGGAGCAGTTTAATTTAAAATTTTTTTTGGATAAAACCTCGGGTAAAACATAGATAGTATAGCAAGGAGTAAATAGTTAAAATGTGGAAAAAAAGTCGTGAAGGTTTTTTCGTGAGTTATAAGGGCTTCTATTTTTTCTGAAAAAAATCGAAAAAAACACGTTGATAAGTAAGGAATGCTTTTCTTATTACTTTGCATTGTCTTTTTTCGATTTTTTTACATCTTTTCACTATTTCATGAGTAACAGATTATTCTGCATGCATTATGTATAGGTATTAATTTGACAACAACTATCAAGTTTTGCCGTAGGTAATCTCGAAAAATCTGCTGGCAACTGTTGTCATACAATTTTTCCATCTAGAAACCATTGGTAATTCAAAATTGCTCATTTTTTGTTACTTAAAGATTGTAGTCGTTTTTTGAAAATTTTTAAAACAACAAAACAAACCAGCTCTTCGACGGGTTCCAAAGTCGATGTTTAGTTTTTGTAAAAATCCCTAGAGCACGTGTAGGCGGAATTTATCGATAGCTGAGTAAATTTGAAAGAGGTCGAATTATTGATCTTCTGAAATCGGGGTCATTTCGAGAAATCGCTGACCGTACGAACAGAAATCCAACTACGGTTATGAGATATCGTCATGCGTGGTTTGATAATCCTCAAAATGGAAGATAAGTGGGCACCGGACGTTGAAGGGGCACAAATGAAGTTCAAGATCGACTTCAAAGACATATGGCAATTAGAGACCGATTTGCGACAATTCGATCTTTGGCTGAAGAGAACAATGCCATCCTGTAACTGTCCGAAAGGTTAACCGCATAACTGTATAAGGTTTTTGGACTGCAGCATTATCTTCCCCATTTTGTGTTACCTCTTACGGTTGAGCATCGCCGGCAACGATTACAGTGGTGCAGAGAACGACATCCTTGGAATGTGGAATGGTACCAGTTAGTATTTTCTGATGAATCTCGATTCTCCTTGGGTGCACATGATACCCGAAGAAGGGTTAGTTGACATCGGGGAGATAGACATGAACCTCATTTTGATGTTGAGCGACATGTACACCGGAAAGTAGGCGTTAGGGTATGTGGTGCTATTGCACATGCAAGTGCAATAGCAATGCCCGGCATTGTGTCACCTCTTGTATTTAATACTTTGTAAATCCCTTGGAGCAGTAACAGGACATATGTCTATGCATAAATTCATTTTTATGCGCTTTTTGAATTTCGCAGCTACTTAAAGGTTTTTTGAAAGAGAATATAATTTTTTTTTCAAATTCCTTGCAATTTCGTCTCCGAATTATGTCGGCTTTCTTCTAAAAAATCAGGAAATAATTTACAATTTGTGATTGGTTAGTACTTCAATCAGATCATTATTACTTTACGAATCATTATTGAGGATAATCCACGAATCCATGGATTTGTACTTTCGAAGCAGTCCTATCCTTTTTTGAATTTGAAATCTCTCACCCATTTCGCTCCTTATCCCTCTACTGTTTTTTCTTTAACAAAAATCGCAATCCATATATTCGGGTGGGTAGCTTGAAAGGTGAGACATTTCAAATTAAAAAAAGCATGGGAAAATCTGCTTTCGAAATTACAAATCCATGAATTCATGGATTTCCTTCAATAATAATTAGTAAAAGTATTATGGTTTGATTGCAGTGCTCTCCAATCACAAAATGTACCTAAATTAATTCCCAAATTTTTAATGAAAACAACTAATCGTCCTTTCATCCATAACACTGATTAGGTATACAAATTACCTCTCATTTGATGTACCTACCTACCATAATCCATATATTCCCATTGGAAAAAATAAAGTAAAGGGGTACGGGTCGAAGAAGGTGATGAATATCAAATTCAAGAAAGCATACGTAGAATTTATATCGACGAGTACGAGGATTTTTCGTACAAGAATTATTGACTAGTAACGTAACTTTTTTGGCACGCTGTAGAAAGAAAATTGTTTTTTGGCTTAGACAAAGATGAGATAATTAATATCATGGCCAGGAGTATTAATGAAATAACCCTAGTTAGGACAATGATAAATGTAGGTACAATAAGTTTGCTTATAATTATTATGTTGTAATTTATTTCAATTTCAATTTATTTCAGTTCAGCTATGACCTTCGTAAATAGTAGTATATAAAAAAATTTTGTTCTTCAAAGAAGGGATGAATAATAAAATGAAATCAGCTGCTGATGAATAGGTGAAAAATCATTTTGAATTTTTTCAAACAACGTCATTCGAATTCAAAAACATTTCGAATCACGTTAGCTGCCGTGAGAGAACTCATACTTCTCGTGATATTATTTCCTCAAAATCAGCATCTAGCTGAGAGCCTCCAGTCGAGCCTGACCGGGCCTATGAATGAAGCATTGTGACTTTTTATTGAGACTTCGTTTGAAGAAGTGAAATCAAAATTTTGATGGTGGTGGGTAAATCTCAAAAGAGAAAAGTCTAATGGATTCAGAATATAATAAAAAAGCCCAGACTTATTACCACAAAAAATTTTCACACAAATAGCACGGCACAAATAGTTGGTTGTACTTAATTGTAGGTACTACTTGAATTAAAATTTTTGTGTCATATCACAGAATGTAAACTTAAGCACAATGAGAGCAGACGTACCTATCACAGCGCATGCGTGGGTTGAATTGTGTAGTACATACTAGAAGTATTATGAACGATTTTCCGCTCGCAGACGTTTCGTCAACGTTTTGACAAAGAGTTTGAGGCAATATTCAATAAAGTTCAATTCTGCCGCGGAATCTCTGTGCAAGGTTGAGAAAGGCAATCCTCCAATGCTGCCGATATCAATTATTCGGGCATTTGCGATAAAACTGTCATGCTACATTCAAGTGCATAAAATGCGGAGAAGTACACATGACGGCAGAATGCCGAAAACCCTCAAACACTGCTGCCAAATCGATGTGGGGTGAACATTTGTCAACCCTCATCAAGTTCAGCAAAACCCGGTTAATTTGTGGAAGCCCCCATTCCACAAAAGAACATATGGGTTGAACGGGCTGATCCAATGGAAAAAGCAGAAGAAGAATCTAAAATCCTCAATCTAGTAAGTGCAACAGAGAAATAGGAAGAAACCAAAACACAAAAAACCAGAAGAATCAAAATAAACAGCAAAGCATGGAAAAATGAGAAAGAACTTGCATCAGTTCTAGGTTCTAGTAAGGATTTCTGCGAAACAAATGCGTCCATGCAACAAAAGATAACTTTCATAGAAGCATAAACTAAATGAGTATAATTCGTCAGAGGTAATCGAACATGTAAGAAAAACAACAGAAGCAATCTGAGTATAGCGTTTTAGAAATCGCATTTTTTATTGGCTAAAAAACAAGTTCTGACTTTATTCCTGTCAAATAACAAAATAGATATATTGCTTGTGAGTGAAACCCACCTAAAGCCGACCAAAGAAATGAAAATAAGACATTACGAAACATAAAGGAGTGACAGAGAAAATGGAAGAGTAGGAGGCACAGTCTTCTTTTTCAGGCAAGGAATAAAATATCATAGTAACAACCAGCAGTTACTAGATACAAGAATCGAAGAAACAGGGGTGAGTATCGAAACACATAGAGGTGACTTTGTTATATATATTCTGTCAACGGACGAGTAGAACTAATTGGCAGTGGCCCACAAAAACACATTGAGAAAACTAGGAGAGAAGAACTTCGAGCAATTTTTACACACAGATCAAATTCTGAATCAGGCACTCAAGAACTTGCCATTAGAAGTGCAGGAGGAAATTATTAAGATTGCAATGCAATTTTGAAGGAAGGATATTTTCCAGAAAGATTTAAAACATCTGATACCATACTCATCTGGAAAAAAGGAAAATAATATTAAGAAAAACAGACTGATAAGTTTATTGCCAGCGCTCAGTAATGTAAAAAAAGTAATCCATAAAAGATTATCAAAGTTCCTGGATGCAAACAAAATTATACCGCATCACCAATTTGAATTTCGAAAAGAAGCCTCCATCAAATAGCGCGGTTAACAGAAGACATAAAAAGAAAAACTGAATATATCCATAAAACTGGAGCTGTCTTCTTAGATATAGAAAAAGGCTTCGCCAACATGTGACGCTAAGGATTGATCTATGAAATGAAGGAACAAAAATTTGTATCTAATTTAATAAGTTTAATACAGTTCTATTTGAAGAATAGAAAGTCCCAAGTGAACATTGATGGCATAAGATCAACGACAAGAAATATCGAAGCATGCATGCTTCAAGAATCGGTCCTAGGTATTTTACTGTTCAATATGAAAATATCGGATATACCAGAAACGAGAAACAAAAAAAAATAATTTGTCGACGATACTGCGCCATACTACTTCTGTCGTATGAAGAAAGCCGTGGGAAACCAACTGCAGGGATATCAGAATAATTCATGAAAAGGAGAATTAAGGTGACCGAAAACAAAACCGTTGTTTGGTAGAAGGTGTTGTTCAACTATGACATCATCCGTAAATATAAGACCCGAATCTCCCTCGCTAGAATCGAATGAAATCAGTTCTCTATAATTCACGTTTCCTTCTTAATTACTTTTTTCTCAGCTGAAATTTGATCATGCCGAATCGAAATTACAGATATGCAATGACACACACGTGCACTGAGATCTTCGAGGCATTAAGAAAGCAAGCATGAATGAACACTCATTAGCGAAGTTATCAGAGGGAAAATTCAATTAGTTTGAGAGAACTAATCTACGAATCAGAGTTCCATTCGATTAAATCAAATACGTCTCGAAACGCAAATTGAATCCAGACGACATTATTACAAGATTGCGATATGACCATATTTGATTAATGGGGAAAATGGAACAAGAAGAAATTAGCGAACAAGAAGCGCTGCGATCCAATTCATGCTTCACACTCCTTATTCGAGCTGTATCTTTCGAATGAAACGTTTTGTTCGAAAATGATAGATATCATAACGTAAAGGCTCACGCTTGGTGAATTTCGCGGACTTACGCTTCGTATGTTTGAGGAAAAAGTCAATAAGGCTTGAGTTGTGGGGTAGGGATTAGCCCCACCAATCAAGGAAATCTTTCAATTTTAGAATTTTTTTATTGTTGTTTAACAACTTCTCCAAATTTTCTTCAATCAATGGGGGGATTGAGACCACAACATGGATAAATACTGTGAAGTAGATTGGAAAGTCCCATACTATGAGCTGAAACCGCCTTTCTGCGTTCTCTCTTTGATTGGGGTGAATTATTAGGAATTTTCCAATGGAAAGTCAAAACCAAAACTCAAAATTTAAACTTGAAGATTTGTCAATGGAAAGCAGATAAAATGTAAATTTATGTTCTGTGATGTAAATAAACTTCGACAGTTTGAAATTCAACATTTTATTCCCGTTACGCCTATGATTTATTTTCTCGTTAATTCTTCGGCAAATCCATACTTTGAATAAAAGTCCGGTCAAGGTAGGTCAAGGTGCTCTAATAACAAAAATTGCTGGGAAGCCAAACTTTGGTGGAGAGCTATGGTTTACCATTGAGAATAAAATGTGGAAAGTCGACCTTATGTGTGCGTCGGAAGTTATTCGGGGTCAAAAGTCAATATTTTTAGTTTAAAAACAGGAATCAACATAGTATTAATAATTCCTGAGATATCGCGATTCTAAGAGTTCTGTGAGGTAATGTACTCGGGTTTTTTTTACGGAGGTTTCCTCTGTAGGCCTACCCACTCTACTCCACTATTACCTTGTTATTGATCATCGATATATAATAATTGTCATTTTGACAATTCTCGGAATATGTCGTAATTTTTGGTCCTGGAAAATATTCTATTTCCTTGTGTTTTAAAATGTTTGGTTTATCTATGGGAGATGATTTCCTTTCATTAAGGTCCTGTAGTCTGAAGTTCCGAAAAATCATCACTAGGATGATCGTACCTGGTTCGAAAAAACCCTCACGATCAGAGAGCAAGGCTGAGAATTTAAATTTGAATATTGGAGGAATTCGAAGGAGAAGAGTGATTACGTTCCGAAATTAGCCACTGATGTTGAGATCTTCTAAGAAACCCACATGGCAACAGAAGAACTTCTTCGTGAAGGAGGACAATTGAAAGTTATGTACTCATTGATGTTTCACTTAGTCCAAATTACGGTTTAGCTTATTGTGTTATAAGTTTTCCTATATTCACAACAATTCTAAAAGGGGAAATTGATTGGCTTTTTTCATTTCTTTCAAACATTGTGACATTTCTGTCATAACTAATTTATGAAGAAAGAATTTCTGAAATGGATGGTTAATTCAAAAACTCAATTGATTATAAATAACTAGTTTTTTCTGCTTTTGTCTTTTTTTATTTCAGATCTAAAATTTCGGGTAGATTGGTGAAGAGTCTGTTTTTATCTGCTGGCCACAGAAGAACTATACATGAAGATATTCTTCTGATCACGTAGATGTCCTCCAAGATCCTCTGATATGATCTTTTTAGTAAATTTTTTTCGGTGTGTTCAGGGTTTTTTTCTCTGGGGTTTTTTCCCTTTCCTCATTTAATCATACTACATACCTGTATGGTTTTCCTGTGTTGCACTAACCCCAGCTAGGTACTTTTTTGTTTCAATATGTATTGTATTATTTTAGCTCTCTCAATCAAAAGAATATTTATATATATTATTGGATAAACTAAAGTTTTGATTCATTTAATCAGATTCATACTCTTGAAAGTGTTCTTCAACAGTCATATATTCTTCGAATTTTTCTTCTTCTTCCTTTTCGTCTTATCCTTACTGGATGTTCATAATGTTCAGGTGTGGCTGAGTAATTGGTCTCTTCATTAAAATTACAGGAAACTGAGCAAGACTGAACTTAGCAATTGGTACACGCTGTTGAACACAGCAAACCGACTTTTTTGCAATTGCCAAAAATAGTGCTGAGGAGATTATCTGATGCGGGTGGGAGTAAAGTTTGAAGGGTTTCCAGAGTATTATCTATCAATTTTCAACCCAAGTCTTATGGGTTCAGTTGATTGCTTATCCATGTCTGAACTTGAGAGTATTCTCGATACAAGTGTTGAATAGCAAATGGTGATGTTGCAGGAAGATATGTTAGTTGAACTTGTTTCTTGTTTGGCGTATTTTCTATAAAAGATAAGTATGTATCGGTATCTGTCAATGGAAGTAATATTTTTGCAGCGCTGCAAGAAGAAAGTAAAATCCTTCCGTAATTATTGTTGAAGATGTGGAATCAATTTATGTCAATACTGGGGTTGGATGTAGATAGATAATACTTTAGGACTGATTCAAGCTTAAGCAGGTTTGAACCTGCTGCAGAAATTTTCTCAATACTATTATTTGCAATTGCAAAAAAGACGGCTGTGGCTGTATGCTAGTGGAGCAGATCTACAGAGAAAACTACGGTAAAAAAAACGCGTTTACTACCTCAAAGGTGTGGAGTGGAAATGTGTGCATATCATGTATGATATCTTCAAAACGATTATGACTTGATAATTTTTAAATCAAAATATTACAAAAACCGAGCACAGAATCGTGTTTTATCAACTTTTTGGTGGGAAATTAAATAATATTCAAAAATCTATTTAGCCTAATAAATCTGATATTTATACAGTTATGTTTAATTCTACTTGGTACAAATCGGGTTGTTAGCAACCTCTATGAGAGTCAGAGAGTCTATGAGAGTCAGAGTATCAGCTTCCAAAACTTATTAGTATAAAATTTTTTCATTACAACTTTGTGATTAGTGAACGAGATATTCTTGATAATGGTGTATTTGTTGAAACATTATTTGGGCTGTTTCCATTATCTATGTTGTTGGTTGTTACCGACGTTTCGGCAAGCATTCGCCTGCCGTCTTCAGGGTGTTGTTGGTCCTGAGAAGGACCGGTTGTTGCCAAACTTGTTCTGTCTGGACTTGTGCGCTCCATACTTTTTTCAATTTCGCAATTACAGTGTGGGGATTCGAACGCGAGTTATCCGAGTTGCAATTTCCGAAATTCCACTCACTCTAACCACTAGTCTACCAAAGCAGGGAATTATTATACGATTTAAGTTATATATTAATTATACTTTTTGTGTTAGAGGTCACCTTGACTTTTTCTACCTGCGCAGTTGGTATGCGCAGTAGGTTATTTTTTGGTTAGGTCTGGTTCATGTTAAGATTAATTGCTTCCTTGGGTCGGGTTCGTCCTCCTCAATTCAGATCTTAGTATGGGCACCCAGACATTCTTTATTTCCAGAGAGGGCGTGCTGATTGGGTTAGGAGTTATTGCCATGAAAGCTGCTTCTTCCAATTTTCTTCTTCTCCATCCTTCTTCCTTTGATATTATGGAAGCTTCATCCCATTTGACGTTGTGGTCCTCGTTCCAAGCGTGTTGGACTAGCCTGGATTTATCTGTTTCTCCCAGTTGAGCTAGTCTTTGGTGCTCTTTGATTCTGACTTTCAGGGGGCGTTTAGTTTCCCCAATGTACGTTCTGCCGCATTCACATGGTATTTCATAGACGCAATCTTTGGTTCTCTGATCCTCGTTGTCAGGTTTCACCTTCGTGAGTTTTCCCCTGACAGTATCCTTGGTCTTGAATGTTGTTCTCACCTTGTATCTGTTAGCAATTCTTCTTATTTTCTCGGATAATCCCTTCCCATATGGTATGACAGAGGTTATCGTTTCGGTCGGCTCATTGTCTGTTGGTTGTTGCCCTACTGCCGCTTCTCTTGGTTCTCTGGCTTTCTGAAGTATCTTCTTGGGGTAGCCGTTTCTCTTGAGGGTTTCTGTTATGTTGTTGAACTCCTCATCACGATCTTCTGGACTGGAGCAAATCTTGGTTGCTCTGTCGTATAAGCATCTGGCTACTCCCAATTTGGTGTTCAGATTGTGGTTGGATTCGAAGTTGAGATTTTGTAGACTGTGGTCTTAGGAATTCCATTCTGTTTATGAACAAGTACATCGAGGAAAGGTAGTCGGTTATTTTCTTCGATTTCCATTGTGAATTTGATTGATTCCTCTATGCTGTTCAGATGTACCAGGAAACTGTCTAGGTTTTCCCTCCCATGTTGCCAGATTACGAAGGTATCGTCTACATATCTGCGCCATAGTTTCGGCTTGAACACGAATTGTTCCAATGCTCTGCTCTCGAAATCTTCCATGTATATATCAGCCAGAGGTGGAGATAACGGTGAGCCCATTGCCAGACCAAATTCTTGTTGGTAGAAGTTTTTGTCTACTTGGAAGTAAGTGGTGTTGATACAGGTTTCAAGCATTTCTATGATTGCTCTAACGCTCAAGGTGGTTCTCTCAGCCAATGTTGTGTCCTCCTCGAGTTTATTCTTGACTATTTCGAGGGTTCGTTTAGTAGGGACATTAGTGAACAGGCTCTTGATGTCGAAACTAACCATGGATTCCTGGTCCAAGATTTGTTCTTGACGCATGGTTTCTATGAAGTGATCAGTGTTTTTGACCATTGATGGTGTATGGCCTCTGAGTGGAGAAATTATCTTCAGGAGGAATCTTGCCAAGGGATGACATGGGGAATTCCTTGAACTGACGATTGATCTCAACGGAATGTTGTCCTTGTGTATTTTTGGGAGACCATATAGGTGTGGAGGTTTGCTGTAGTGAGGTGTGAGTTTAGTTCTTGTAAAGTTGTCAGGAAACTCATCTTTGTATTTGTGCAGAATTTTGTAGACTTTGTTCTCCACTGAGGATGTGGGGTCTTTCTTCAATTTCTTGTATTCTCCTGCTTCCAAGTAGACAAAAACTTCTACCAACAAGAATTTGGTCTGGCAATGGGCTCACCGTTATCTCCACCTCTGGCTGATATATACATGGAAGATTTCGAGAGCAGAGCATTGGAACAATTCGTGTTCAAGCCGAAACTATGGCGCAGATATGTAGACGATACCTTCGTAATCTGGCAACATGGGAGGGAAAACCTAGACAGTTTCCTGGTACATCTGAACAGCATAGAGGAATCAATCAAATTCACAATGGAAATCGAAGAAAATAACCGACTACCTTTCCTCGATGTACTTGTTCATAAACAGAATGGAATTCCTAAGACCACAGTCTACAAAATCTCAACTTCGAATCCAACCACAATCTGAACACCAAATTGGGAGTAGCCAGATGCTTATACGACAGAGCAACCAAGATTTGCTCCAGTCCAGAAGATCGTGATGAGGAGTTCAACAACATAACAGAAACCCTCAAGAGAAACGGCTACCCCAAGAAGATACTTCAGAAAGCCAGAGAACCAAGAGAAGCGGCAGTAGGGCAACAACCAACAGACAATGAGCCGACCGAAACGATAACCTCTGTCATACCATATGGGAAGGGATTATCCGAGAAAATAAGAAGAATTGCTAACAGATACAAGGTGAGAACAACATTCAAGACCAAGGATACTGTCAGGGGAAAACTCACGAAGGTGAAACCTGACAACGAGGATCAGAGAACCAAAGATTGCGTCTATGAAATACCATGTGAATGCGGCAGAACGTACATTGGGGAAACTAAACGCCCCCTGAAAGTCAGAATCAAAGAGCACCAAAGACTAGCTCAACTGGGAGAAACAGATAAATCCAGGCTAGTCCAACACGCTTGGAACGAGGACCACAACGTCAAATGGGATGAAGCTTCCATAATATCAAAGGAAGAAGGATGGAGAAGAAGAAAATTGGAAGAAGCAGCTTTCATGGCAATAACTCCTAACCCAATCAGCACGCCCTCTCTGGAAATAAAGAATGTCTGGGTGCCCATACTAAGATCTGAATTGAGGAGGACGAACCCGACCCAAGGAAGCAATTAATCTTAACATGAACCAGACCTAACCAAAAAATAACCTACTGCGCATACCAACTGCGCAGGTAGAAAAAGTCAAGGTGACCTCTAACACAAAAAGTATAATTAATATATAACTTAAATCGTATAATAATTCCCTGCTTTGGTAGACTAGTGGTTAGAGTGAGTGGAATTTCGGAAATTGCAACTCGGATAACTCGCGTTCGAATCCCCACACTGTAATTGCGAAATTGAAAAAAGTATGGAGCGCACAAGTCCAGACAGAACAAGTTTGGCAACAACCGGTCCTTCTCAGGACCAACAACACCCTGAAGACGGCAGGCGAATGCTTGCCGAAACGTCGGTAACAACCAACAACATAGATAATGGAAACAGCCCAAATAATGTTTCAACAACTTTGTGTGTAGTTTCGATGAAATCGCAAGAAGAATATCAATCCATTTTGTACTCGTAATTGAAATAACTATTTATCATAAATCAAGGTTACCTCTACAGTCTTATATAAGTGGCTGTCCAAAAGTTCTCTTTTAGCTAGACAACACAAGACCCCATATTTTTCGTCGAACTATGGAAAGGAAAATTTCAAATTCAACAACCATATAGACAATTTAATAAAAAAACTATCATCCCCAATATACACAGATTAAAATAGTTCACTGAAGAACCAGTACTGATTAATACCTATCATGCTCCTTTCCACAGCAGAATATCATACGCTATCATTATTTGGGGGGATGCACCCGAGGCGAATCTAGTTTTTTCGAAGCAGAAGTGAGCGATTAGGGCCTTGGCAGGAATCAGTAATACCACTTCTTGCGGAGAATATTTCAAAAAGTATGGAATATTGACCTTCTATTCTGAGTTCATTCTGAGGTGTCTATTACATGTTCATTGTAACCAACAAAAATATACCGGGACTGTGTTTGTAAATAAAACCAAATATCGGGAATCGGACAATGTATTTTCTCCTATATACTTTCTTCAGCCGACGTTTCGGTAGCACAATTGCTCCTTTATCAAGGCTACAAAATAATTACACTTATCAACATCAAAATTGTAAAAATCGATAAATTATAACCTCAAATTATGAAAAATACAAAAACAGACAAATTACAAAAACAGAAACTACAATAACGAAAGTACCCTCGAAAATTCTTATCAACGGAGCGGTCGCAATAGTATCATGAAGTTCTCCGACGAAGTCTCAACAAGAAACACCATTTATTCTAAATTCTCTCCTAGAGAACCAATCACAGCGTTTTCAAAAATAACATAATACAACTGAAATGAAGTATGACAGTGAAGAGGTTGCTCAATGTTACCAACCGCAGCATTGAAAACCGTCATGGACAATAAGTACTGCCACACCAACATTTTGAATTTTCAGTTAAAAAAGATATAAAAATACATAAATTATAAAACATGAAAATCTAAAAATATATGAAAATGTAAAGATATATGACAATGTGAAAATATATGACAATATAAAAATAAAAATATAAAAAACTTAACAATTAAAATGATCTTGGTATCAAACAACGAAAATACATTGTCCGATTCCTGATATTTGGTTTTATTTAAAACAAAAATATATTAAATGTGATGAATTCCATCAATATTCCACACATAACAGGCAAGATGTCTGTATACCCTACCACAGAATAAAACACGCCCGAAAAGCAACAAATTATGTTGCAATAAAACTGTACAACCATCTGTCTGTAGATTTCAAGACAATAAGATTTTAAACGTCGCATTCATGATTATTTGGTGTCGAGAGCCGTCTACTCCATCGACGAATTTTTGTCTGAAGAGATTCAGCAGAATGGTGGATATTTACATATATATTTTTGTAACCTGAATTCATCCTGTTTTTTTAAAGCTCCAAATGTTCTTTTTTTTATTGCTTTTTAATTGACTATTAATTGTTACCTGTTGTTGTAACTTTTTGTGAATAAAAATTTGAATTTGAATTCGAAGCTCACTTTAACGTTTTGACATGGCCACGTTGTTAACCGAAATCGAATTCCGTGGGATATGATGGTGACGGGAGTGTTCAAGTCGCACGAACCGCCACAGGCGCTCATACAGGTAATTCACTCAGTGGCGTAGCGAGCTCATCTCGCGCCCGGGGCACAATACCTTTTCAGCGCCCCCCTCCCCCATTCCAAAAACCATATAGACATATAATTAAGAAAAAAAAATTCTTTGCTTTTACGGAGGCCACATCGAGAACATTTTTGAAACATAGATGAATTCAAAATAGTAATCATCTTTTATCATGAGGTTGGAGAAACGATGTCACTGAGATGAGAGATATACCGGTTTCGGCCTTGTTTGGCCTCATCTGTATCACATACATCTCAGGGACGAAATCTTCATAAAAAACTTCGATATTTGAAGCAATTGGTTGTAAAGTAATGAGTAAAATATTACAAAGTAAAGGCAAAGAATTTTCTTTTTCTTTAAAACACTTGGCTTCACAGTCGCAAAAAGAATCGGGCTTTTTCCATCACTTTGAGAAACTAGCAAGCGGGCCCTGAATAGAGCCACTGCTAAAATCTCATTCAGTGAAAGGGGAAGTCAAGATTTCTTTTTTAGCATTTTGTTGGAGATGTGAAACTTCATTTTGACGCAATTGTATGTCACCACCTTAGTACTTTGTAATATTTTACTCATTACTTCACAACCAATTGCTTCAAATATAGAAGTTTTTTATGAAGATTTTGACCCTGAGATTTATATGATACTCATGAGGCCAAACAAGGCCGAAACCGGTATATCTCTTATCTCAGTGACAAAATCTAATATCATTTCTCCAACCTCATGATAAAAGATCTCTGAGCCTGGGAATTGAAAATGGTATTCATTTCGATTATTACTATTTTGAATTCATCTATGTTTCAAAAATAGGCATATAATCTATATCTATGTAAAACAAAGATTATGGAGTACTCTATAATCTTTGATGTAAAATATACTCGCAAATTAACGAATGAATTAAGTAAGATAAATGAAGTCATATGCTCAAGCAAGGTTTTGAATTTGAGAAAAAAATGTAGCAGAGAAAACAAAAATAGATTTTGAAATGTGAAGATAGATCCATTCCTTTTTGTAGAACGCATAGTACAAAATTTGAAAAGTCAACGGAAACGAGATCAAAAATACCCAGAATTTGTATTCTAAACAACAGCTAAATTAACAAGTATACCAACTTGAAACAAATCTCATTGTAACAGTAAAGGTACATGGAAGACCGGAAAGACTCTTTTCATACATAAAAATAACATAAACAGAAAAGAAGAGACCCCTTTCTTGTATAGCGCCTGGTTACCGACCTTAGAAAAAACAAAGATCAAGCCGACACGAAGCGGGAGCGATGGGCCAATCAGCATCGCGCACGTAGACGCGCCACTTTTTCCCGCCATAAACCGGCGCGCAGATGACGCTTCCGGTTCGAACACGTCAGTGTCAGAAATTCAGCGTTCGAGGTACAACCTTAGACCGAGAATCCTCTGAAGATGCCTGCCGAAGTTGTAGGCGAAACGTTAGGTGAAATTATTCCTAATGGACCAAGGCCAATAAGCCCGGAAGACTCCTTTTCATACATGTCATAAAATAATAATAACACCCTGGTTCATAGGTGATCCACTTCCAATCCTGAATTTAAAATTTGGTATAACAAGATTTTCCTAATTGGAGTATCATACTGATGTATGTTACCATGTCTGATGAACTGTTTACGATTTTTAAAATTGAGTTACTTCCAGTATATACATAGAAGTAAGCGTCAGAATATAAAAGGATTTAAAAACCGTCCTACAAGAGCTGGTTTTGACAATTCAAGCCGAACATCTTATCAACTTTTTCTGAAACAAGAACCGAGCCAAAAACATGTCATTGCTACGAGATGAGGAACCCCAGTTATTAATGTTTTAGAAAAGCCTGGAATATAGAGGTATGTGCCTAATGCAATGTCATGAGCTGTTTTAAAGATAAGACAGATTTATCTTGATCTATGACCATCTAAAATATATGATCATCTATAATTATTTCTGAAGATATTCATATTTCACTTCAACCCCCCCGCCTTCCTTTGCGGAGCGGTAAAAAGTTTTTAAGATCTCTTTAGCGCCCCTCTTGAATCTTTTCTTTATTCGCCTGTGTCCATTTTTTCAATTTTTGTCAAGATCGTTCTTAATTTATCTTTGTTTATTAAATTTTTACATCAAGTGAAAATTCAAATTTGAAATTCAGGTCCCTTAAAAGCTAAAATTATGAACATATTTCTCATTGGAAACAATCAAGAACGCTTTTTCATAACGCGTGAAATTTCACTTTCTGCGGAAAGACCAACATCTCTAGTGTCTATCCAATTTTCCGGGCATTTCGTGGCGTATTTTCACACGTGTTGTTGCATCAATATCCCATTTTCACAGTGTTTCTCCGCTTTCACCTCTTCACAGAGCTTATACCGAATTTCGGTTAGTTCAGTCGCTAATGATTCAAGATCACGGAACGCTTCTCTATCATTCATTGTAATCTGAGCTGCCCAAGTTCAATCCCCCCTAAGATTTTATACCTAAAATGAACCAAACTTATGAAATTAAAAATAACATTTGGTTATACAATTACAGCTTCAGTGTCATTTGTAGTGGTAGTATCTTCTGCTAGTTTTTCTTCACTTTTGACACTGAATTTTTCTAAACGCATAAAAATTAAAGGGTTTTTATTAGTGACACTTTGACTTTTTCCAAATTGCAAATAGGCACCTCTTTGTTCAAGATTCCGACCCCTTCTTTAGCTCATCCGCAATAACCTTAACCGTTTATATTCTGGCGCTTTTTTGTGTTCACTCTGGACAGTTTTTATTCAAGCATTGTTTAATGATTCCGATAGCACAGCTTCAAAATCCGTACCCTTGGTTGTACCATTCAAAATCAAGCATGAACGTTTCTGACAAAAATTACAACCTGGCGGATATCCGATAAATCAGTACTTCCAACTGAGGAGTTATATAGTTTTTTAGACCCCTTCTTTAGCTCATCCGCAATAACCTTAACCGTTTATATTCTGGCGCTTTTTTGTGTTTCTTATTCACTCTTGACAGTTTTTATTCAAGCATTTTTAATGAGTCCCATCATCACAACATATGTTTTCAATTATTCCGAAATATGTCACAACGAGTGGGTTTTGTTCAGCTGCAGTAACTTCTACTGAATCCAGCATTTTTATGTTTCGCGAACAATTTGGCGCCCCTTTGTGAGTAGCGCCAGGGGCACGATGCCCCCCCATGCTCCCCCCTCGTTACGCCACTGAATTCACTAACATGTAGTTATCGACCATCTTATTCCGTCGATAATTAAATGTTAATAAAGCTTTCTGGATATGGTTTTGTTCAATTCTTTCCGCAAGATAGTTACATTGACATCTAATATAACTGAGTAAAGTTTCATGTTGTTGTCGTATGTTTCAATATTGTTCACATAATAAAAGAATTAAAATTTCTTCGGGATGTTGTTATATGGATCTTATGCTCGAAAAGTATGTGAATGAAATCAAGAATACGTGATAATTTTCTATCCAGTCTGTGAATTCTGACAGTAATAGTTATTCAAATTTATTGTTTGAGTAGTCCTACAAGATATGGTTAAGGGCACATCTTTACTAAACGAGCATTGTTCGCCAAAATCGTTTGGAAATAATAGATCCACTCATCGACGCTGAATATAGTTGCCGTTCGGACTAGCGCAAAACAGTGTTAACCCTTTCCACTATGAGCATTGTATTTGAATGTTTGAAAATTTTTGAAATAATCGAAACCATGCTCTACTGGTATGAGTTAACACGAACCGCACGGATATCATTTCCGATACCTGAAAGATTTTTGCCTGTTCATAAAAAAATTTTTATTCGCGATTTGTACGAGGTTAAAACATTCAAACTCCGAATGAAGAAAGCTTTGACAAATAATTCAGGAAGACTTCAGGTTTACATAAGTATAGGTACATGCGGACTCGTATGTACTTCACATATATTCAGAATTCGAATTCTGATTCGTGTTCAGCGTTTGAAGGTAATTTTTGTATTATTCGAGATCCGATAGAATGCATTGCAATAAAAATGAATATGTACTGAGACCCATTAGTTCATTACTCGATTGCAGCTCCTTTTCAGCTCGTTTGCTTATTGATAAGCAAACTTGTTTTTTCAGGTGAAACAGGTTTTTTGTTGTCCCACGTATTCATTTTCTCTCAGTTGGATATTTCTTCTTTCTCAACTTTCGCTTTCATTTGCTAGTTCCGATTTTCTTCAAACAGAGTGGAGTGAGAACAATTAATTTCGACGAATTTTCATCGAAAATGTAATTTTCAATTACTTTCTCGAATATGCTCTGGATTTACTACAAGAGTTGCATTGAGACATTGGTAAACTGGAACTTATCGGGGAATTCCACAGGGAAATGAAGGAATTTATGAGAATGAAATGGTATTATAATCTTCTTTGTTCGAAAGAGGATTTTAACTTCTATCGGAAATTCGGGCTACTTCAATTACTCGCTTCGAATAATATGAGCGTATTTCGTTCTGAAATTGCCCATTTCTTTTCAGATGTAACTGACGTGAAAAGAAATATATTTGGAACGATGTTATTGTGTATATTGAAATATGTTTCCTGGAAGATTCTGATAAAGAAAGAAAATTGATAACTCTTTTTCATTTAGAACCTTAGTGAGTTATTGATGGCAACAAATATAAAAATAAAGCACGAATAATAATCTACCGGGACCATGTTATTGTATTACTCCAACTATGTACTCACTCCTTTGCCATACTAGCACACTAGGGACTGTATGTGAGCCTATCGTTAGGGGTTTTGGCCGTTTTATTCCATTTTCAATCATGCTACTGAAGACCATCTTCAGTCTGTGCATGGTTATTCACGAAAGGTGAATTACACGTTCATGCCAATTAAGCATGCGGTGAATTTGACACGGTCAACTTCAGATTGACATTTTGCACCCTTGCTTCAAAAGTGACACAACTCAAAATCGAAATTCAAAAATATTCAAATGCTAAATTTAATATTTTTATTAATTGGAAAAATAAAATGGATACCTGCTTTGATATGTAGGTATCTATATAATATATGGAGGATTTTTTATGATTCAATGTAGGCTGGTTTACTGATCTCTTCTATAG
The DNA here is from genome assembly GCA_038502775.1 of Hippodamia convergens. Lineage (NCBI taxonomy): Eukaryota > Metazoa > Arthropoda > Insecta > Coleoptera > Coccinellidae > Hippodamia > Hippodamia convergens. The sequence goes on from CM076609.1 coordinate 36,112,859, forward strand.
CATTTACCGGAAAAAGTAAATTTTGAGTTGGGTCACTTTCAAAGCGAGGATGCGATATTTTCATATCGAAATTCATCTAGTTATTCACCAACTTGACGCACCTTAATTTTGGTTATACCGAGAGTCCGATGACTTGATTATTTCGATTGAAATACCAAATTTTTTTTATCATATTTCATTAATGATTTCTCGCCTTTATCGTTGAAAATGTTTTTATATTATCATTTTATGAAGATATTATGAATTGGTTTCGAATCTTTTAGGTTTCTCCAAAAATTTAGTGGGACCATAAAATGGAAGATAATTTCTAAGTTTATCATCATCAAAAAAGGTGATTAAAAACAATTTGAACACCTTTCTCCAAAAAATGAGGATTTGAAATCAATTTTCATCTAGATTCTAGACTATTAGGAAATATCGTGGTCTAGTCTGAATTTCTTCTCGTTACAAACTATTTGTAGCCTCACTCGCTCTTCTAGAATTTCAAAGTAATATACAAAGAATATGGATGAATACTGGGAATTTCGTTCATAGATAACTTTTATTGAATTTAATTATTTATTTATTTTATTATTTACTTATTATTTATTTCATTAAATATCAAATAGGATTCTAATAGGAAATGAAATAATTTCTCGAACGAAAAATTTCTGTTTCAGAAATACTCACTTTAATTTCCCTGTTGAGACGCATATCCTACCTAATAGTGAAATCTTCCCGAATAACCCTCATTTCAAACGATTGAAGAATCCCCCATAGACATCGGCTCAGTCGTATTCACGAAATTATTGGAAAAAATCCAGTGGAATTCGATATATTTTTTCATTTAGAATGCAAGGACACGCTTATTCACAATGATTGTTGGGAATCTTTTCGAATTCGTTTGGTATTGGTAATTAGGAATTTTCAATTGCGATTATTATTACTTAGGAATATAACCGTATACGTTGAATGATTAATCATGTATTTGCAAAGAGATCTTTTACATGTCGAGAATGAACAGACATTTCAAACGAAAATGAAATTTTCGAGAATAAAAATGAAGAAAAAACTAACTTTCTTCAGAAATGTGTATATTAAATTTCTCCAAATTAAAAGGTTTGTTTCGAAGTGTTATTCATCGAATGAAAATTTTACACAGATGGCCCTCATAGAGGAAAGAAAACAAAAAGTCCCACAAGTGTATCTCTCATTGAATAATTAATAGAATCTATTTCTCAAAAAAAAAAGGTATATATTTCGTACAAAGTTTTACTTTGTTTTTCTGAATGTTGGGCTGGGCCACAACGAAAACAGATAAAAAAGAATAATAAACCAACACCAATCATGTTGCTCAGCAATATTAACATTTCCTAATATGCAAATTCCATTTGTTCATATAAATCTTCTATTTCTTTTCAAATTTTTTATTTTGTGACTGAAAATTATTCACCGTTGACAAGTATAAGATCAAAATAACAAAAATTGTTTTGTTTTTGCTGCAACCACAAAACCTATTTCAACGCAAATAAATTTCCTATGTTTGTTTTTCATTGAACGATATTTCTGACATTGATAAGATTTTGAATGATATATTCATCAACTCTCATTCCTCGAAATTTCTTTATATTATAGTCAAATTGACAAGCACATTTCAACACGCAACGACTCGGCAACCTCATTCAGATGGGATTTGTACCGGAGGGAAGATTTTGGAATTCAAGCATACCTATTTTCAAAAGAGGAAACTATTTTCATCTGAAAAAAGTTCAAATATGCTGAATGGTTAAGACAATTGATTAGTTTATAGATATTCATGATTCAGAATTCTGATATAAAATATACTTGTCCTAAGTCACCCACCGATTGGAATACAAGTTGAAATCAATTGATGCCTCAATTCTCAAATGAAAGAGGTGACATGGGATGATGTATAGTTCAAAAAAATTATTCTGTTAGGTGAATTGAATGAAAAATCTTTCTCACTGCCAGAGTAAATATATTGAACTCAAATGCAATACAAATTAAGCAAAACAAAATAACATTGATTATTTCGTGATATTTTTGTGGAAATAACAAACTTGTTGATGAAGATATTTCAACTAATCTTCAAAAATTATAAGCGCTTAACTAATTGAAAAAGTTTTATATTTGTTTAAGATTATGTATATCTGATTTTCAGATTAACAGAAATTATATTTTCTACCTCCTCAGACAGATGAGTTTGACCACGATATGAATTATTTTTTTTTGTTTACTTTAATTTTGAAAAGTACATACACACAATATAAAATGTATTCGATAAAATCTTCAAAACGAGGTATCGCAACACCTCTCCCCATTCAAAATCTAGGGGTTGTGGTTAAGGGGATACAGAGGGCGTAAAAATTTTTCCCCTCGAATCAAAAATTGATGGGACCGAGCGATTTTCCAAATTTTCATTTCAAAGCCGGAAAACTGTAGTGTTAAGTTTTCGTTGGACCACACAGTATATTATTCGAGTTTTTACAGAGCGTAACTGATTACTGGAACTACTTTTGGAACAGAAATGTAAATGTTTTGAGCTCTGTTTTTTTTTTCAGAAGCAAGAAACTATAATACCAAGATGACTGTATTGAACGAGTGGGTGGCTGGTTCTCGTATTGGTGGCTGGGTGCAGCGATGCCGGGAGTCTCGCCGCCTCGTTCTAGCCATAGTCGCCATCGCCCTGCTGCTAGACAATATGCTGCTCACTACAGTCGGTGAGTATCTCAGGCATAGTTTTCATCAGTGGCGCCAGTTTATGGCAGTATTCTGCTTTCATCTGTAAGTAAATCTGTAGCTTTTCATAAGCTTACAGGAAATTTTCTATAAATCTGTAGCGAACAGGTGGTCGGAAACATATCGAAAGGTATACAGGGTGAGTCGGGAGGAACGGACCAAACTTCAGGTGTGTATTCTATAGCTCGAAGTAATATAAAAAAACTCATATGTTGTTATCCGATTTTCATTTGTTCTCAAACTACAGCGTCATTATAAAAAACAACATTTTCTATATTAAAATAGTTTCATTTATAGCATTATTTTAATAAATGCACGAAAATCCCGCCATTAACCTCGAAACACATTCGTCTGCGAAGGGCTCTCGATGCTTTTCTGATTGATTCGTAATTTTCTTTAAAAAGAAATGCCGTATTTCTAATGCATCGAATTAGAGCATCCCGAGTGTCAACTTTAACTTTGTATACCTCGTTCTTGAAGCAGCCCCACAAACAATAGTTCAATGGTGTGAGGTTTGGAGATCTTGGAGGCCAATTAATATGACCACAGCGACCAATCCATAGTCCGAGAAACCCTGGATCTGAATATTAGTTGACCTTATTTAAATATTCTAATTACCCTATAGTTCGAAAACAAATGAGAATCGGATAACAACATATGAGTTTTTTGGAATTATTTCGACCTGCAGAATACACACCTGAAGTTTGGTCCATTCCTCCCTACTCACCCTGTATATTGTGAGGTTATGTTGAATGGTGTTGTTTTTCTATACTCAACTACTCTTGTGTTTCATTATCACACTGTTGTTAATTTCTCTTTCTCGAACATATATTGAAAATAAATATATGCAATAATCAATACTTACGATCAAATATTATAGAGAAATGAATTCTATTCTATGATCTCATTACAGAGTAGTTCAAAATTGACATTTCTATTGAGACAGTTAAAGAAAACTTTCGAAATTTCATTATTTGCGAATCTGTAAGTCAGCCACATACAGATCAATCGTACGCTACAGATTCGTAGCTTACAGAGAAAAAGCAGAATACCACCATAAATTGCACATGGAAACAACAAAAATCAATTGCCGCCACTAATCCATGCGGCAGTGAAATACCAAGTCGTTTAACTTTCTTCTTTTTGGCGTTGTTTTCCGAGCCTAAAAAATCAAAGTAGTCTTCAAGTGACTTCGTAAAATTTCTGGACACATACGGACAACGTCCCTGGTCATGGAATTATACAATACAATCTTATAAAGATGGGGATCAATTGAAATAATAATAATAAAATTCATTTATATACGAAGATAGGTAGCACCTTACAAATATTAAATATCTGATCAATCATTCAAATAATAATAAGTACTATAGTGAGAACTTGTCATAACAAAAACAACAGCAACAGACTAAAAACTTTGAAAAATTCTCTCTTCGTTCATAGTTCTCCTGAAATTTTCTTCATTCGTGATGTTCGGATAACATAGTTATACATTTTCAAAGACATATATAAATAGTTTTCCTGAGTTGTCATGAGGTTATGCTTCGGCAGCATGTAGTTTCTACCTCTTGTCCTGAACCACTTTCTGAGAGATTGAAACAAGTGTCCATGAGATTTAAATTTTTCCCTTCAACTCTCACGGAATCGCAGACACAATATTATAGTCCTGAGCATCATTTTCTGGCGACGGGATCCTTTGTTAATCAATGGCGGCTCGAATTCGAACCGAGGATGCTAAAATTTTTAGGAGCTTTTGATTTAACTCTTCTCGGTGAATAAATTAAATTTTTTTCTATATAATCGAAAGTGGCATCTCCCGATATCAATTTTCAATGAAACGAAAATTCATCAAGAACCATCGAGCGGTTTTTTGTTGTTGTCAGAGAGGACAAGAACGGTAGTCTTTTACAGGTTAGCTATTCGCATCTATCATAACGTTCAACATTCAAACCTCCTCTTTGACGACTTCTAACGATTTCAGAAAATTCAAATAGTAAATATGAAACTAAATAATTTAAGGCTTTCGCGATCAAGTGCACTGACATTTAAAGAGTCTTGGTCCATTAGGAATTATTTCACCTAATTCCTACAACTACAACTGGCGTCTTCAGAGGATTCTTGGTCTGAGATTGTACCTCGAACGCTGAATTTCTGACACTGACGTATTCGAAGCACAAATGTTATCTACACCTCGGTTAATGGCGAGAGAAGGTAATGAGTTTAGAAAAATCCGCACTAGTGGGACATGCTTTAACAGATTGACACAAAATAGTTTTCTCAAAGGCAGAGATTATTTAGAATATCGAATGTTACAATCCTAAGCTGAACACAGATGCCATTGAAATTAATAAATATAAAAACAACATGAACAGAAAAGAGAAACTCCTTTGTTACATATCGCGCGCCTAAACTCACCATAAACCTTCTCCCGCCATTAACCGAGGTGTCGATATCACTTCCCGTTCGAACACGTCAGTGTCAGAAATTGAGCGTACGAGGTACAATCTCAGACCAAGAATCCTCTGAAGAGGCCTGCCGCAGTTGTAGGCGAAACGTTAGGTGAAATAGTTCCTAATGGACCATGGCCAGAGAGCCCGGAAGACTCTTTAAATGTCAAATAGGAAACTTTCAATATCCTATCTTCTTAGTTGGACTTCAAGAATGCATCAATTACTTATAACATTCTGTGGAATAATTTTTATCAAGAGAAGGTAAACAGTAAAATTTCAATTGGAAAGAATTCAAAACTGAAATTTCCATTATTTCAAAACAGAAAAAGGTTAACGTCGATAGATTTGACTGTATATCGGCCTCCACAGCATGAGTTCTATTTGAAATATTGTTTGTTTGGCATTCTGATGGATAACTTGCTCCTTGAAAATTTTTAAAATTGCAATATTATATTCCATAGAGTAGCGGTAGAGGCAATTCAGAATAATAGTGCATTGTTATGCATTTTAGTTTCTATGTCATTATTTCTAGTGGGGATCACATAGCTTAAATCTATGGAGAATCGGGTCATTTTAATCCGTTTCAGGTGAAACTGCCTCTCCTCTATTCCATGAAATTTACATATCCGAGGGATAAAAACATGATTGCGTTCATTTGAGTGGGCTCAAATGAGGCTATCTATGAGCGAATTCGCTGGTTTCAACACTCAACGTCCTTCATTATTCAAGGGCAGTTTACTAGTCGATTTGTTCCGATTATTATCGCCATGAAAATATAGGATACGTAGAATTATTTATGAAAATATTAACTGTTATTGAAATCTCCATTCATGTGTTTTGAATAAAGAGAATAACTTTATGCTCGAAAAAAATCAAATTTGTTTCAAAGTTCGAATGTCTCTGGAAAGCTGAAAAAATCACATACAAACTCGATGGGAAACTCGAAAAGGTAATAACTAATTAGATAGGGTCATTTATAAAACGAAGATGGTAGACACACTGAAAATGAATTTCATGAGAATACCTATCTTCTAAATTCTTTTTATGTTATGATAAAGTTATGATAAGTGGCGTAAGAGCACAATTGAACAATGGAGTTGCTCACATTTCACTGAACTGAACATCGTGAAATTTATCTAAAATTTTTTTTAGGTTTTCTCTCTTATTCTCTGGGCCATAAATTCATTTAGAAAATCTCCGAATAATAGAAGAAAGGCCCATGCGTAAAACTTGTGCACTAACTTGTCAGGGGCCGATTCCTTTTAAAGCATTGTTATTTAACAATGAAAAAAGAAATAGCACTTCGTAATCTCAAACTTTGTTATCAGACTCTTTCATCAGAAAAATTCATGAAAGTCTTCACAATCGTAAAAATATATATTATATGATATGGTAACGTTTTCAGGACAATTAAATTTTCATTGTGTTAAAAGTTTTATTTATTTCCTCAATTACTACACTAATTTATGTACACATTCTATTCTGACTTATTTACACAATTGCATATACTTTCGCCACTATTCACTTCGGAAATTCGCCACTATACTCGACTCTATTCAGATACTTACTGATTCGCCCTCGCTAGTCGGCCCCTTTCACATCTCGTACGCCAATTTTTTAGCAAAGCACTGTCTCTTTCGAGGTGTCGCGAACTTTCTAGTACTAGACAGAAATGTACTCAGAGGTGGAGTTGCAGATCTCAGAGAATTCGGACGTTACAATTTATTTTAATCGATATCGTGAAATCTGTTTATTTTTCAAAAGTTTATATCAATTTTTTCTAAATTATATTCATATCTCAACAGTGTCCTTGAATATGCGTAGTTAACCATTTAATGTTTGGTTTCTCATGACTGCCTTTTTACCCCTTGGAATTTTCTTATCAATTTGATTCCTGAAGAAGAGTTTGTCATTAATATGTAATAAGTATCTAATCCCGATTTGATTTGCCCAGTTCAAAGATTTTAGGGACTTTTTGGAGAAACATTTCTTGGTTGCTTTTCCAACGGAATTCCTTCTCTCGAATCTAATTTCCTGATATTGATCTTCCAATCGAGGCATTATATAAATCATCATCCAATAAAGCCAATTTCTCTCCAGAAATATCAAATTATTTAGAAAACTTCTCTTATTGATTCTTCATCAAAAAATCAAGGATGAAATGATAGAAACTTAAGAATCTATAACCGAAAAGGCTCTGTTTACATCATACAGAGTCTCTAGACAAACAAAGTATACTTGCCTCATTTCTGTTGGTTGCAATATTTCGGAGAAGAGTTAAAAGTTCTTACCACAAATTTTCGTCTTACTCAGTTTCACGAAAGTCCATTGAAATTTAATGATTAAATACAATTCACGCCTTCTTTAAACAGCATATTCCATTGCCGATAGCTATGAATACGTTGTTTGATGGAAAATTAAAACTTTGACCGATAGTGAATTTCGCAATATCTCTCTGAAAATGATCAGTTGAAAACTTTTGAAATAGGTACTGAAAATGCTCCTGAGTAAGTTGTACTAATTAAATTGGAGCACATCAGTTGGCGGTAATTGTAACTTTATAATGAACAGACAATAAAACTGCGAGGTTTCAAAATAAGTATCGTTGCGATGTCTTCATCAGACTCTCTCATGACACGTTCGAAATATTTGATTTATCAATTTGTCATTTAACTGTCGAAGCAGAAGTTTATGATAAATAAATAAATTTGTCATTTAACATACTACGTAAAAAACTATTTTAATCCAGCATTTTGCTGAAATTTCCTGAGTATCATCCGTCACTGACCCCGTTTGGAAAGCTTTTGGAGAGGCGAAAAAACAGTCGATTTGATATTTATTCTGCTCTGCCTGTACATTTTCCATTCATACGACAGAAACCCCGAACCCTGAATCACACACTACATGCGAAAGACGTTGAAATGAAAAAAAGTATCTAGCAAAACCGACGAATCAGAAAAATATATGTCAAAAATGAAATAGCAAGAGGATAGGCTATCCAAATTGCAGTACTGTAATTTATGAACAGCTTTGTCTTGAAAGTTCTTCAAGATTCAGGTCATTAATATTCTAACAGTCACATAGCATTGAATCATAATGAATATGATATCTTTCCGAAGTGAAAGCAATTAGAACGCATGGAAACAATACAAGAATTCAGCCCCCCTTGTTTTTCATTGTTATCTCCTCATGCGTGAATAGTTGAAGCAATTCCGCAAATTCTTTTTCTGTTGTGTATTTTATTGTCTCATGAAAAAATGACTCGAAAGTGTTATAATGATTCAATGCATTTCGCTCATATTCTGAAAAATATTATACTATTTTCCCCAAAGACTAGAGTCACTTCGAAATCATTATGTTCACAAAACACCCTAGTAACTTAACGGAAGGAGAAATAAAAACCAATTTTTTTATGTTACCTCCTGAGATAACGAAGTCGTGATTGATATCTTTCGGTAAAAGTAAAGGTAACGATTATTTGAAAACAATACGTCAAAACCTCCAAAATAATAATTATAGTTGTTTTCGTTGAAGAGGTTCATTCTGATATAATATTTTCAACAGTGCAATTATCTGTTCTGGCCCTCATTCGTAAGGAAATACAAGAGTCTCATTTTCCTTGAAAGTTTCAGATCGAATTCTAATTGGAGATTCTCAAGTTGCAAATTAAAGGGGAGATTCTGAGTTATTTGGATTGCATGAGAGGTTCATCTTATTAATCAGTTCGAACTTCTCGAGAGTTACTTTTTTTCCTTATAATATCGAAATGATAAAAGAAAATTTTCAATTAGAAGGATTTATACGTTGCGAAGATTATTTGGTGATTTATTCATTCGTTTGCGTTTGGATTCAGTAGTTCGAAAAGCGCTCGTGAAACTTTTTTTCTATACCTATATTCTATATAATTCTGAATATACGTGGATCATACAGAAATAAATATCATGAATTGAAGAAGAAACGATCCTCATTATTTAACTGAGAAAGTCTCAAATGAAATGTTCTCAATGAAATATCCGTTTTTTAATCTCCCAACTATTTTCCTGAAAAAATCCTGATAATACCTTGTTTCTAATTCAACATAAATGAGCTTTTTCACTCATGTAGATGAAAATATTTGCCCAGCAAACTTTGCAGCGTCTAGTGGCAGTGCCCAGACAGAAGCGAAGTTTCTCTGCTTCTGGTAGAGTATTTTTCCGCTTCAACGCCAGTTCGGGACAGACAGCGTTCTGAACTGTGCTACCTAAATATCTCTGTTGGTACATTATTTGGGCTATTTCCATTATCTATACTGTTGGAATTTACCGACGTTTCGGCAAGCATTCGCCTGCCGTCATCAGGGTGTTGTTGGTCCTGAGAAGGACCGGTCTTTGCCAAACTTGTTCCGTTTGGACTTTTGCGCTCCATACTATCCAACTGAGTTCTGGGAATGCAAACGCGAGCTGTCAGAGGTGCAAACTCTGAAACTCAACCCACTCTGACTAACAGTCTACTGAAGTAGGAAATTCTCATTAAACTTGAGTTGTTCTGACACTTGGACATAATTGTCATGAATAGATAATAAATATCAATGTCACAAGAAGGCTGATGACAAAATTGACAAGACTCAGTCTCACTTCAAGAAGAAGAAGAAGAAAAAGTCATAAATCAACTGTACTTATCTCTTGTGTAGTTGGTTTGCACATTAGGTTAGGCTACGTCAGGACTGGATGGAGAAGACGGAAATTGAAAGAAGCGGCTTTCATGGCGATAACTCCCAACCCAATCAGCGCGCCTTCTCTGGAAATGAAGAATATCTGGATGCCCGTACTGAGATCTGAGTTAAGGAGGACGAACGCGGCCCAAAGAAGCAATTAGTCCTGACATGAGCCAGTCCTGACGTAGCCTAACCTAATGTGCAAACCAACTACACAAGAGATAAGTACAGTTGATTTATGACTTTTTCTTCTTCTTCTTCTTGAAGTGAGACTGAGTCTTGTCAATTCTGTCATCAGCCTTCTTGTGACATTGATGGTTATTATCTATTCATGACAATTATGTCCAAGTGTCAGAACAACTCAAGTTTAATGAGAATTTCCTACTTCAGTAGACTGTTAGTCAAAGTGGGTTGAGTTTCAGAGTTTGCACCTCTGACGGCTCGCGTTTGCATTCCCAGAACTCAGTTGGATAGTATGGAGCGCAAAAGTCCAAACGGAACAAGTTTGGCAAAGACCGGTCCTTCTCAGGACCAACAACACCCTGATGACGGCAGGCGAATGCTTGCCGAAACGTCGGTAAATTCCAACAGTATAGATAATGGAAATAGCCCAAATAATGTACCAACAAATATTCCATTATCAAGAATATCTCGTTCACAATTAAATATCTCTGTTTTCAAGTGTACGAAAATTTATAAAGTTCCAGACTTGACCAGAATGTCAACTGAGGAGTTGATAGAAGAAGCCAGAAAAAATCAAATTTTTCACAATTAACCAATCGCACAGGAAGTATAACAACATCAGAAAAAAAGTGTAGAGTTAAATTTCCAATCAATTCGAAAATAATAAAAAATTCTGTTAGGTATCGTATGTAACAAAAAGCAATTTAGAAATAAATGGATTTTTGAAAAAACTGAATCAACTAATGCAGTTTGTAACAAAACTGAGGAAAATATATTGTCGAATTTTGCGATTGTATTCGCTTGGTTCTGAACGGCACTGCATATTCTGAATTCGGTGCGTAGTTTACTCGCTGGTTTGAGGGTCCGTGAAGTTAGTAAAAAGTTGTGGAAGCACAAATTCTGAAACTATGTCAAATTTTCAGTGCCTAATTAGAGCATATTAGTGCCGTAAAAATCATTGGCAGCACCATTCTTGTTTTTGAGAATATTGCAATTGCAGGTGCTGACTTCACACTCAACACCAAAAGTTGCAAATTGATATGCAAATATTTAGTGCTCAATAATTGCCTATTCATGTTTCCGGAACCAAAAGTAGATTATTTTTACTGGTTGCTAAGATAAACAGAACAGTAACAGAATCACTTACCGTTCAGCGAACGGTTAGTGAGAATGACTAACTATTCATTGATAAAATGGAATAATTCGTAAACAATTTAAACTCAATTCATTGAATATTGAATAAGAAAGTAAAATTATTACAATGGCTATTGGAAATACCGCTGGCTTGAAAAGTAGTTGAATTCGCAAAAACTGCTTTTGAATCCATTTGTTGTTTGCACTCGCTTAGCTCTGAAGTATACAACATTTTTTCAGCAAAGTCGGATTTTTTTCAGGGAATCCTCAACATAACTTCCAGCTACAGCCGCCATCCTAGGCGTCTTTTTAGTGTTAATCATTCTACTCCTAATGTGGCCGAATAAGTGCGCCTGAAAGAGTGGCCCATAAGAATTTTCTAAATTCAAAGAGTTGCAATTTTTCACAGCCATCTTCCAATTTTCCCTCAACCTATTACTTGATTACTGCATTGTCCAGTATATTATCTCATATATAGATGCTCTCTCTTTGCATTTGGTGGATGCTGGCTTAAATATTTTCTATATGTATTTCCAGGTGACTGAAATCATTTTCTCGATCGATGACTGTAAATGTTCTATTCGCTAAATTTTGGTTAGGAATTTCCACGATTTAAAATGATTCCCGATTTTCTATGTCCTTCATGAGCATATTGTACAGTGCTGTGGCGAACACTGAATATTAGTGCTTCGAACACTCCAAGCACTGGGAAAAAAAGGCTCCCGAGTCGCGAACACTAAGCACCGGTTTCCACAAAATGCTCCGAATTACTAAGCACTTTGTGAAAGTAAATCGATATTTCGGGCACTAAGCCGTAGGCATTTTTCTAGGAAGTGTTGTATGTGCGGTTATTTCAATCGGAATGAAAACTGTAATTATTTAGTTCCCAAGAGGAGATGATCGATCGACTTTGAATTTTCCATAGACATGGAAAAATTCTGATAAACAGATGATCTTGGTATAATTTCGAGTCACAAAAGTACAATCGAAATCGGTTGGAAATCTTTGATGATGACTTCAAGTGGACAACTGGATAACAGATAAATAAGGGAAAATGATTGAAAAAAAAATTAAAGAATTTGAGCTTGCAATAGAGTTTAAAACATTTGATTTTATGGGTTCTGATACAACATCTCGCAATAAGGTACGTAAAAACCTCAAAAAAGAAGAAACCCCACAGAAAAAATCACAACCTTTACCTGCCTAGGTTCAAGCTGCGATGGCGATGTAATTGAGAGCTGCCGTCACAAGCATTGTAGAAAGAATCCAATCATTGTATAAGGAATTCAATCATCATACAATGATCACAACGGGAAATTGCACAATGAAAACTGTGGTTGAGGTTATTACAGGGAAATTTTAACTGGTGTAAATACACATGAGGTATTTTACGAGCGCTTCATTTTATCCCCTTAATCAAAATGTGGGGCAATTTTCCCTGAGAATTCTTGAATATTTTTTTTAACATTCATAAGGAGGAGTCCTTCGTCTATATCAATTTTCAGACTACTAGCATCAACATTGGCGAAAGGCTCATACAAACTTTTACATCCAGTGGTTCTAAGGGTTGGGGAGTGAAAGTTTCAAGTTTAAGAATTTTTCTGTTGGTTTTGTACTGAAACTAGCTTACGTACCAAATTCCAACTTGGTAGGACATCAGCAAGTACCCTAATAGTCTTTATGATCATCAGTGAGTGAGTGACGAAATCGGGGGTTTTTAGATATCCATAAAATCTGAAGTGTTCGAGCTATGCACTTAAAACTTTTTACATTTGATGAGTTCACTACTGGCATCATATCCTGATCATCCTGTTCATATACTTTATTCCAAACTCAAGTTATGAGGGTTCAAAACTACGACGAAACAATTCGAGCAAATATAATAGTGCTCAGGCGCGGCGCTTCGCGGCTTGTCTTGGCGGGGGCACGGTAGATTTATACTCGTGATAAGAATGCAGAATCGCTGAGGTACAGTAACTTTTACAAATTCTTTAGTTTTTGGCATGTACAAGTTCCTAATAATGCTACGGCAGATGCATTGGCTATACGGACATCCGTCAAGAGAACGGAATTTCTTTGCATCATAGCACCATAACACTCCAACCAATCCTATGATGACAGGTGACAGATCATCCTCCTTGGCGTCTTGCAGCTTTTTTGTCAGCCGGTGTTGTAGCCTGAGATTCATTAATTTCATGCGCAGGAACAATAAGCCACACGACCTCCTTTCTACCTCAACTTGGACTGCTCAAGTAGAAGAAAATCTGACTAGGCAGAATATTTCAACCAGACTGAGCAATGTCCTTTATGTTAGAATGCATCCTTATGTAACCATGAATCCTTAAGGAGTCCAAACAATGAAAAACCTCAATACTGACAATTCCCCTGAAAGTTCTTCAACTTGCAAATCGAGAAGTTTGATCTATTTTCTTGGCTGAGATTCTGCCCGTACAGCTGTTCAACAGCTTAGTTTATAATGCTTTGTGGCTCTTAACAGAAGTTTCTGCAACCATGCTGCTCTGAGAAGGGAACCGGTTTAGTTTCGAGAGATGGCTGAATTGAATTTCAGTTGACGGAAATTCAATGCCCCTAACAGGAGACTGAACTTATCGATTCCAAATAGTTTGGGGGAAAATTCAGTTGGGAGGGGAGAAATTATGCACATTTCTTCAAGTTCATTCTTCCGAGTTATTATCCATTTATATGAATAAGATTAGGAACTACGTTTTTGAAAAGGAGAACGCTTGTTTTGCTTCACCATTAGACGGTGTAAATTTCTTGAAAGATGGTGTTGAAATTACCGAAACACTTTTGTTCAGGTCCAAACTCGATTACTAAAAGTAATAAAAATACAACTTTCATTGGAGATAATCTTTATTCATTGCAAAAACAAGAAATTCAGCAGAGATGTTGAAATTTTTCTCCGTTAACTATTTCGTACTGACCGATGAGAGCTTCAACAGTTTCTAGTCTTCGTTCAAAGACTTCAGGAGTAATCTCCTCCACTTTAGCGCGAATTCATCGCTGTATCTTTTCTAAACTATCTGACCTATTAAAAATAAACCTTGAATTAAAAATAACTACACTTTTGTGGGGCAATCAGATTTGGGGAACGCGTATTCACAATATGTTTTCGACGCCTATACGTCCTCCAAGAAATGGGGCGTCAAGATGTTGACTCAATTTTATTTGAGAATCATCTCTATCCGACTGTAAATAGTACAGTACATACAAGAACAATAATGACTTTAAGAATTAAAATTTTCAGGGAATATCTGGGCGACCGTTAGTGAATTGGAACAATGCGGTAAGGGAGTGAGACACATGTTCATGGCCCTTGGACATTCCAAAACATGAAATATACTAATTTAAATAATTATTCATTCATCAAAAAATTATCAAAAGTACAATTTTCACAAACCCTGTGACCTTAGTTAAGCTCGTGTGTCCCGTGTCATCCGCACAGCCGATGAATACAAAATATCAAAAAAAATACAAATGAAATTCACTTGTCTTAACATTATCGCAGCATTGAGTATGTGCCAACACCAGTCCTTGAAAAAAAACAATTATATTCTTTCCGAAAGCATAACCAAATATGAGATGTTCGCCGGTGCCTTAAAAACCCACCTCCGTAATTTGGAGATATATTGTCAGAAATTATACAAAACTTGTGCGGAAATGCAATTTCTAATGAACTCCCCTGATAACAAAAATTCAAGATGAATTAATTGACCAGCGTCATCTCTGAGAGAGGACAGAATCCACCATAGATCAATACTAATACAGTTAGGAAAGTCTCTAGAATTTTGGAACCCTGTTTACAGCGACATCTATCAATCTGGAAAGAAGTATAAATCATTTTAGACCTCAATAGATCGAGGCAGTTGATAGATCAAGATTGGTCTATTAAAAATCTTTTGACAAAAATTATTGCAATATTTGCAAAAAGTAACAAAAAATTTTCACATGAAAGAACCTTCAAGATTGTTTTCCTTAAATTTTAATCATTCATTCCTTGCTATAATTTCTTACGTTTATCAATCGCTTTTTTCAATTATTACTTATTGAATCTCAAAAAAAAAATTTTGCTCGATTATTTTCCCTTGAGAGCGATTAAATCGTGTATCTGGGATAATTTACATTAAATGGATTTTCTCTACAATGTTATCTAGTCGTTATTTCTTATTGAACATATGAAAAAACAACTTTTTTGTTGGAAACTTGAAATTTCTCAATATCTTCATATGGAATAAGGCTTATCTTTTACCTCCGAAAAAACTTTTGGATATAAGGAAAACAATGAAAAATATTTGATCACTCTATGATTCTCTTATCAGAAGTTATGCGCCTCGCAAATACGGGAATTTATTGTGAACCACTCTCTAAGTACATTCACGTATCCCTGTACAAGCTGTCCTCGTTTTCGTCGTAGGAACTTTTTGGATTATGCATTCCATGTGAAGAATTTTGGCACATTATTATTCCATCGCTAATAACCCTTGTGGTTGAAGCGAATTTTATAAATAAATTTAAATTTAATTTTGGCATTCCTGAGTAAAGCAATGTTCTTGCAAATGGATCGCTCGTGCATGTCTCGAAGAAGCTTGTTAGCGTTGTTGCTGGTGGACCTTTGGCTCTCTTGGCTCTCTATGCGCTGCCTTTCCTGTTGTGAAATAAAATCGTTATTCATTCCATAGATGTATAGCTACACAAACTACTGTGGGATCACTGGGACGACGGAACATGAAAAGATTGTTAAATCACTCCATAGCTACTAACATATCTATAAGTGAATAATCGATTAAGGAGTCGCAAAATGAAATGTTTGAAATAATATTTTAGGGTTATTATAATAATTGTTGTTTAATGCTTAGATTGATCCATTTATATACAGGGTGTCCCTCGGGGTGTCCCATAATAAGACCGACAAACTTTGAGTGGATGTTCTAGACATTATTTGGGACACTTTCGACCAAAATTATATAATGCAAAAATAATATAAAAAAATATAATTTAATTAATTAACTGTTTTATGGGGTAAAGCTTTCATAAAATTACTGAAATCAAGTAGAATCCACATTATTATTCTTTGCATAACGAGAAAGGAGTAGTGAACGAAAAGATTTCGAATCGATTTTTCTCAAAACCGATGCAACTAGACGACGTCACATAAGAACACCTACCAACAAATATCAAGGTATCAATTTGACGTAAAACTTGCGAGATAATGAAAAGTGAAGAAGTTATCACTAAAAATACCTCAACCCCCCCCCAAAAAAAAGGGGACCCGTACCACTCGATGCGTATTTTTGATATTAGCCAATGTGTCAAATTCCAACACTTCATATGACGCCGCTTTGGAGATATGTGCAAAAATGTGTTGTCTGGAAGACATCTTCAGAGGGTTCTAGCTCCTTTACGAAGCAGTTTTGTATTATATGATTTTGGTGGTCTTCTTCTTATAGTTCCTATCCGCTTCGGATATTGGCTATTATACATGTTATCTTAACTTTAATAATTGAATCCCTACCTCGATTACTCATTCTTGGAGTGTACTTTTTCCTAATCACTAGATTTCAAAAAATGTTAAAAGTGTTACGAGTTCAAGAATTAATTTTCGCAATTCTCAGTTTTCCTCGTTGCAAAATAACTGAAGAAAAAAAAGTTTCTTTTCAACACCAAAGATTATAGAGGAGAAAGATTTGAAACAAGCGACTAAACTTACATCAGCGCCATCCAGTTATTTCGAGTTCATTCATCTGCGTGCGTCAGGTAGTAATATGCTAAATATATGACGATAAAGCAACACGTAGTGTAGCTCAGCGGTAAGGGAGGTTGACTTGGGACCGCGAGGTCCGAATTCGATTTCGGGCTAGTGTAGAAAATTTCTAGTCAAAACCTCAGTTTTGTCACACAAGATGTTAATTTCTAGGCTCGAAAAAGTCGAAAATCAATTTAAGGGAGCATGATCGCAGTTTCTATCAACGGAAAATCGTAGTCGGTTTTTAATATTACTGATATATGGACATTTCTTATCTTCATGCTCTATAATCTTTGCTTAGCACTTCATTTAAAAACGAAACAAAACGTTTGATAGGTGACATGTGATAAATATCAGATCGCTTGAACGTTGGAGAGTATCCAAGAATTGGAAAGCAGGCAAAAAAATAGGGGATTCGTGAGTGGAAGGTTCCATATAGTTATTTTCTACTTTCTCATCGGTTTTTCAAGAAGTAATAAATCCTGCAATCAGAAAATAGTCTGGAAATACCGCTGAAGAACGCTAAAACGTAACTTGGAGGAAGGGCAGTCTTGTGAGGGATACGCTACCGTACCGTACGCATTTAGACATTCCGTACTCGTATTTAGCACCATACGCGAATAGGCGATATGCCATTGGTCAGACGAGCACGAATTAAGAAACCAATAACATTTCGAGTGCAAAATGTATAATATGTACAATAAGCGACAGCTTTTATTATCATATGATCCAGCAGTTATGTACTCATATCGGCTGATTTAAAGTGGTATTTTTTTTCAATAAATGAACCTTACTGGTTGCTGTATTCAGTCATTTCAAATTGTGAATATTTTGAGCCTAGCATGACATTTTTCAGTAGATTTAGTTTCCAGGTAGATTTTTTTGGCTTGCCTATACTATATGACATGTCCTATACATCTTCGATGTCTCAAAACATCAGTTATTATTATTATTACTAACATTATCATTATTATTATATAGGTAATTTATATTCTGCAGCATCCAAATGAAATATTTTTGACATAGAAACATGGTACCAAGTTCTAGAAAATAACTACATATTTAACTTTGAAGCATTGAACTGAAAATGTCTAGTTTGACGACTGAATTTGCAGTAATTCAGTAAGTTTTATGAACATCAAAATATTCGATTTCACTTTCCAGAAAAATTCAGGATATAATCTTGATTAGTCGGGATTGTTGGTTTTCAGATCAGACTGAAAACATCTCTACCAAAGATTATAGAGTTAGAAAGATAGGAAACGCCCTTGTATCTGTGGTACTAAAATCCGACTACGATTTTTGGCTAGTTTCTTACTTGTGACACATAGATGACGCTGAAAACATTATTTAGTACAGAAAACTATTTTAATAGGCGCGATAGGATGATCCCCCCCAATGTTGAACGAAGTTGGCAAATTTTCAAACCAGTTGGAAGATTTTCAAGGGAGTTGGAAAAATTTCGAAGCAGTTGGAAAAATTTCAAAGCAGTTGGAAAAAATTTCAAAAGAGTTGGAAAAATTCCAAAGTAGTTGGCAAAATTTCAAAGCATTGGGAAAAATTCCAAAACAGTTGGAGAATTTCCAAAGCAGTTGGTAAAATTTCAAAGCAGTTGAAATACATCATTCCAAGGGAGTTATGAAATACGAAGGAATCTGAATTAGAAAAAACAAGTTTGCAATAGTACTTGACAATATATGTATAGCGGGCAATAAATTGTATTCAACCCTATATTTTTATCATCAAGTGTTGGAAAAGATGCGGCCTCTAGAAGTAGGCACCCAGTTGTAAATTTTTCAGTTACATCGCATGGACTGTGTCATAAAAAAACCATCTGGTATCATAAATTTAAGCTGTAACTTTCAGATAAGCAGAATCATCATTAGGTACGCTCTTCGTACATATATTGTGTTATAGTTTTGCGAATAAACAATATGTGTACAGGGCACAGGGTATCCCAAATTGCTTTATTTTGGCTGGTTCAGGTACTTCTAGACTAGATAGGTAAAAACGTTGAAAGGAGGCTTGGACTCGATTTCCGTGAAAATACTAGTAGTGAAAACCGTTTCACGATATCTTCATTAGTTTCGAAGATGTAATAAAATTTTGAAATTTTTCTATTTTGAAGATGTGCCATAACTTCTCCATTTTCGAGAATATCTGAAAAAGATAAAAACTTTCAACAAGAATTTTTTCATCTGGAATAAGACATTATTTCAAATTTTCTTTATCTTTGATTTTTTTATGATAAAAGATGAATAAAAATGCGTTCGTATTTAAAATAAAAATATGGTTTTTTTCCTCGAGAAGAAAAAAAATGAATATAGTTTCTTATTTCCGGTGGAAAAGCGTTTCTAGAAATTTCATATCGTGTTCAGATATTTTCGTGAATAGAAAAGTTATGGCACATTTTCGAAATCGATAATTTTTTCCAAAATAAAAAAAATTGAGATATCGTGAAATGGTTTTTACTAATGGTGTTTTCGGAAGTAATTGCACAAGTGCATCAGAATTACCGATAATTTTGCATGACAGCGTGTTATCTAAAAACTGCATGAGTCCATTTTCATTTTTGGAGAAAGAGCCCGACACCGAATGCAGTTTTTCAAAGACAAGACGCTGGAATGCAGAATTATCAGGTCATTTTGATGCACGAGTGTAATTCGGGTGAATATTTCCCGAAATTGCTACGGATACGAGCAGTGCAATTATCGCAGGGATCTTTCGCTCTCTACAATGCAATTATCGCTGTAATTTTCGATAATTGCATTCTATTTACATGAAGTTTTTGAAGGAGGGAAATATTCACGAAAATCGAGCCATCTGGTCCAGAAGTACCTAAAACAGTCGAAATCAAGCAATTTGGGATACCCTATAAATAATGAACCAAAAAAGATTCAAAGTGAAGTTTGAGTTATGTGGTGCCTTATAAAAAATTTTAAAAATATTTATGGACAGAAAATGCACGAAGGAAAACAAGTGTGAGAGAAAATTTTGGATAGTGACCACAGAATATCGGAAGTCACAACAACAATCTTTCAAAACACCAAATATATCATCAATTCCAAACACTAATTGCAATAAACGCCACAAAAGAGTTCGAAATCGCCAACTCAAATCAGGAAATTTTGTTCAAAATTGTTTCTTCAATATGAGTGATTTAGGTCAAAACCATTTCCCTACCAAATCAGGAATCTGTTTTTTTTTATGAAGTATCTTGATTTATGACACACACTTTTTCTGTGTAAACTAGGGAGTTATTTTGCTTTTCTTTATTTCATAAAATCTGTAAGCAAAAGTAATGCTTGTTTTTCATCAAACGAAATATATTTTCCGAAAATTTTGTTTCCATTTTTCTGTGAAATGGATCTATGTTAGGGATGAGCAGTTTCAATATTTTGAATCTCATCAAAGTGGTAAGTAATTAACTTTAATTTTTCATCTACCCAACATTCAATCATGTATATTTCTTTATTTTATGGAATCTGCTTTTTTGTGAAAAATATTTTGTTTTATGATGCTTGAAATTTTGAGATACACCAAATAATGGAACTGAACTAAATTAAAGAATGAAACAAAAACTGTGTCTCAAAGTTTCGAACATACTTCAAAGTAGTCCTCACAAAAAAAACGATTCCATAAAATAAAGAATCAACGTTAATTTCTCATCACTTTATTCCCAGTATTTACTCCTTCCACGGCATGAAAAGAATAGATTTTTCAGAAAAAATATTTTCTCTGATGAAAATGAGCCGTGCCTTCGCTCCCAGATTCCACGAAATGAAGAAAAGCTACAAAACTGAAGAAACAAACAAGTAGTGTTTCTCAAAGTTTCAAGCAACATCAAGATACTCTTTATGAAAAAAAAAAACTACATAAAATCTACTTAATTGAATGTTCGGTAGATGGAAAAAAAGTTAATTACTCCTCACTCTGTTGAAATTCGTTATTTTGAATTGTTTTTTACCGAAACAAATATTATACTGAAATATATATAACGAATTCCTGTAAATTCAATGTCAAGTTGGAAAATTTTCGATGGATTTCCCCCCCAAAAATTTGGTTTCGGCCCGTCCCTGGGATGAACACGTACAAGGTTTAGCGCGGTGGTGCTACAGACACGTTCGCTTCACTCGCGCTAGAACAGAGAATGTTTCGTCTACCAATTCGCCATTTGCGCTAGTTTGCTCCTGACAAATTGGTGCAAAAATGTGCGAAGGAGCATTTTGATTATTTTTTCGTCATTATTATTTATTTTCTTTCAAAGACTGGGAGTGCAGACTCAAGAAAATTCCACGAATCGAAAAATATAAATTTTTGGTCTGCATTTCGGAATTTTGAATAATTTTGACAATGCTATCATAGGTTTATCTCTGCAAATTTAATCATTTTTCATTTTCAATAAACCAACCTGAGATATTCAAAATGATAAGGCATGAAAAAATTGAATCAATGAACCTCCTGCGAAACTCTAGACGATCCCTATTGCTGATATAAAAAAGCTTCACCGTTTCTTCTTCACACGAATCATTCCCTTCTTCGCTAGAATATAGGGAACTTCATCGAATCCTAGTTATCCCTCATTAAATATCTCACCATCGAAGAAGACCCCAAGAATCACTTCAAATCGAAAACGCCGGATTCCAAGGAAAGCAGTTCCGCTGAGCAAATATCAGGTCTTTGTGTGAGCTTAATTGCTTGCCGAAGTCATTGTGCTGCCCTAGATTCAAGTTTTCTGTAGATGACACGAACTCAAAGACTTGTTATCTGTTAGCGTAACTAAATAAAGGATTCAACGAGGAACGTCAGAAGGACCCCCATCTAATTGGCTTGCCTATATGGTCACAGTTAAGTAGCCATTTCTCAGGTCGAAGATAGAACAATGTGAATCGAATGATGCTGGTCCATTGTTGTCATCTTGCTCAATTTCCATTCCAATTGAGTTGCTTTATATCAGACGAATCATGTCGTTTGAATGGGAGAGCTGAAACAAAGAGCAAACTCATCATAGATTCGCAGATAATGGCCAGTTTAATAATTGAAATAGAGGTTTGAGTTCACGCATAAGCTCCTTTATATGATAGGTTGGAATGCAATAATAATTTTGTGAACTGTATAGGTCAAGGTAGGTTCAATGCGGTAACTTCAAATATTTTCATGACGAATTCAACAAAATTCGGAGGATGTGCGATGGTTTGTATAGGGTTCCTAATCATTGTAATACTGCCACAATTTCATTTTCATTAAGGATATAAGTAATATAAAATCGGAATATAAAAAAAAACGTTCGCCAAAAATTTAAATTAACACAGATTGGAAACGGGCAACACTTCAGTAGTAAACATTTCAATAGGTTTTGAATGAAATATTTCTGATCCTTATTTGATCTGACTCACATATCAATATTTCATTGAACAGAGATAAAATTTTCAATTAGTTTCTCATCCAATTTTTCATCGAATCCATTTGTGATTAAATCAGTTGAAACTGGACACCTAAGAATATTACTTTACTTTTGTTGTGATCCTTTTAACAAAACAAAAATTTTCATAAGTTGAAAACAAGGATTTCTTGAACGGATATTCTGCAAATTCAATTAAGAAAATTCAGTACATGGCTAAGTTCTGTCGTTGTTTTTTAATTTTTTAGTAAACAGATATTTGTTAGCCACCATTTTTTCAACCTCCAAATCAGGACTACCTACCTGCATATACCTGCTACAGCGGATTAATGAGACCGAATGAACGACGAGTACATTTACTCTGAGTCGAAGTTCTGATTATTATTACAGTTATTATTATCATCATGAATAAACACAATTGAAAACCATGAGAGGAAAAAATAGTTACAATAATCATGTGACATGGAGAGTGTTATTCTGAATTTTCTTGGACTTAGCCCATATTAGGTGCAATCGCCTGTCGAGAAACCTAAATTTTTTCAAAATATTTCAAAAACTCAATTTTTGAAATTTGAAGACCTGTAACTTCAAAACGGTCACTCTATTCGAAAAAAGTCATGAAATGTAAGTTGTACAGCATGAAATTCTGCGTTCAGGAAGCAATAGGCTGATATCAAGTATTTCAACGAATTCAAGATCTAACTTGACTGTTCCAACACCTTACTAGGTTCAACAATAAATGCAAAAATAACTCAAGGAGGTAGGAAGGGGCGTTTAAGCCAGCAACAATAAAAAATTAGGGTGTAATTAGGTAAAAATGTTAGACAATGTTGGATGAAAAATGCTAAAAAATATATGTTTACTTTGCTCTCAATATTTTGGAAGCTCTTCCTGTTCTGTTGGAATAGGGGGACGATGGCTTCATCTTCGTCATCAGATTCGAGAAGCTATAGGAGGTCGTCGTCGATATTTTCGTCTTCGTCAAGAGTTGGGATCAGGGGAGAATTATTGCATTCATTGGCAGCAGAGTGCTTGTACATAGTTGAACACAGCAGGCTTGCTTTCTGGTAAAAATAAGAGAAGATACACCCTCGTTTGCAAGCACAGGATGCTTCTGAGAAGTGCCTCCTGTGCTACACGACTCTTGTCGTTTGAATGGGTATGTGGCTTTGGGAGCTGCTCTACCATCTTCACTGCTCAGGGTCGAGCGTGTTCCCAAGCCATAATTGAATTTGATGGTAGGTGTTGTAAGAGTGGTAGCCAGCAGCATCGCTCGTAGGAGGCCTCCTTGCGAGAGGCACACTTCGAAAAAATGACGTACCTCATATCATCAAGGATGGCCTCCCTTCCCCATAGACAAGAAAGAGCGCTTTTATAACCTCTTCACCGTAAGAGGCAATCATTTTATGTGTACTCGTCGGACCTCTGTACTTTTCGACGGTTTTCTCCAACAATGATGTGTTGTTGTTGCGGAAAGTACTGCACATCTTCAACTTCCCTTCAGTTACTACCACTGAACGCGAGTGTGAACAAAATGATCGCTGGGTCGAATCTGAAGGAAGAAACGCCAAAGTAGACATCACCAATCCTACCTCATCCTGGCTTCGAGAAATACAGATTTCTGTTTAAGGGCTGGTTAACGCGTATGTCATTCGATGCAGAATTCACTTTAACTTAAGAGAGAATAATTTTTTCTGTGCAAGGTTTCCTTGATGAGAAATAAGAGAAAAACTAGAAAAAAAAGTTCGAGATTTTTAGGCCCACAAAAGTTTCCCCGATAAAAATTTTGTTGGATTTGCTTAATTTCCCAGTACTGGGGTGTCAAGACACCAATTAAAGCTTAGAAACATAACATCCGACCTTTTGTGTTCACTAAAGTCTAGATTGACTAGACTTTAAAGATTTTGATGTTCCGTATGTCATTCGTCGCAGAATTCAATGCACCTCAATTTGTGAAAGAACTAATTTTTCTGTGCGAGGCTTCCTTAAATTTCGAGGTTTTTAGGCCCCCAAAAGTTTTCCTGATAAAAATTTTGTTGGATTCGCTTAGTTTCCTACTACTGGGGTACCAAGACACCAATTGTAAGTTATACACATAACATCCGATCATTTGTAAGCAGTATATATATGTCTAGATTGACTGGACTACCAACACTTTCGGATTTTCGAATTTTCTTCATTGTCTATTGTTTCTCGTTTGATCTCTAAATTTTGAATATAATTTTCTTTCTTACTTCAACAGTTTTCTTGAAAACTTAACATGGGTTTTCTCTCCCAGTCTCTGAAACAATAAACAATTAGAAAATTTTTTTTAATGAGATGAGAAAGGCCACTGCGTAAAAATTTGAGCACAAATTTGTCAGGGGCCAAAAGTTTACGAGAAGATAAGTTTTCAGAAAAATGCAGAGACCTCCCAGAAAATATTTCAATAGATTACTTCAACAGGTATAATTATTGACACACTTTCTATTTGTACATAGTGGATACTGTGTTAGATGGTATCAACTATTTTTATTCCGGACTATCTAAACAAAATAAATAAGATAACTAAATTCCATGTCGTACTGTGGTAATAAACTAAATAAAACAACACTATTTCATCCTGAATTACCCTATTAATACTTAAGGTCACAACAGAATAATGTTAACTTATAAGTGTATTAATCACGACCTTGAGACTTCAGTGCATTCGCCGATTCACATCTTACAACTAAAGGTAGGGTTTCGCTTGTGCGTCGGACGCATGCAGCGACCGCCGAAAGTGGCTGCTGCGATTGTTGTATAGACTGTTCATAGGAAACAGCGAAGAAGCGGTTCCGCTTCTGCAGTCAACGCAGCAGTGGCTGCAGCAGCCAAACGGCCCACTGCTTAACTTATTAAACCCTGGCATGATTAGCATCGTTGAAGCACTTTTCGAAGAATTGGATTCCAATGACTGAAAGAAATCGTGCTACACATGCACTCAGTTACTTCTCCGAAAGTAGGTCTCGTTTCCCAAAAAATTGAAATTGAAAAAAATTGCAATTTTTCTCCTCACAAATAAATGGAAAAAATTGTGCTAGTTATGTCGTTCGAACTTCTCCGACAGAAGGTCTCGTATCTCGTTTCCCGTAAGATTGAAATCGAAAAAAAAAATCATTTTTTCTCCTCACAAATAAATGGAAAAAATTGTGCTACATTTGTGGTGTCTTGTACCGTAAATATTTTCTCGAAAATTCTTCAGAATTTCCGGAAAATTACACAGCACAGCACGTCGAACATTGTTTTATATGATTGTGCCAACTTGTACCGGTCGGATTTCCCTCATATGGCAGAATACGACAAATCAGTAGATTGTGGGACAATCTGCATCTGCAGAGTGTGTGAAGTTGGACCAGCACTTCTGGGAAAATTTTTGTGATGCTGAATTGTGTTACTTCCGACTGAATTCGAGTTGCGATACCGTATGCTAGATATGAATATGCCTCCAGGAAGGCAGCCGTCGCACAGTCTAATGCGAATCTACCTCGACAAGGAACTAATCTCGAAAAACAATGAGTGCAACTCCTGAGCAGATCAGTCCGAAGCACGATACTTGTTCCTTATAGATCGAACTGATATTAATGTCCGACAACAGGGCGTTCCTCTCGATTAATAATTTTTCAATTGATTTTGTTTCGGAAAATGGCAGCCAAAACCAAAAAAAATATAAGAAAATACGCAATCCTCCCACAATAAATATCTATCGATGCTTGAAATAATGTTACCAAAGCCCAAGGCGCCCCCAACGAGAAAAGATTGGTAGGTAATAAAATGGGTTGTAGTATTCATCATGGATTTTCTATTCAATCTAAAAGGAAGGAAACATTAAATGCAGAATGGTGATGGATTCAGTGATTCAGTCCACCAACCCAAGGTTATAGCTCTCCATAAATCGGATATCCATTCATAGGGTGCAACGTAAAAATTCGCCGTAAAGAAGGGACAAAGAAGGATATTGCACGTTAGAGATCTCGAATTAATGAGTTCCGTCTTTCGGCTCAGATTCAGAAAACGTCTCGCTCTATAATTTATAATATTCAAGTCATTTTGTTCTTTTAAGTATAAAAAAAAAGTTCGAGTAATTACGTAATTAAAGGTTCGTGTCCTCGATTTCACTTGCTGATGAAACTTTACAGGGTGAATCTTCGACTTGTACTTATATTTTAACAGAAGATTTCTATGATGAAAAAAAACTCTTTGTCCTTACCTTCTTTTGATTCGCCTCGGTTGAGAAGATATAGGAAGTTGAAAATGTATAAAAAATGTAATTTTCAAATAATATCTTGCATATGAATTCATCGAATAAAATTGTTTTCGGAATATAGGTTTTAATTGAATAGTCCACTGAAATTAGACTTTTGCTTCGGACCAATTCATACAAAAGCAAATGAAGGCTTTCCGGGTAGGTCTTGGTGTCCCAAATGATATCCCAAAAGTCCCCTAGGCGGGAGTGACCGCATAAAATTTGGCAACTTTGGCTAAAATCCTGCCCCAATGTGATATCTCGTGAATATCTCGGTCCCTATGGAACTTACGACAAAAATACATCAGTGCAAATAGAAAGCTGACGAAATTTCCTAGAAAAAAGGTTCTGGGTCGTTTTTTGATATAACCAATGGTTTCGTCCCAATCTTGCCTTCAATTTGAACGT
This sequence comes from Hippodamia convergens, assembly GCA_038502775.1. Lineage (NCBI taxonomy): Eukaryota > Metazoa > Arthropoda > Insecta > Coleoptera > Coccinellidae > Hippodamia > Hippodamia convergens. The sequence goes on from CM076609.1 coordinate 36,139,895, forward strand.
ATGTGATATTCTGGATAATGGAGGTACTCTATTCCACACCACCTTTGAGGATGACTACTGGGTTCGTTTTTCTCGAAGTTGTATCCCCTAATAGGCCTAATCCACTCCTTTTTTGATTTATGGAAAGGCGTTCGAACGCTAATTTTCTTCTCCTTCGTCTTCTCTTTGCTATGAATGCATGTATATTTTCTTCGATGACATCCGTGGAGTCAATCTCAAAGTTTCGGATTCCTGCATCAGTCACCTTTTATTTTTCTGAGGAATCTTCAAATGGTTCGGCATTCAGGCAGGATTTTCCATGACAATTGCCACAAACCGGTGAGCAACGAAGTCTCAAACTCCGACGGTCACACATTGATCCACAAACTTTCGTAAAGTTGCAAAAAACATTTTTGAAAGACAATCAGGCGCAGGAAGTTGGGATGTCGTTTTTGGATACAATATATTGTCTTTCAATATGCATTCCCACTCCTCAGGATTCAAATTGTAACCCAGCCATTGTTGTACTTGATAGTACACCCGAAACAGATGTTGTTGTGCTGCGTCAAGGGTTGGAGGTAAAAGAGTCAATCTCACTGGTCTGCTTCTGCTCACTGCTCTAATCAGGTGAGAATACCGGTATTTATTGATGCGGCAATGAGGCTGACGAGGAGAAAGAGAAAATAGCAAAAAAGGACAAGCGTAAAATAATTTGTCATGTTTCAACCCTCATTTTCAAAGAAAATATTATATCACTTGCCGGAGATGATTGGGCAAATTCTTTTAAAAACCGTGTAACGTTTGACACAGAAATAGTTGCAGCTGAAGCTAAATATCATCAAATTTGTTTCAACAAATTTAACTTGCCAGTCTCCGAGAAAATGAAGGTTGGTCATCCTGCGTATGAAAATGTTCTCAACGCAACTTCCTGCGCCTAATTGTCTTTCAAAAATGATATTTTTCAACTGTACGAAAGGTTGTGGACCAATGTGTGGCCGTCGGAGTTTGAGACTTCGTTGCTCACCGGTTTGTGGCAATTGCTATGGAAAATCCTGCCTGAATGCCGAACCATTTGAAGTTTCCTGAGAAAAATGAAATGTGACCGAAGCGGAAATCCGAAACTCTTAGATTGACTCCACGGATGTCATCGAAGAAAATATACATGCATTCATAGAAGGAAAAGACGAAGGAGAAATTTGCGTTAGAACGTCTTTTCAAAAAACAAGAAAGTCGTGAATTAGGCCTATTAGAGGATACAACTTTGAGAAAAACGCACCCTGTAGTCATCCTCAAAGATGTTGTGGAATAGAGTACCCCCATTATCCAGAATATCACATACGTTCAAATTGAAGGCGAGATTGTGACAAAACCGTTGGTTATATCAAAAAACAACCCGGAACCTTTTTTCTAGGAAATTTCATCATCTTTCTTTTTGTTCTAATGTATTTTGGTCGTAAGTTTGATAGGGACCGAGATATTCACGAAAAATCACATTGCGGGGAAGGATTTTAGCCCTTTACAGCGTTGCCAAATGTTATGCGGTCACTCCCGCCTAGGGGACTTTTGGGATATCATTTGGGACACCGAGACCTAGCCGAAAAGATTTCATTTGCTTTTGTATGAATTGGTCCGAAGTATGGGCCTATTTCGACCTAAATGCAGTGGACTATGAAGTGAATCTTCTACGAACACAAAATTTCACCTACATGCTCATTTCGATAGAATCAGTAAAAAGTACAGGAAAAACTGACCTGAAGATGTTTTTATATAGTCACAATACTGCGGAAGTTATAGCAAATTATGTAATTTGGCGAAATTCCAAGATCACCCTGTAGCCCGGGAACTAGACACAGCAATTTACGTTTCTCGAAAAAAAAAGACTGTGACATGTATATTACTTTTTTTTTCTATCTCTATCAATTTGGGAGATGTAGTACCAATCATCGATACCTGACCACCCTGTTATCCGAACTTGTAAGTATAACCACCCATTCTTAATATTCACGCAAATAGTTTCATAAATTGAAAGAAAACTCTCCATTTTAAGAGTATAAGACCACCAACAATGAAAACCGAAATGGTTTTGAATTTTTCATCTGGTGATAACTTCTTCCGCCCAACAGTCATTATCTTCTCTTCAAGAGCATTCGCTGGAGGTATTACGATAAAAGGGAATAAAAATCTATAATTTTATGTCACTTTATGTTTCTTTGAGAGCTAGGCCTTTTGTGTCCTAGAGCCACTTTCGGAGTGCTTTTCATACGAATGAATGCCTTTCCACTTCGTTGCGACCTCTCTATTTTGGCCGACACTTTTATTTTCAGTAATTACCTCGAGGTTCTTTTCAAATTACGCTCTTTGCGCATGTTTTCAAGGCTCTTCTGATCGGAAAACGGTCCGTGAAAAAGAATGTTTCACGTTTCGCCAATTATTCTCATTTTGTTACGACTGGATGTTTCAATGTAGGGAACTGTCATGAAGATTGACGCTTTCATCTCGATTTCGAGCAGGTCTAACTTCATTTTCTAGCGAGGGTTCGCTGAGGAAGAGATCCTTCTGGAGGACTCATGGAACGGCGGGGGGCGGGGACTGATGAAAAAATGATTTATAACTCAACAATATCTTAATATTAAATGAAACAATGATGAGGTATGGTGTTTCGTGTAAAATGAATGAGTCGCATATGTAGGATTTTTACTGGTTCCAGGAAATAACTAGACACCAGGTAATTCAAATGTATAATGAATAGAAGAACATTTTGGATCACAGTCACTGATGTTATATTTTGATGAGCTTCTGTCAAATGAATTCGTCTCGAAATCTTGTTTAACTACCTCTAACTAGCTTCCGTCTATTCTTCTAAGTCCGAGAATAGCGTTTTAAGATTACGTCTAACGTCTTACTTTTCCGACTACTGTACGTCTAAATACTTAGTCGAAAATTCTTGTCAAATGTGTTGTTCTGAACCGCGTCTAATAATTTTCAACGTTGTGACTGTCTACCGTCAAATAATCTAATCGGCACCCCCTATTTTTGTCGAAGAGCTAGTTCTTAATCTCCTGTCCCCCGGTAACCACGCAACCTTCAAGTAAATACTTTCCCATGATTCACAACTTTATCTTATCGACACCTCCTAACACTCAAAAAGTATCGCGTTATCGTCAACTGCCTCGAACGGCCTAACATATCCACTGAAGGGTGCACTAGAGTTCAGTGCCGGAGATAAAAATTGAAAACTACTATAAACTAACTTAATTCTGAATGAAATCGCGGAACCCACATACATATATATATACCAAAGAATTCGCTGGACAGGTAGAATGAACAAGACTAAAAACCAATAGAGCTGGAGGTTTCATAGGCTTCTTACAGTATTGTAATTGATCGAGAATGACTAAGTAAAAATACAAACACATTTTGTGAATCTCGAACAACCCACATTTGATTTTTTTCCTCTAAACTTTATTATCTAATAGTATGTTGAGAGGCCATTTTGGCAGTCATATTCATTTTTTCAGAAAAATCTATGTTCTATTAAATCTTGTAACCAACTGTGTCCGTTTACCTCTGCGTTCAGGAATTAACCGAATGTTGAATAGAGCATAATTAGAATCAACAAGTCTGGGTAACTTTCAAATAGTCCGATGAAATTCGTCATTTAAAAAAAAAAATTACCGGTGAGCCAAATTTTGGTGAAGAGCTAGGGTTTACTATGGGAGGCGAGTTGTAAAGGAGGTGGTTAGAACAGCTTCGTCAGGGGACACAATGGACCATAATGTCGTAGTGGACTGTAACTCCTTTAAACTTAACTAAACTAGGGTTCAGCATTACGAATAAAGTGTGAAAACTCCCCATCATTGCTATGATGTTATTCGGGATCTTATGTCAATATTTTTTTGAATTGTTCTCCAAAATGGTAAGCTCCGTCGGAAAAAGCTTCGCACAAAAGGTGCAGTGGTGTATCTTCAAATTCTAAAAAAAAAATTTTCTCATGATTTTTTTCCTAAGAGTTAAAACTCCACGGTAGTATTTTTTGCAATCGCAAAAAAGGTTGTTGTGCCAAACGTGGCTGTGAAAAAGTTGGATTGCTTTGTTCTCCAGCGTGAACCAATTGCCAATGTCAATCTTGCACAAATGTTCAGTTGAGTACATTAGAAGAAGATTCCTGGGATTTCAATGAAGAGAGCTCTTAAATTAATGTAAAATTATTATGACAGTTAGTGGCGTAGGACTACAGGGTAAACCACGGTAAAATAAAACGCGCCGAATAGACTACCTGGCCTGGAAATGTGTTCGTATAATATATATATATATATATATATATTCTTATGAAAAAGAGAGCTAAAATAAAACAAAAAATGTTGAAACAAAAAGTACCTAAGCTGAGATAAAAAAAGAACGGGGTATCATAACATTCTTCTTATGATACTATAGAATCATACGATACTATCATCACTAGTATCATACGATACTATACAGCCAGGGGAAAAAACCTCAGCCGAAAAAACCTGTCTCCCCGTAAACAAAATAACATAAAATATCAAATATCAGGAAAATCTTGAAAGACATCAGTGTGATCATCAGTGTTATCCATCGATGGGCTCGAATAAACAGATTCTTCCCAAAATACTCGCAATTCTTAATCTGAAATGAAAAAAGACAAAAGCAGAAAAGAAACCGATTATTCAGAATAAATCAAATGCATTTTGGAAATGCATTTGCTACTTTAAAAAACATCAACATTAAGAATTCTTGGCCAAATAATGTTCGGAGGTTTATAAATATTTATGACAGAAATGTCACAAAATTTGAAAGAAATGAAAAAAAAAACTCCATCAATTTCCCCTTTCCGAATCTGTTGAAAGTTACGAAACTGATAATTTTTCAACATAACAAGCTAAACTTGTAAAAAATCAATTAATACATAACCTTTCAACTGTCCTCTTTCACGAGGTTTTTTTTCTGTTGCCGTGTGGGTTTCTTGCAGAAGAATCACTTCGATATCATGTTCATCAGTTAATTTGGAGACGTAATCACACTTGTCCTTCGAAATTCCTTCGACATTCAAATTCAAAATCCACAAATTCTTGCTCTCTGGTCGTGAGGGTTTTTTCAAACCGGATACGACCTTCCAGGTGATGATTTTTCGGCACTTCAGATGTTTGAAGACCGCTACGGGACCCCAATGAAAGGCAATCATCTCCCATAGATAAACCAAACATGTTATAACACAAGAAAACAGAATATTTTTCAGGACCAAGAACTATAATGTGACTCCGATATTTCAGGAATATCTTTTGTGAAAAAAATCATAGATATAATTTTTATTGATATTCAAATATCTATAACTTTTGTTTGAAGCTTTTTGTGATAAAGCAGGCCATTTTTGAGAAAAATTCAAGAAACCAAAAATTTTGACCCATGACTTCGTATAACTTTCGACACGTATTTTTAATAAGGAGAATAAATCAAAAAACGAAAAATTCTTTACCTTTTCGGAGGCCACACCAAAAACATTTTTGAAACATAGATGAATTGAAAGTAGTATTCATCGGAATGAATACCATTTTCAAATGGTAAGCTCACAGATCTTTTATCACGAGGTTGGAGAAATGATATTAGATGTTGTCACTGAGATGAGAGATATACTGGTTTCAGCCTTATTTGGCATCATCAGTATCCCATAACCCCAGGGACAAAATCTTCATAAAAAACTTCCATATTTAAAGCAATTAGTTGTGACGTACTGAGTGGAATATTACAAAGTGATGACATCTAATAGCGTCAAAGGGAAGTTTCACATCTCCAACCAATCTTTCAGTCCAGTTTCAACTTTCGATACATTTTTTTTTAATTGAACCGAAAAATTATCAAGTCTTCTGCAAATGTATGGTGTTCCAAAAGTAACTGCAGGGCTTATTCAAATGTCATGCCCAGAGTTTTTTTTTCTTGTTGAGATAGTTATGTTGTGTCAAAAGTGAATAGTTTTCGAAATACTCCGCATGTACTGTTTTTCAAGGAAGCTAGCAGTACTCTTTCCATGTATACAGTTCAAAAAGTATAAGACTCTACTTAATACCCTCTAATAATAAGAATCTAGGATAATCCAAATCGAAGAAATTATCGAAATGAATGAATTCTCATTGAAATGGATGGAAATATTTCCATAAATATCGTTTAGTGATTTTTGCATCGAAAAGTGTTGGCAGAACCATTTTTTGTATCACTAATGTGATAGTTAGTTGATGATAAATGCGTTACAGGATAGTTCGGACCATCAACTTGAAATAATAATATCACCATGAAATCTGTGTGAAACTGATTTTATTCTACATGGTATGCCAGAATCTAACGAAGTTGACACAGAATTAGAGAAAAATAGTTTGAACGTCGATGCAGTAACCGTCGTTAGAAAGGTGATAGAAAAGGCCAGTATTGGATACAGTAAACCTACATTCCAGTTTTATGAAGGCCTAATGAATAAGACATTGTTCATCGAATCCTCAGAACTACCCCACCGGCGAACTTTTGTTATTGATAGTCTAGTAAAAGACCTCCATATATTCCGAGGGGTTGGTCACTTTATATTCCAGAATAGATATCGAGAAAGTACTTGCGGAAGTCCATCCATTGCAAATGCCTCTTTAGAGGGATGATAAAGGGTGGACTCCATTTACACTTCGTTGCCTTTATTTCTTATCAGAGTAATGGTTTCACTTGTTCCGAGTTAACAAATTCCCTCATCCATTTTTAAAGAGTTCTCCACTACGGTTGCCTTGTATATTCTTGGTAATTGGATGTATCTTTTGATTTCCACGAAGCCGTTCCGAAGCCTCGATCGATATGGAGGGGGTTGCACATAGAAAGTTCGTTTCGCTTGATTTTTTCGATAACACAAGGATGAATCTAGGAAAAAGTTTGAAGAACCTAAAACTTAATTCGCGAATAGACTGCTATCGTACACAGTTCAACGCAATGGTGAATTTTTGTCTCAAAAACATACTTTTGCTCATCCTCGGATGCTAGGCGTGTGTTTATTTCAAATTCGACCTAAGAATTCAAGATGACGGTCTTTATTCAAGGAAAATAAATTTTTTACATTTCCTTCTACAAATATTTCATAGCCTAATATATACAGGCTGTCCCACAATTAGATCGACAAACTTGTAGTGAATGTTCTAGACTAGACATTATTTGAGACGCTTTCGACCAAAATCATACAAAAATGGTTTAATAAGATTCTAGGTCCCTCTGAAGAGGACTTTCAGGCAACACTTTTTATTTCATATCTCCAAAACTGAGTCACCTAAAGTGTTGAAATTTCACACATTCGCTACTAACATGAATACGCATAGAATGGTTCGAGTGAATTTTTTTCATCTCAATTATAAGGGGGGGGGCGAGGGGTATTTTTAGTAAAAACTTTTTTACCTTTGTTTATTTTACATCAAATTCATAAACTTTGTTATTTTTACCTGAAAAAAGGTGCTCCTTTTTGACATCGCCCAGTTGCACCGATTTTGGGAAAAATTGATTTGGAATTTTCATTTCGTTCACTACTCAAGTGAGTGAAATATCAATTTATTGTACTGATTTCAATAATTTTATGAGAGCTTTGACCCATGAAACAATCATAATTCGAAATCATCTTATTTTTCAGAGAGCTACTGAGAGTTCCTTGTACTTAACTAAATGATGAAGAAAAAAAATTTCAAATCCATTTTTCTCCAAACTGGTGCAACTGGGCAATGTCACACAAGAGCACCTTTTGTCATGAAAAAATGTTGAAGTTTATGAATTTGATGTAAAACTTGTAAAATAATGAAAGGTAAAAAGTTTGTTCTTAAAAATACCCCTCGACCCCTCAGAATTGTACGCTTATGATTGAGATGAAAAAAATTCACTAGAACCATTCAATGCGTGTTATTGATTTAGGCGACGCTGCTTTGAAGACATGTGACAAAAAGTGTTGCGTGCGGGAATCATCTTCAGAGGGCCCTAGCACCTTAACGAAGCATTTTTGTACTATATGATTTTCGTCGAAAGTGTCTCAAATAATGTATAGAACATCCTCTAGGAGTTTGTCGGTCTAATTATGGGACACCTGTATATTTACCAGAATTTAAACAAACGTATATAGAGTCTCGTGAGTACAATACTAGGTAATACTATAAAACCATAAAACGAGTCATCACTTACCTCCACGGAAATGAAATGAATCGGGTGTCCTAGTATACCTATTCCAATGGATTATCTCAGCAAAATAAAAATTTGAAAATTTCACGTTCTTCAATTAATTCGAGGAACCTTCATTTAAGAAAAACACAATTTGAAAATCACTTCGGTTTTCACCGGAAGTGACATTGACTTTTTTATTCCAAGTAGCCATGTATAGTTTTTTCAATGTTTGGTTTCTACTCCAAATTAGTTTTTCAACGATGTATCACACTTTGTATTTTACAACTGATTTGATGGAGAAAACGACGTGGAAATTTCAAATCGAAAGAATTGTAGTGGGCTATGATATTTTGTGTATTCTTGATGATGGTTTCAATAATAATTGATAATTCAGGAACACGATAAGATGTAAGATCTCCAGATTTAACAATGCTGGATTCCTTCCTTTGAAGATATTTTTAAGATTTTGTATTCCCAATTCCTGCTTTCGATTTTAAAGATCTAAAAAAATCAGATTTTCAATCGAGATTCATAGTGGAATGGTGTCCTTATTACTTTGACAACTGAAAGATGAAAAAATTACCATTGATCGAGATAAACAGATGAAAATCGTCTGAGTTAAAATAGAAAAAGCCGTAGGGGCTTACTTTCGTTATCAATTATTATCGAAGCCAAAATCAAGAAAATAGAAAATATAGCCACACTGCAATTCTTCCAATTTCAAATGTTGTTTCCTCCATCACCTCGAATATGAAATACAATGTGTGAAACATCGTTGAAAAGGAAATTTGGATTTAAAATCTAAAACTGCAATAAATATAGAGGGAGCTATTCGAAATGAAAAAATTCAGAGTTACTTCCGGTCAAACCGGAAGTGATTTTCAATTCTTGATTTTCTCAAATGTAAGCAGGTATGCTGTTGGGACACCCGGTTTAACCACTTACCCAAGCACTTTGAAGAAATTGATGAAAAACAATCAAAAAAATAAAAATCAATATAAAGTGACGAATACTCTCATTGTATTCGAGACATGTCCCCTGTTTTTTTATTTGGTTTGATTATTTATGAAATTTTCAGGAAAGTGCAATTGCGCAAAACGCATCTGATGTATATAATTTTTTGTTGTAAAAATATACTTCCAGGATATCATTGCAGATATTGAAAGAGCATGAAATTTCAAGGAATTATTGCACGTTAATGAACTTCTTTTGAATTTTTTAGATTACAATGAAAAACGTTCAGATAAACAAATCGATGTTGTGTGTATGCATAGTAAGTAATAACTACTGCCAAATTAGAATGAAGCATAATTCATTGAACAATTGAATATATGTAAATTTTTTACTGTTAGATTGTACTTGTTTATTACTTGGTTCCATACTTTATCCGAACCCTGTGTACTGTATCAAGATTTGAAACCCAAATTTCCCTTCTGGTCTTCATCGTATAAGTAGTAATAAAGGCGAGATTTGATCATCTATCATTTTCAAATTCAAACATGTCGATGTCACTTGTTGTTTCGATTAATCCACTACGATGGCCGAAATGCTCGAAACAACAAGTGACATTGAACGATGGCCGCGAAAGCCTCAACCAAATCATCAAACATGTCGACTAGGTATGATATACATACAATGCATGTCAAGAAGCATTGTATTTCTTTATACAATGCAAGAAGGTAAAACCGATGTAACTTGAAAGAGAAGCATTTAGAATTGAACTGATTTATTTGAAAGTTTGCGTGTAAGTAATGCCTACAAAAGAAATTTTCCAGATATTTCCATAACAGTTCTAAGGTAAACTCCAGGAGGTATACTAGAAAAATATATAATAATTTTAATAAAGTCGAAGTTGTGGTAATTCAAGATTGTGGAGGTACTAAATAAAACAAATAGTGGAAAGATTGAAATGATTAACTGAAAAGATTAAAAGAAAATGTTTCTTATTGATTCACGAAAATTTTTCTACTGTCGCCTCTTTTTGCTTTTTCTATTTTCAGTATTGAGTTCTAGTTGCCTTGGAGAAGTAAGATGTCCCAACAATAAAATTTTAGTTAAGGGTACTTTGAAGAAGGCTTACTGTACTCACCTATTTTTTTTTTAAAAATTTTTGGAAGAGAGTGACGTACTTCGATAGCGAAAAAAATTTTCAATTCTATTTCGTGAACAGTTTCATGGCTTCAGTATTTCTTTTTTAAATTTATGACTCTCTCCTGATTGAATATTATTCATCAGCTAAATTTTTGTGTCAGAACCATCAAAAACATGAACCATGTCCTGGGTGGAATCAATATAATATTATCAATGAACATTTATTGAACGACCTCGATAGAAATGATAGAAGTGTTGCTTTCGAGAAAACAGTAAGAACATTCGAGTCCAAGCAGTGTAGTTATGTGTTTTGGTTATTTCGACAAAAACGAGGAGGGCCAAATCCCTATTAAAACAAAATTTTATCTTCATACAATTTTGAAATATACTTGGGATTCGATAGAAAGATTCAAGGGAAGATCAAATTGATCGAGGCATCGAACTGGTAAAGTTTTTGGTGGATGCTGAACCATACAACCTGCCGGAATTCTTTGAGAAATGTAAATTGTCAAGATAGTACACAAATTGTTCATATAGGCTATTTACTTTGAATTTGTATTTGAACTTGACGTCGCTCTCATGCAATTAATGTATTTGTATATGATTTGCTTCGAGAAATAAAGGTCATTATTATTATTATTAACTAAGTCTAAACTAAGGACGGCTCTATTAGATAGCTTTTTTTAATGAACACTTTCAATTATTTTTATGATCGATTATTTCTATTCTAGGTCTCGAGTTGCTTTAACCGTCTCAAAGAGTCGATTCTAAAAGTCATTCACACCAGATCGAATCTTGTTCTCACTTATATATCGAAATTAAATATAGAACTTCACTCAACGGGAATTGCAAAGTGACACATATGTTTCTGCCATATCAAGTAACGCTTGAATGGGCATCGTTCCATATGCCACCAATATAATTATGTGACATGACACTTATTTCGCTTTGATCCAGCGTTCGAGCCTTCAGGAGGAAGGGAACTCCCTCACGAGAACATGAAAATGAAAGGAGAACGCCCGAACTGGAAGTAAATTAGTTACACCAACGCCAACGGAAGGGCTGAGGAGGGGAAAATCATTTGCAATGATGAAAGAACAAATATTTTCATAGATAGAATATTTTCATAGATTTCATAGATTTCATAGATGTGCGATTTATATAATATAAGAACACCTGAAGAGCAAGGATTTCGTGCATTATTGAATTTTTCCGATTTCGCAAAGCTAATTATTTAATATTGAAATTCAAAGTTCGTCAAAATTAAGCATAAATATAAGATTAAGGAATTATTATTGATTCTATGCTCATGTTATTTGTTGTTATTGACGAAACCTAGAAACTCATGTTGGATAAATTGCAATCCTAAGAAATCAGTAACCAAAATGATTTCTTCCATTTGGATACACACTGTATGCTGATATTCGTATGAAATTACGAAAATAATTCAGAAAATCCTGATTAAAAGTATTAAATTCAGGAATATAAACATGTTTCAACATTATCATTATTTTTCTCTGCAGAATCCAACTCAATCATAAAAATACGGTTCTTATTCGAAAAACAAAAGTGGGCAAATTCTGGTCACAATATTTGAAATACCCTGTGACAATTTATCCGAAATCCATGTGCTGCACAATATTCTCACATTAATCTCCTTCGAAAATGTGGAGGCGAATCATGCTTAAGATATCGAAAATAGGAAAACCGAAAGTAATACTGACTGAGCAGTTGTTTTTTTCGATATCTCGAAAACTTTTGCGATGAATGTAACGATTCGAATGAAAAAATTCATTTTTATTTCATTTTTTTCAATAATTAGAAATTCTCAGGTCTATAAATTATTTCAGTTCCTTAGAGAATGTCAAACAATATAATGAACCCGATCCAGTTCTCCAGAAACGCACTCGAACTTGGGACACCCTGTATGGTTGAATATTTTCATGGAGTCACTTATTTTTATATATGGATGAATACACAAACATTGTGTTACTCAATGTCATCAGCCATTTTAAACAAAGTCTTATTATATTTTATTGAAATAATCATTAATTTTCAAACATTAAAAAAACCTTTATTTTTTAATTCTTCATTTTGAATACTAGTTAATAAAAAAAAACAACATTAATACTCAAAACGTCAGTCCTCTGGCATGTCACAATCCCGAAAACCGACAATCAAATGACTATCCATTAAACATTATCCTTGATTTAAAAAAAACTTACTAATTTACTATAATCTGTGATATACCTAGTATTATTTACTACAACTTTCATAATGCAATGTTCTCCATTCAATTTAGAAAAAAATAAGAAACTTTATGTTTGTTTCATTCGTCAATCCGTTGTGTTCTTTAAATTTGAAATTCTCCCCAAATATCATCAAATTCCTGTTTTAGATTTAATATTTCTAAAAATAACAATAACAATATCTTTATTCTCAGAATCCTTGATACAGGCATACAATAAAATGAGAAAACGTCAAGAAAAAAAAAACAATCCAATTAGTTTCCAGAATTCATACAGAAATAATTCAAAAATCCGGAAATCGAGTAGGGTTCGATGAAAATGATTAAATCGGTTAGCTTTTTTATTTGTTTATAACTATTTATGTCTAATATATTCTTGGGTAGACTATTATAAAATTTAATACTCATATACCTGGTGTTCTTTTCAGTTAGGGTCATTGTACGTATCGATACGTGAAATGGAACAGTACGTCTTGTGTTATTGTTATTTTTCATTTCCTCAAAGTAATGAAGATTTTTTTTCACCAAGAGAATGCTTTCTAAAACGTATAGTCCAGATTTTTGAAGGACAAACAATCTACTGTCCTCAGAACAACCACCCCAAAACACGATTCCGTATCTAAGTATCGAATCAAAATTTGTAAAATAGATAGATTTCAAAAGTTGCCCGTCTACACGTCGTGATAATACCCTTATCATATAAAGAGCTCTATTAAGTTCTTTACTTAGCTGATAAATATGTTCGCACCAATTCAATTGACTATCTACATAAACTACTCCCAAGAATGAAGTTAGTTATACGGACTGCCCAATTTGACAGCTGCCATAACTGTTCCAGTACTAAGTGCTAAGGTTTATGTTTGTTCTCTATACACGTGCTAAGTCAGTCGAAATATCAGTCCTCTGGAGAGTCGTTATTTTCTTTTCTTGTCAATCTGAGATTTATTTTTATTTATACATACTTAATTATTATTTGTTAAAATGTTGTTCGTTGATATTCGAAATTACCAAAAACAACATTAGTTCTGATTATAACCTCAAATTATTTCGTTTTCGTCAGTCCGTTGGCGTCAGTCCTCTGTAAGGTATCGCGCCAGAGGGCTGACCCAGTGGCATAACGTCCACCCCCGCTGACCCCGCGGTGCGGGGGGGCCCAGGCGTTAGGGGGGGGCCCGGGCGTTATGGGGGCCTGGTCTTCAAGAGAAAATTCAAATAATTTTATCGTTAATGAATATGAACATGACCTCAGTTCTGACCTTAGCTTCCGAATAAACTCTTTTATAATTGCATTGAAATCAGAGATTTAGAAAAGATCATCAATACGACATTTAGCTGATCTCCTGTTTTTACAAAATTTTTCGATTGCAACTAGTTTCCCAGATCTCTGTACTGCTTTGATGTTATTTCGAATAAAACCTGTTACTGTAGCAAGGGCAGAGCGATCCTTTTAAAAGTTAAACTTAATAAAGAATTATTTGAGAAATACAATGACCCAAAAAAAGACTTAGCGGGCCCAGTTTGTTGAGGATTGAGAATAAAAGAGCCAGGAATATGGACCTTCACGAAGTAATAAATGTAATTGCAACAAAGAAATCAACCACTCAAGTTATTTACCATTTACTTCAAGTAACACAGTATTTTCTGGGATTGATAACTATATTTGAAATAAAGATGCAATTATGTATACTATTTACTGCAAATTTTGAATAATGTTTCAATAAATAAAGTATAGAAAGTATTACTTCGAGTAATATTTCGGAGTAATTTGGTGGTGTTACACCTAAACCATATACTTTTCTTAAATAAAGTTTTTTTCCAATAAATACGCATGCCCATACGAGGGGGCCCGAAAATTAATTCTGCGGGGGGGCCCGGTCGAAATTCGTTACGCTACTGGGCTGACCTGTTTCCATAGTATTGTTGTTATTTCTGCTTTAGAGCACTTTTATCTTAATTGCTACCGTGTGTAAGCATTTATATTTTATAATTCAGTTTAAATCATCATGCGACACTCTGAGATCAAATTGAGTAAGGACGAAATATAAAAAAGAAAGACGCTAGGAAGGCTCACTCGCCAGACTCAAAAGTAATTCCATTTCGAGTAAATTATAGGAAAACAGAGAAAAACAAAACCTCCCGTACTGGAGGAAAAAAAAAAGGACAAAAAAATGTTGATGACATGACACCACGATCTCATTTTAATTTTATTATTACTATCTCTCCAGATGCTTACAAAGCTGAGCTTATTATATTTTGTTGATTTATAAGCAATATACGTATTGTCATGTCGTGGAGTCAAATTGCCTCAAAATAAAATAAAAGTTGAGTAATATACGATAATAAAAATCTCAAAATGCTGCTACAAAGACTGAGATAGTTAACTTCCATAGTATTATATTGTCATTGTTCTGAGTTTTATGATTAGTACTTCTTGTTTGTATCAACAAACAATCAATACTTGAAAATATTAAGTAAAACTAAGTTAAACTAGTACAAGGTAGGTGAATAACGTTACCTCAAATGTCAAACGGCTTCACTGAAAACTGAAATAGTATTTTCTCTCAGTATCAGAGCCGAGCCGGATTAATAATGTGAGGGGCCCAAAGGCAATGCAATTTCGGGGCACTTTGTCAACCATCATCAGAATGTGCGTGGGGCACGAGGGTTCCCTAGCAGATGGAAGTCCCCTAGGCAATCGCCTAAACTTAATCCGGCTGTGACCAGTACCTATTTATAATTATTTCTAATTGCTACAAGGTAATGTTAACACTTTGACAGACATGTACCATTATTTAGATTTTTACTGATTTTCATTGAGTTTCATTATAATTCTTACAAAATTGTGTATTTCATCAGTACCATGTTACCCTCGAAAGTCTCGTGGCCGTCAAATTCAAAAAATTTTAATTTTTCTTACATGTCAGTAGAATCTGGATATAACGACTCCGCTTACAACTACAACGCAGAACTGCTTTTAGCGATGTAAACGCAAACTGAAGTTTGGTTTCATAGAGATTTTTATTTTTTGATGATCAATCGTCCGGTTAAAACGACGTATTACAAGAACTTCGCACAAAGTCGCTACCTTGTCGCATCAATCCGACTCTAACGTCCCAATTATTATTATCGCGCGCAAATCTAAGTCAGTGTTTGTTTACATTTGCTTTGCGACATAACAGAAAGACTATAGCTGTGCTGAAATGACATCCGCGAAGAAAAAACGCTTCACCATCGAGGAGAAAAGCGTTATACTCAATGCTGGTGAATCGAATGTCACTCTTGCGAAGGAATTCGGCGTTTCCCACTATACAATTTCGTCAATTAAGAAAAACGAAAATAATATTGGAGCTCTCATCAATGACAATGTTCTGAAATCTAGAAGAATAAGGAAGTCCACTCAAGATCAGGTAGACAGAGCATTATTTGAATGGTTTAAGTTCAGATTATACCCCATTCGTTTATTGCGTCGTCCGGTTAGTACGACCGAATATCGTCGGTCCCTTGACGGTCGTTAAATCTCCGAATTCTATTGTACTTCAAAAACTGAATGGCCCGATTTGGAACAAAATATTCATTAGATTAGCTATCAAATACATATGAATTGGTAATAATTTGATTCATTAACTATAGTAAACAAAATATCCTCAAAAGTTACCCAATTTTTGTAGAATCGCCCATATGCAGTTTTTCGTTACATGCAAATAGCAAACGTTTTTCCCCCGAAGGGATAAAAACGATATCTTTCATGTCTTGCCTAGGCTTGACCTTTGAGATTAGATCTTCCAATTTTCCCTTAGATACCCTGTATCGTCCAGCCTCCTCGAACCGCTCCGCGTCTGGACCCTCCCCGGACGCGAGAGCTAGGCCCGAGGCGGTGCTCCTCAGTACCTTGAGATTGCGGTGTCGTCAAGAGCTTACCTGGTCAAGCCTAGGCAAGACATGAAATATATCGTTTTTATCCCTTCGGGGGAAAAACGTTTGCTATTTCATGGTCTGTGCCGTCGGCTTGACCATGATTTATAAGTATATTGTTATGTGAGTAAACGTGCTTGTAATTAGATGCCAATAGAAAAAATAATATTTACTCAGAAAACATATCGTATAAATAAAAAACTTTTCCTAACTATACCCTTAGTTATTTGATTATTATGTAGAAAAACTAGAATTTATCAAACTCAAATCATTGGCACCAACTTTGGAAGGATTATTTAGAATTTCTTTGAAATAATGTTTGATCACATTCTCTTCGCTTTTCCAGTTACCGTTTGCTAATATTATATCAATTGGGACATTATTGTCCTTTCTAGAACAGCCTACAGCGGATCTGATGCTGCCCGGTGAAAAATTGATATTTAACTGTGAAAAGGCTATTTTGATCCACCCTGCTATAACTGCTCTAGATGCAGGTGCTACACGACCTCTGGATGTGATAAACAAAGAGTTTATTCTCCACTTTTTCTTCTCTGCTCTGAGACGCTAAGATAACATCTAGTCCATGAGACAGGGTCAAGTTTCTTATTCGGGACTTGTAACAGTTTCCAGGCAGACTGTCTGTGTGAGCGACCATCGGTTTTGGAACCAAATTCTGGCCAGAAGGTAACAGATGCTTCTTCTATTATCATACTGCCTTCATTTATTCTCAGCAGAGTAAGATCGTGTATTTTTCTCCCAGATGGCAACAGGAGTAAGAGCGCTAGATGGCGAGAGATTTGAAAAATATTATTTTCTTCCATTGAGGTATTCTCTAACCAATTCGGAAGTGTTTTAATATCCCAGATCTGTTTCTTTACTGAATCTCTATTATAAGGGTCGGAAAATGTAGCAATTACCGACTTGTGTAGTTTTATTGTGCTGGGGGAAAACTTCTTGGTCCTATGCAGGTAACTCAGATGTTGAGCTACAACTGCCGCGTCTGGTTTATTAGGATTGAGACCAAGAACCTTGCATCTGGTTAGCTATGTTTTCCATGGAGCACGATACGTTTTGAGTGAGGAATTACGCCATTCTTTCTGTATCAGTGTGAAGTCTTCTTCCGACCAATTCTTTGTTATGAGCGAATAGGTCCACTTCGGGTCTGCCCCATTTCTGAAATATCTGATTGCAAACTCTCTGCAAGGTTCCAATCTGAGAGACGCTTCTCGGGATAAACTGTCGGCCACGTCGTTGTATATACCTGGCAGATATTGGGGACAAATTTCTGCATTTAATTTCTCTGCTAATGTCAGCAGCTGGAAGACTAGATTGGTTAGTTGTGACGATCTTGTCCCACCCTGATTCTTTATGTAAGCGATTACCGTCCGATTGTCTGACTGCAAGACGACTCTCTTGTTTTTTATTAACCTTTTCTCGGATTGAACTGCGAGAAGAACGGCAAACAGCTCTTTTTTGTTGATGTGCCACCAAATCAAATCAAAAACGTTTATTTATATCTTAGCTTACAATCATGTTATACATTTATAAAATTTGTTGGGGAACAAGGGTTTCTATACAACCGTATTAACCATAGTTTTCGTATTTTCACTTGGTAAAGTTTATAAAAATTTTTTGAAAACAGGTTTTAAATTTAGTCAATTCAGATTTTTTATTTAGGTTATGACAGGGGATGGGCAGGAAAATAAAGACATAAAAACCTGCTTCAGGCAGTTCGCAATATTTACAAGGATGATGTGGCACCGAGACTGATGGATGTCCCAAGAACCGCTGATATGCTTCTCGTTTATCTGTGCTCCCCAACCTTCGTCTGAGGCATCCGATGTGATAAATATTGTTTCGGTAGACCTCAAAAGAGAATCCTTCCTTTCGAGATTCTGAATCCACCACCTGCAAGTGCCTTTTTTGGAATGTGGAATTTTTTGTTGGGGAGTTTCTCTGGTAAACAATTGGCAGCTCTTTGTATCTCCCTGGAGTGAAGTCTCCCGAGGTGTATTACAAAGGACGCGAAGTTTATTTTGCCTAACAAACTTTTTGCGGACTGCCAACTCCATCTTTGACTGGACAGTATTTGGTTCAGGTCTCTCCTTAGTGAATGTTTTTTCTTTTCTGGAAGGGATTTTGTGTTTCCGAATGTGTCCCATTCTATTCTTAAATATTCGATGCGTTGAGATGGTTCTTGGAAAGATTTTTCCATATGTATAATCCATCCTAATCTTACCACAAACTTTACAGTTAATGCAGCATCCTTTTTCAATTTCCATGGGTCTTGATTGGCCAGTAAAAAGTCGTCGAGATAGACGATGATCCTTATATTCTTTTCTCTTAGACGAGATGCCATCCAATTTGAGACTCGTGCAAACGTGATAGGAGCTCTCGACAGACCAAACGGGAGGCACATGGACTGAAAGAATATCTTTTGGTGAACTATCGATAGAAATCTCCGATGACGGCTGGCTATTGGGATGTGGAAGTAAGCTTGCGATAAGTCTATTTTCATTAAGAAGTCTTCCTACTGTAGAAAGTGAGGAACTCTGAAGTGATTTAGTAGGCAGAATTTTTTTGGAGAGAGGGATCTGTTTAAGCCTTTGAGATTGATTATAGGTCGTACCTTGTTGTTCGGTTTTGGAACTAAAAACATTGTTGAAAGGAAGCCTGTCCGGACCGTTGACTCCTCTGAAACCTTGTGTGATACTAGAGTTTGGATTTCTTGGTCCCAATCTTTCGTCTCGAATTGGCCTAGAATGTTTGAATGAAAGGGTATTCGTGGGGGTTCTTTTACGAATGGGATATGGTATCCCGATATTATTTTTAATATCTTTAGTGGCGCCCCCTCCTCTTTCCAGATCTCTATGAACTGGGAAAGGCGTCCTCCACTGAATAAGTAAGTCACTCCTATGTCTTTTTGAGATATGATCCTTAGAGGATCTGCTCTTGTTTGAATTGTTGTTTATGACCCTCCTGCACTTTAGCAGTTTTTGACCTCGTCATCTATGCTTGGTTTTGGTGGTTCCCAAGGTTTCGATATTGATGGATTAGGAATATATTCTTCGTCTTCTGACGATTCGCGAGAAAAAGAGTCATTCTCTGAAGCCGAAAGAGAGGGTACATCTGGATTGAATCTTCTGATAAACTCCTCCATCATATTTTCTAGATTGAGTTGACCTCGCTCCAATTTAACCAAGCGACTTGGTTTTCTAATTCTAGTCGATGGAGTTTTCGAAGATTCAATAGATATTTCCTCGTCGGACTGATCAGTGTGTCTTAATGCCAACTCTTTATCTGCTAGCTCTCTGTTTATTAGTAGTGGATCATCTCCGAGATAGCCGCTATTATAAGTTCGTTTTGGAGAGCTGAACCGCGGATTCTAGCTGCTAGAGACATAGGGTGTACAATGAGACCCACGCACAGAGGCCATTCCAAAAGCTTCAGTTTCATGTCTCTACAAACTCTTTCTATAAGAGAAGTACAGCTTGGCGAAAAGGCTCTTGCTAATTCAACTGTAGGAATGGCGAAACGAATCTTGTTCAGGATCTGCGGGTCAAATTCACAACCCAATAACTCCTCTTTATTGAAGATCCTAATTTTCCAATCTGTCCATCCTGCTGGTAGGTGATTTTTAATCACTACGATTATTCTACTCAGGATTTCATTATCCTCAGGATTGGCCGCCTTCCAGCTTAGCAGCGACTCGAGGGTATTCATATCTGCAGGCAATGTCGCCTAAAACAAAAGGATGAAATTAACTTCGAAATAATTATGTATTTCGTTAACTTGCATCTTTATATTTTTGATATGAGCTGACCTTCTAAGCTCAAAGAATAAAACGCATGACTCAGAGAACATCTAGCCCAAGAATCCGAGCCGTACCGCTCGGATCGGGACTTTTGGACAGAGAAGTTGAGCCTTACGCCCCAAGCCTTCGAGGCCAAAAGGCTCGCCTGAATGGGCCGTACGGCTCGGCCATCTGACCCGTACGGCTCGGCAATTTGACCCGTACAGCTCGGCAATCTGACCCGTACGGCTCGAAGAAACGGGCCGTACTCCTCGAAGAAACGGGCCGCAGAGCCTTGCGTAATGATCTGAATAGTTCACAAATTTTGTGCAGTGATGTTAGACAATCAAAAGTTGCATTGTTCTAACTATGATCTGATGGTTCACTCCTTGAGCAAAAACTGATCACAAATCTGGATAGATTGCCCGCAGATTATATTACGCATTTACTTTGTCTCTTCGAGTTGAGGAAAGTTTACAAGCACTTAATGAAAACATAACTTACCATTGAATTCACTCACATCACAAGCACTAATCGATCATAATTAAATCTAAAATTTATAAGCTCGAACGATACTTGTCGTTAAAATTCATGTAGTTCAGACACTTTTGTACCGTAGGACAATCGTACTGAGGAGCACCGCCTCGGGCCTAGCTCTCGCGTCTGGGGAGGGTCCAGGAGGAAGCTGAACGACACAGGGTGGCATGGACACAGGGGTATCTAAGGGAAAATTGGAAGATGTAATCTCCAAAGGTCAAGCCGACGGCACAGATCATGAAATACGCCAATTATTAGAGTTAGTTAGAAATCTACTCGACCAGCGATAGTACTCATTGCATATAACCAAACTCCTGCTTGAAAAAATCTAATGTTTCTGATTTTATTCCAGTTCCAATAATACCGGAATTTCTGTACAACATCAACCATCCCGATGCTCCGTTGGATGGTCCTGTACGAACTACCACCACAACCACACCGGCACCGAGTATTTGCGAGGAGTATGCTAGGATTCATGGCATAGATTATCTCCACGGTGGTTCAACGGAAGCTGATATGGATTTAGGTGAAGAGATATTGAATTCAAATATTTCTATAAATGAAATGATATTTTTCTGCGCAGATAATATGACTACAGTAGATCCAGAAAAAATACTACGTGAAGAAAGGCATCGCGACTTAGTGCAAGAAACCAGTCAGGTGGGCATAATGTTTGCCTCGAAGGCATTTGTGCAGTTGCTGGCCAATCCATTCGTTGGACCTTTAACGCACAAGTAAGTGAAAATATAGTGATGTTAATTGCTTCTCTACAAGTCATTCTTCAAAGTATGTTATTATTTTTTATTTGATCTGTTCCTTCAAAGGTGTTTCGTTTTCTCTATGCTTATATATTTATACATTTCTAATGAAATAACACATAAATTGTACATCAAATCTTTTTGAATTTCAGAATAGGCTACAGTATACCCATGTTCGCTGGTTTTATCATTATGTTTCTTTCTACAATAAGTAAGTATGCATTTCTGTGTATATAATACGACTTTTATTGAGGAGTATGACCACTAAATTTTAAATTCTCAGTTCTCATTATTGAAATATCTTATTCTTTTTTATTTATGAATTCAGAAAACTTCCCTTACAGAATGATGGGATAAGCTCCTTCAAACAAATGAGGTTCGAATCCAACACTATTCTAGAACAACTGAAAGTAGTGCTCTACTGTTCATATTGGGAAGATGATTATTGATGTTAGAGTTTCTAAAAAAATCATATAGTCATCATCGCTATCCTTCACTGATATTTGGCATGTCGGTAGTGAAACAATGTTGATTCAAATGCTAACATTTTCGAAAGAACTTGTAATTACTTTCTTCAAATTAGAAAACTTCGATTAATATTCAATCAGTAATGTGGAAGGAATAAAATTCTCTCCAATTAAATTTCGAATCACTGAAATCGATCTTTTTATGTCAGCCAGAAGTTTTGTTAATATAGGTGCAATAATATTGGGCACATAAACTATTTATGCCTGCCCACTATCCTGAATAGCTCTCAAGCGAACTTCCAATAAAACTCTAATAGATGCTTATCCAGATATAACGAGTCTTTAGGAACCGATTTATTTTGATTGTAAACATCTTAGTGTTATATGAACGGTCCTGAACTACTGCTCACCTATAATATAATTCTCTCCCGGAAAAAGAAATTCTACGTGCAGCATAGAGCAATCAAATTCTCTTCATTGACTAAAAAAAACCGTTCGGTCAGTCACTGTAGATATTTTGATTTATGTAAATTCTTTTCGCAGTTGAATATTCCTGTCAAACATTTGAATTTGGATTCGAATAAAGTAATTATTGGATAGATACTGTAACAGTGCAGAAAAATTAATTTTCGAACTTTGACCGTGACCTGGCCGTGATCTAGATAATTATTTATATTTCTCGATATATGTCATAAACTTATTTTTTCTCTACGTCCATTTGCCTAACAATTACTATCTGAAGCACGTATCTTCGGCATCAAATCTCTGACATTGAATTCATGGCAGTCTTATAAAACGACGCAGTAAATAATTCAACTTAATTTATTTCTCCCGAATTTCACAATACAAGATGAAACAACTCATGCTAATTTCTCGTCTCGAATTCAAGTGCTTGTGTTAGTTCCAAACCCCTTGAAAAGAATTTTTCGTGATACTTGGCTCATTAAATTCTCTTTATCTTATTCAGAATAAATGAAATAATTCAGAATTTTTCTACGGATCTCGATTCGCTCCACTCTGTTTATCTCTAATTTATGGTTCCTATTTTCTTAATCAGATTCGAGCACATAATTTTTATCAGTTAAAATATCGTAAACATCCCAATTTTTTCAGATCATTCTCGAAAGTGAAAAATTACAGACATTCAAACAAAAAGATAATCCGTTTGTTCAAAGAATCAATCGAGTAAATATTTAGAAATTCTGCCCAACCCTTCACACCTATTGTAAGTTCCCGTTTTTCTCTGTTTGACTCAAATATCATCGTTATGCATAGTGAGTAACTGATACATCAACATTGCTTGAAAATGAAAACAGTTTGTAAAACAGTTTTTCATAGTTTTTTTTTTTTTTTTTTTTTTTATTTATTAAATTTGCTTCAACCACAAGGGTTATTAGCGATGGAATAATAATGATACATAATTAAATTAATAATTTCTCTATTTCAGTTTTGTGAAATACTTTTGAAATTCGGATTATATATCCCAATCCTAGTTGACTTTTGTATTGCATCTCGGCAATATTACGGAATATGAATTGACTTGTGTTGCAAATTGATAGGATCTCAAGTCAGTATTAACAAGCACAAACTGAAAACAATGCTGTAATGAATTTAATAGGTACAGAACTACTTTTAGTTCATTGCAATACTGCAATAGAGAAACAATATTTTTTGAGTCTTGTTTATCGTTCGATGGTTTAGTGTTCGTTAGTTCAGTTCTGAAATCCTGATTCTTCTCATTTTTTCAAAACGGGTTAATGTTAACTTCCAGAGGCCAGCTCTAACCGATGCTATTTCATCACGGTTAAAATCGTGTTATAAAGCTAATGGAGTTATTTATTTAAGTTATTTATTCTAAACAGGGGTCGTTGTGGCTACGTTCAGCCCTCCGGGAACTTCGACCGCAAGAATCTTTTGTCCTTTACCCAACTCGTTCATTTAAATCCCAAGGAGGCCGTCAATGGCATTCATGCATCCAACGGCATCCTTAGGAGCTTTAGCAGTTACCTCATGAGGATCCAGAACCGACTTCCCCATGTGAATGGTTCTTAGTTCCGCCAGCTCTGGACACTTGCATACGATGTGTTCAGCCATTTCTTTCTCTGATCCATATAGCCTGCAGGTTACATCTGCTGATTTTCCCATGCGATACAAAAGATATTTGCATCGACAGTGTCCAGTCAGCAGTCCCACCGTTACTCGGAGCTCAGCTCGTGGCATATTTATGTGCTTTCTAGTGTAGGTCGGCGAGAATTCCACAAATTTTTCAGCTTGCGCAAGTCTAGGAGTATTTCTCCAGAGCGTTGTTTTGTTTGCTGTTTCCCATTGTTAGACTGCTTTCTTGTATAGGTCTTTTCTCAGCCCACAGAAAGGTTCAGGTCCAACAGGCTTCAGCCTTGAAGCTTTTTTCGCGACTTCATCGGCTATTTCGTTTCCTTCAATACCACAATGTCCTGGTATCCAAAGTAGAGTCACCTTATTGCCTCTGGCTAGTTGCTTTATGGTATTACGACATTCCCATGTCAGCCGAGACTCCTGGATGTATGATACCAGTGATCTGAGAGTTGCTTGATTGTCCGTAGTGATATATAATGTGAGCTCCTTCGAGATTCCTTTGAAGGCATTCTTGAGCGCAGGTGTAGACAGCTAGTGTATCTACCTGTGAAACAGAAGTTCCTTTCCAAGACGCTTGGATATCCTTAATTTAGGTCCGCAAACCCCAATACTTGTACCCTGTTCTCGATCCATCAATGTACCATATGGATGACTTTTTGCCTATGCGCTTCACGAAGTTCATTGCACTAAGGCGGTCACCTATGACCGCTTCGAATGGCATTTCGGAATCGTTTACGATTGGCATCACATCTGATGGTTTTGCCAAGAGGCTTGAGTCTAGTTGATTCAGTATCCTCATATGTCCAACCCAGTTTCCGGGTAGGAGGTTCCCCTTGAGGGATATTTTGATAACTTCCAGCAGGCAACATTTCCTTACATACAGGTGTAGGAGAAGCAAGTCAAGTATGACCTCGCGCGCTGCTGTCGGAGTTGCACACATAGTTCCTGTGGCCTCAACACAAGCTAGTCGCTGCAGCTTGTTGCGAGTAGTGGCCTCTACAGTTTTTGTCTACCATGCTAGTGACGTATAGGTCACAACGGAGCGTACTACTGCTGTGTATAACCAGAGTAGCATTGCTGGTCTCATACCCCATGTTTTTCCAAAGAGCTTCTTGCAGACCCACATGGCAGCCGTGGCTCTGGAAAGGGTTTTTTCGACATGCTCCTTCTAGTTGAGCTTGGTGTCCAGGATGACCCCCAAATAGTTACACTCGCTGGAGAAGTTAAGAGTCTGTCAATTCAGAATCGGAGCTCTCACATTAAGATTCCTTCTTTTGTTGAAGAGGGTTTTCTTGGATTAATTGTCAGTCCCTCCTCTTCACACCACCTCTCAATTATTCTGAGAACAGATCGCATTCGGCTGCTCAGAGTGGCTTCATGCTTACCCCTCACAGTTACCACTTTATCATCAGCATAAGCCTGAGCGTCGTAACCGTCTGCCGTAAGCTTCTCCAAGAGACCATCCATGACCAGGCACCACAGCAAGGGTGATAGTTCACCTCCTTGAGGGCATCCCCTGCATGTAAGCACTGTCACCTCTGTTTCTCCCAGATAGGATGTGACAGTTGGCCTTTCCAGCATTGCCGATATCCAATTTATAGTAGTGGGTTCCACCCCTTTACTTTTAGCAGCATTGCATATAGAGGCATGTACGGTATTGTCAAAGGCCCCTCCAATGTCCCCGAACATTGCAAGCGTAAACTCCTTTGAGGTAGAAGTGCCTTCCACCTCCAAAAGGAGGTGGTGCAGGGAGTCTACGGTTGATCTACCCTCTCTATAGGCAAACTGTTCATTATGGAGCTTCAAGCTTCCCCTTTTGTTGTTGTCAACAATTTTCTCCATGTCCTTCAGGAGAAAGGAGGTTAGATATGATTTAGTAGTATTGCTGCTGCTAGTCTGTTGAAAGCCAGGAAAGTGAGTTTCTAACACTTAGGCTCTCTTCAGGATCACTCGTGTAGTTCCCACATGGCTTCATTATTTAGCCGATTGGTATGGAATGATCCTTAGATAGTGCCTTTTGAAGTCTAGCTTCCGGGGCTGTCTTATCTATTTCCTCGCAGAAGTTTCTCCAGGACTGCCTTTTGGCTTTCTTCTTCATTATGATTTGTTAGTGCCACTCGATAGACATCCCAACTTCCTTCTCGCTTGGCTTTCCTAGCCGTTCTTTTAAGGTTTTATAATTGTCTGTTCTACCAGGGAACGTCCCCATGAATTGGCTGCCCTTCCGGAGTTTGAAGCAATGTCCTCGAAGTCTCTGGTCTGTATTCAGGTGGAAGAGATATGCAACTTATACACCGAACATACCATTGAGAGCTCGGTATGTGGTAATGAGATCCCCACGGGTACGGCGACTGGCAAATGATGGGAGGTCGAAGAGAGCGAGTCTCTCCTCGTATGACGGGCAGGAATGTCCATAAGAGAGACGTGTTGCACGTCGTTGAATAGACTCTAGGAGCGTGGCATCACGAACAAGTGTTGAGGACAAGACAGGGCCAGCGAATTCCAAGATTTGGCGCACATAAGATGTGTAGAGTCTCTTACAAACGTGTGGGTCGCACCGGGGAAAGGCTTTCTGTATCATATAAAGCACTCTCTTGGCTCTGTTTTTAATGTGCGAAATGTGTTCTGACCACGACAGATTTTCAGAGATGATAACACCAAGGTCAGAATGTGTCTTGGTGGCGTTTATCGCGGTGCCTGAAAGGTAATGAACGTTCCTAGGATTGTTCCGTCCCATGTGTACCTCTCTACACTTTTCAAGATTGAGAGGGAGGAGCCACTTCTCCGACCAGTCGTGCAGGACCTGCAGATCACTTTGAATCGTAGCAGCATCTGAAATGGGATTGGCGTATATCTTCGTGTCGTCGGCGAACAGTGAGCACCTGGACCTCAACAGGCCCGGCAGGTCCGAGGTGTAAAGGATAAATAACATAGGGCCAAGTACCTATCCCCGAGGTATACCACTGTTTACACCTTTGGCACTCGAGTGGTAATCGCCCACGCGTACACGAAACACTTTATTAGAGAGGAAAGCACTGATCCAAGCAAGAAGGGAGCCGCGTATGCCAAAGCTTTCAAGCTTTGCCAGAAGTCGTTTGTGTGGTACCCAATCAAACGCCCTAGAAAAGTCCAAGTACACTACATCGACCGGAAAATCACTGTCCAACATACTCGACCAGTCATCCACAGATGTTAAAAGGTTAGTTATTATAGATCGACCAGGTACCAAAACGTGCGAATAATATTTCCAGTTAAAATTGGGCGACAAAAAAGGTATTTCATAAAGATTCAATTAAAAATTAGTCACTTTTCTTATATTGAAAATATATCTATACATACTATAATGAAAATCAAGTAGAGGAATAGATGAATGAATCGATAACAATTGCATATACAGGGTGGCCATTTGAAAACGAAACAGACGAGATTACAGACGAAATAAATTTTTTCGATAGAAATGCTCGGACAGGTCGATTTCTGTTTCGAGGGGGACGGACGCATAGCGCTTCAGCTCTTGCTACTACAACCCTCACTCCCAATTTTTGAATAGGGAAGATGGGGTGAGTGATACCTCATTTGAAAGGTTTTTCACAAAAAAACACTACAAGTGCCATGAAAACACCACTTCATTTTCAAATGCTTAGTCAAGAATATTTCGAGAATTAATGCATGAAATGAAAAAACAATTACTGTACTGAAATCAGTATAAAAATACCTTTCAAATGAGGTATCACTCACCCCATCTTCCCTATTCAAAAATTGGGGGTGAGGGTTGTAATAGCAAGGGTTGAAGCGCTATGCGTCCGTAACCTACATCTTAAGTTGTCCCCCTCGAAACAGAAATCGACCTGTTCGAGCATTTCTATCGAAAAAATTTATTTCGTCTGTAATCTCGTCTGTTTCGTTTTCAAATGGCCACCCTGTATTTCGAGAACTAATGCATAAAATGAAGAAACAATTACTGTGCTGAAATCAGTATAAAAATACGTTTCAAATGAGGTATCACTCACCCCATCTTCCCTATTCAAAAATTGGGGGTGAGGGTTGTAGTAGCAAGGGTTGAAGCGCTATGCGTCCGTAACCTACATCTTAAGTTGTCCCCCTCGAAACAGAAATCGACCTGTCCGAGCAGTTCTATCGAAAAAATTTATTTCGTCTGTAATCTCGTCTGTTTCGTTTTCAAATGGCCACCCTGTATATGGTGCGTGGACAAACGTGTTTGTCAAAAACACCAAGTTAGAAAAT
The DNA here is from genome assembly GCA_038502775.1 of Hippodamia convergens. Classification (NCBI taxonomy): domain Eukaryota; kingdom Metazoa; phylum Arthropoda; class Insecta; order Coleoptera; family Coccinellidae; genus Hippodamia; species Hippodamia convergens. The sequence continues at coordinate 36,168,218 of CM076609.1, forward strand.
ATGCAACTGGGCAGTTAGTAATTTTTCATTTCATCAAGTCTCTAAGTATAGTTTCATTGAAATAAAAAATGTATGACAGTTCTTCTGAATTTTCAAATTTAATTTTTTTTAACTCAGTTTCTTTTACTTTTACTATAACTCTGCTCTTTCCTTTGAAAAAATGGCACATACAGAAGAAGAAGTCAACCCACCATGTCTTTGAATATTCTGAATTTATTCAGTTTACAATATTCGTTGCGATGTTTTGAGACTTTCTCAGTCAAGATTCCCGTGTATGGTTTTTTATCATTCTTAGTGGATTTTTTGTTATTCAATATTGGAACCTATTGATATATGTCTGGTCTATAACTGGATTCAGAAAATTCTTTTTTCTGAAAACTATCAATAATGAATTGAGTTGATTCACTCAAGGAAGGTTTTTTTTTAACATAAAACTACATCAAAGTTATAGAATTTGATGAACGGTTGAACCTACGAGTACATTGTAAAATAGTGCGGTTTTTGTATCTGACCGGTGGTAAAGCAAAATAATTTCAAGAGCGTTCGATCAGAAAAAATAATCAATATTATTTTTCCTGAAAATAGTGTACAGGGTGATTCACTTATCTTGGTAACCCAAATTTTCTCGAAAACGTCCGAATAGTTTTTCATTCTGTGAATATCGTTTTGAACAAGTCAATGTCGACTTGAGATGTGCATAAAAATCTGCGGAATAGATAAAGACGCTAGGCGTCGTGGCGATATCAAAAATTTTTTCTCCAGGGACATACCTTTTTTATCACGTCATTCGAAAGATAATTTAATTCTAAACTTTCTTTTCGAATACAATTTTTATCCTTTTCTAACCGTCAGCGATCTGCAGCGTGTTTTATGTTAATTCTATTCTATTTATTTTTTTCTATAATTATTTATTCATTTAATTAATTACAATGTTCAACAGGTAATACCCAACTATAGAACAAGGATAAAGGAAACAAATTATTTTCAACAATAAACCAATCAAGAATACAATATAAACTGAAAATTACCTAAGATAGGTATAAGGATTTTATAGCAGGGATAGAGCAATGAAAGATATCCAATTGAGAGCCGGCCGAATTACATGCTGTACATAACTTGTGCAGAGGTGAATTTTTCCGAACATTAGTTCGTGGAGTTGGCAGATAGAATGTACTTTGAACTCTCGAAGCCTGTCTAGGTACTGAAAAATTGAGTTTCTGCAGAATCATTGCGTCGCTGATTACGTTGTGTATGACTTTGAACACGAAAATTACTAATTGACACTCACGACGAGTGCTCAAACTGTTCACACCGTGTGTACTCAACAAGGTTTCATGAGAAAAACCGACAGGAGGATAAATTCCATCTAATCTAAAAGAAAAAAGCTTAAGAAACCGTCGTTGTACTGACTCGATTCTTTCTATATGTACCTGATAATATGGACTCCATATTAGAGTTGCATATTCCAGCTTTGATCTCTCGAAAGTATAATAAAGTAGTTTCAAAGTGTCCGTATCTGAAAAATCGCGAGACATTCGTGCAATAAAACCGTAGACTCTAGATGCAGCAGATAAGGTGGCCTCAATATGTGGTAAAGAGGAGAGTTGAACGTCGAAAATTACACCCAGATCGGTCAATAGGGCAGGACGCTGCAGCAAAACGTTATTTATCTGATAATCATATTGAATGAGATTTTTCTTGATTGAATATGACATAACCATACACTTGTTAGGATTCAGGGATAAATTATTGGGAACGCACCACTCTTCAACACGGTTCAGATTATCAGCCAGCCGCTGACAGTCCTCGACTTTCTTTATTTCCCAGTACATCTTCAAATCATTAGCATACAACAAACAGTTGACATCAATCACGTCCACTAGATCATTCACAAAAATATTGAACAGGAGCGGTCCGAGATTGCTACCCTGAGATACTCCGGAGGGGTATTATGATAGTATGCCTTTATTTGGAGACATATATATGATTTTGTGCCTTGATTTCAAGAAGACTAGTTTTCTAGTCAATGTGCCTCTTCAAATAAGATGAATTATATGGCTACAGAAAGATGGGACTCCATGTCACAACGCTGCCATTGTGAAGAGATATTTAGATCAAGAATTCGAAAATAAATGGAAAGGAACCAATGAACCCATCAGGTAGGTATCGCTAGACCTAAAGCTCATGGATTACTTTTTGGGGGGTACCCTAATAAATATGGTATACCAAACTGATTCTAACAACTTGGACCATTTGAAAATAAAGATAAGAAACGCATGTGTCCAAGTAGTCCCTTATACTTTGACCAAAGTAACTTATAATGAAATGGGGGAATAATATAACTTATGTATGGATCATAATGGCCGGTATATAGAACATATGATTCGGAATGTTTCGTTTCTTATTGAAAAAAATGTTTATTGTTATAAGATATATTATTTAATGAATATAATAAATGGTAAATAATTTGTTACAAAACCTCCGTCATTTTACGAAACAAAATCATATCATTTCCTTATATCATTATAAGTTACTTAGGTCAAAATATAAGGGTCCATTTATTTTCGAATTCTTGTTCTCAATATCTCTTCACAATGGCGGCGTTGTGACATGGAGCCCCATCTTGCTGTATCCAGCACCCATCTCATTTGAGGAAGCACATTGTTTAGAAAACTAGCCTTCTTGAATCCAAGGCACAAAATCATATCTTTGTCTCCAAATGAAGGCATACTATCACAATACAGAAAAAAATAAATGGAATAGACTTAACATAAAACACGCTGCAGATCGCTGACGGTTAGAAATGGATAAAAATTGTATTCGAAAAAAAAGTTCAGAATGAAATTATCTTTCGAATGGCTTGATAAAAAAGGTATGTCCCTGGAGAAAAAATTTTTGATAGCGCCGCGACGCCTGGCGTCTCTATTTATTCCACAGATTTTTATGCGCATCTCAAGTCGACATTGACTTGTTCAAAACGCCATTTACAGATTGAAAAAATATTCGGACGTTTTCGAGAAAATTGGGGTTACCAAGAAAAGTGAATCACCCTGTACATAAGGTGAAAAAGTAAAACAAATGTTCATTTACTGGTAGAGAATCACGTGGGATGTTCGGTTCAAGCATGAAGCATAGAAAGGCGAAATTCTCAGGAATCCGTATCTCAATTACTTTATTCCATTAGTCTGTCATGATTTAATTAGAAGCTCTTAAACGCCTGTCTCTGGCAGAGTGGCTGAAGATGTTCCAGCCCTCAGCGTAACCAGCGTAATAGGAAAGGATTCCTAATTATTTGCGAAACTGAAATTTGATCTCGTTTTAGGTGTGCAATTCAGGTATCACTTTCGGCAAAAAGGTTGCATTGTTGGAAAAATGCTACTGAAAGAGAATGGTCTTTAATGTCAAATATTCATCCAAATTATTTGAATGTTATGTCGAATTGAATCCTTGTAGAAAGACAGATGACGATTACAGTGGATTACATCTGTCTCTGAGAGCATGTAACAATCATATGTATAGGAAGGTCAGCTTTCGATGAATCAGTACTACATCTCCTTAATTAAAAGAGGTAGAAAACAAAATAATATACATGTCTCGTTCTCTTTTTTTGATGTAGTTTCCGTGCTACACTGTTAGTTTGGAATTTGGCCAATTTTTATAATTCGCTATAACTTCCTCAGCATTGTGACTATGTTCACCAAATAGAAACATCTTTCGGGCAGTTTTTCATTCTTTTTACCGGTGCTATCGAAACTTCATTGCCGTTTCGGATTTTCGAGAAATTAACAAAATAGTTTATAGGGACTAAACTATAAAAATTTGCCAAATTCCCAAATCACCCTGTAGCACGGAAACCATACAACGTAGCCACCCGGAGTATTCAGTAATCTATGTTACTCGAAAAAAGACAACATGACATGTACAGGGTGACTATAAAATTTCAGTTCAATGCAGAATCTTACAATCTAGGTATAGGAATATGATAAATCATTTGAAAGGAAATTCAATTTTCTTTCAGTATTTCTTAAAATATTTGGGGCATCCCATTTGAAAAAATGGGTATATTGGTATATCTCGTTAAACCATCGAATTTTTCATGACCCTGTATGAAAAGAAGCGTATTTCGTAGCACCTGCATGATGCATAGAATCTTAGCATTCTGCATACGAAATATTCAGATTCCTAAGATTTGTAGTATTGTAGTTATGGATGTTTAACCAAAACTATGTTTTGCACAAAAAAGAGGAAATCATTTAATTACTCAGAAACCGCTGAAGATAAGCATGAGAAAGTGATACCAAAATAATCGTGTTATTACAATGAATATTCGAACTATTATTTTTTAATAGATCTTGTCTTTAGAAAGAGTCGGAAGAAATAATCGAAATTCTCATGTAATTCGTGACATTCGTAAATGTCGGAAATGCGCTGGTATAACATTAAACAAGATTCATCAAATGACCAGTTGTATATTTTTTTTTAAGAATTGAGAGATTTTTGTGGGAGAAAAGCCAGGATGATGTTTCAGAGAATATAATTATTTCGTGCTTAACAGCCGAGGTTCCATCGAGTGTATACCCCAACTAATATTTAAACAATGTGCCATAAATTAGTGAAGCTTTGCAAGGCGGTAGTAAACCGTAAACCTAATTCAACAACTTGTACATTTGGTGGAGCAGGTGTCCCTTTGGGAGAATATTGTATGAACGGCCGATTCTAACACGCGGGCGGCCAAATGCAAGGGGCGGCATACGGCCGCCACCAAGATTTTGAACGAATAGTTCATAGAGTAATTCCAGGAGAATTGCTATTTCCAGAAATCTACGCTCATGGCGTCACGAACGTCAAAATTTGGCATTTAAGGGAACCAGTTCAGAATTATATCATAAAGATTTTTTTTAAAGCAGTAGGGATGTTGGCTACATTTGATCCAATCATATAGGAAACATTAGCAATATTACTATATGTAAGGACGTGAAACATATTCAACACTACTCAAGGCAGCATTTTCAAAACGAAATTATCAATATTTCAGCCGAATCTATTTGTAAAGAGATGACACGCGTTGTCGAAAAAAGCTAAACCTTCATTATACACCCGGCAATATTCACACCGAACGAATATAATTTGTTATTATTTTTCGAATAGATATCGAATAGTAAAATAGACATTTTAGAGTACTTTATAGGTTTTTTACAGTGACTTATACAAGTGGAGAAGGTTTTTGTAATTGTAAGAAAAGCTGATACCCAGCCTCCAGCTTGACGTTCATGATATTCGGAGTTGGGGCTATGATAACGAAGCGAACATGAATGCGAAAAATATAGGAATTCAAAAAAAGATACTAAACATTAATCCTAGAGCATTTTATGTTCCATGTGCGGCTCAAACCTTAAATCTAGTCGTTCACGATGCTGCTACTCCTAACGGGGAAATTTCTCTTTTATTTCAAGTAGTGCAACACCTTCATTACATTTCTGTGTTTTTATATCGATGGGATAAATTTTAAAAATATGTCAAGAGTTTAACTTTGAAACCATTGAGCGACACACGGTGGGAGAGTCGCTTAAATGCCATAAAACCTCTGAAACAAAACTTGAAAATATCGCTTTAAATGCTCCAATTGAAGATCCAACAAGGAATAATAGGACAAAATTGCAGCTAAGACTCCAATGAAATACATAAAAACATTCAAGAGTCTAGGCTCAATGTTTTGAGTAAAATGCCTCAAAACCCTTAATTAAGTTTTGCAGAGATTACGAAATATTCAGAAAATTCAAGAAAATAATTAATGTTACAACATGTTTGTTTATTCAGCAACATTTTCACCCAACGACTCAGAAATTTATCCAAGCTTTCCCATCCCAGAAGGAAAGTTAGGTTATTTCATTTCATGGAGGCAGCGATAAACCAATAACTAATTCCAACCAGAAATTTAAGGCTGAGTTTCACTTCCAATTCTGGATCACGTCACATTCTCAGTACAGGAAAGATTTTTATTACATATCTGTTTGTAATTTGTTTTCATCTTAAAACGTTACTGAAAGATCCGCAACCCCATATTCATTCCCTCGTATCGAAGGAAAGACAGGCACGTGTATACATGACAAAACGATGTCGCGTAGATTCAATAATTTCTTGCTCAAATTCACACTCATTCAACCTGATGTAACTTTCAGAGTATGCATTAGAAAACTATATTGTAAAATTTTTCATCAGGAATAAATACCGCGGATAACAGTCACCTTCATTTTTATATTGATTCATTCCATGCCAGTCAAAAGCCCTCTTCAAATTGACCATAATTTTGGATTGAATTGAAAATGTTCAAAAGGCTTTCGTGGGTTGTCTTCGGCAGTTAGACATATTCCGTCGCGGACTTTTTTATAGAACTTTTCGGGCACTACAAAATTGTCTCTGACCATGTTTCTTTATCTCTTATAGTTTACGCAGCGTCTCCCGTAAAAGACAGAAAGTACCGGGATTTTTCATGTAAAAATCGATATTTTTTCTTATTTCTTCTTTATATAAGGATGAACCCTACATGAAAACCACCCAAAAAAAAATATCTACAATATAGTGAAAGTTTCATCAAAATCGTCTGATTCCTGAGTCCATAGAGGACAAACAAACACACGGACATTCCCATTTATATTTTTAGTATAGACTAGTAGTAACATCATCTAGATAACGAATAACTAGTGCTTCATTGTGAAATAATACAGTCAGTTTTCTCAACATTGATCATCAAGTTTATGAAACCAATTTATAAAGCTCTGTAAGACAAGAATAATTACAGTTTACCTAAAACAAACTAGAAAACGTTAAAACGTTTAAAATATTTTTTGTCATAGGGAGATTGAGAGAAACAGCATACCTATTTGGAAACAAAACTGCACGACCATATACTATATGTATATGTGCCGTCAATTTTGGCTAATTAAATGGTTTCAATCAGGTCGGATTGGCATCTTCAAATTATCAAAGAAAAAAAGGTGCGAATAGCTATATCTCCGAAAAGTAAACAGAAAATTCGAAAACTACACCTATTACTACTAAACTAGAAGAAGAAGTTAACCTGACACTAAAACTGCCTCATTCGCGTGGCTTTTTTTCAAATGCATCCGTGTTTCACACTTTTATAACTGATATTCAGAAATTATGATGTTGACGCTAGCCACCTCGTCGTTTTAATTAAAAAAAAAACGCTGGAGGCACTATGTGTTTATCGGTCAGTTATTTTGGCTCCCCATAATGAGAACCTGAGGAAAAGATTCGTTCTAAATTTCTTCAATTATAATAATTTGCGATTAAATGAGAAGCACCAACAGCGTTGGGATTTGAACTGACACTTTTTTTGAATGAGATAGATCCTTCACTAAGCCAGAATTTTTCGCTAACAGAATTTTCAGTGCCTTCCCAACTCCGTTGTTAAAGCTCTTTATGTTAACGCATTCAAGAGCAGATTCGACTAATGGAGGCTCCACCACGAGAATATTAATCTTTAGCCTTCAGTTGAAATGTTTTGTTGTTTACCACTCTGATTGTCTACCTTTTTTCTGGCATACTTTTTGATTATTCTTTTTGCATTAATATTCTTACCAACCCTTGTATTATTCATTTTGAATTAAAATTTTCTTAACCTCAACTGCTGTTTATAACATACATGGTGTGTCACGTGAAACTTAACATATTTCTATCGCGTATCAGGTTTTACCAAAGTGAGGTTACTCCTGATAGTGTCTTGTAGACTAAGATCTGAACCTACATCGACCTTCACCGAGCTGATAATAGAATGAAACTCATTTTATAATAAATTTCACATGTTAGATAATATATTAAAAATAAGTTGCCCAAAGAAATCCTGGACAGAATATTTTTAATTATATTTCGCAAAAATGATTTTTCATGAAATTTTCCAACAACATGACAATGTATAAACATTGTGTAACACAACTCGCAGGAAAAGAAAAACAAAAACAGAAATGTAATACTAAATCCCAAGGAAAACGAGTCATGTAAATACAGCGCAGTGATATTTTTCGACAGTGTATAGTGTATAGAATCCCTATTTTATAATAAAGTTCACATGTTAGATGATATATTGAGAATAGATTGCCTAAAAAATCCTGGACAGAATATTTTTAAATAATTATTTTTTCAAAAATGATTTTTCATGACATTTTGCAACATCACCTGGACAAAATACTGAGTTGCCAGGAATGTCCAAATCAGATAGTTTCACTTGTGTGATAATAAAATTCAGAAATGTAAATTTAATTTTCGAAGCCCAAATTACCTCCTTAAAATTCATAAGCAAACCTAGCCTTCAGAAATTGTTGATAGAAACAGTAAAGGAGTTATACATTTCACTTCTAAATATGTGCCATTTGATTCTATTCCATCTTGCTTATAAAAGTAATAATGATTAGATGATTAGACTAGATGAAAATCTTCATATTTTTTTTCAGTTTTTGCATTTGGTCGAAGCTATAGTGTTCTATTCATAGCGAGGGCTTTGCAAGGTATAGGGTCATCCTGTTCAAGCGTTTCTGGAATGGGCATGTTGGCTGAAAGATACCCAGAGGACAAGGAAAGAGGAAATGCAATGGGTATCGCACTAGGTGGCTTGGCACTGGGAGTACTCATTGGACCTCCTTTCGGAGGTATAATGTACGAGTTTGTCGGAAAATCAGCACCTTTCTTGATATTATCAGCACTGGCACTTGCAGATGGAGGTAAATATAATTCCCGAGTGGATCATGTAATTAGCATATTTCAATGCGATACTAAACATGAATGAGATTACTGGTTCAATAATCGTTATATGAAGAAATTGTAAAATATTAGTTACTTAATTAACTAGTTCATTAATCAATGGTCGAGATATTCTAACGTGCGAGCGAGTTAATAGTTCTAGATCATTAATAGATTAGTGAACAATTTGATAACAAGATTTTTCCGTCGACCTCATGATGAATTGAGTATAAATTCTCGATTGAAATTAATTTTCATAACAGATTCATTTAACATAGGTAATATTAATGTCTATATTCATAGAAAATGAAATTTCAGTAGAGTTGTGATATGATTGCTTCTGAATACATTATGTATGGTTTCTCATGAGAACCATACAATAAAATAGGAGAAATCATACATAAAAATAATAATACATCATAATCGACCAATTTCGTGTACACTGTGTCCCGTTTTAGTTGAGACTGCACTGCATTTCAGCTTTAATTAAAAATAGAGTCAAGGGATTTTCGCCCTGAAATACAGGGCGAAAACGAAAATGTTCACTATTCGGCATGTTATTATTTTCTAGTCCCTTTATAAGATAGAAAATGAAAACTGCTTATGATAGATATTTTTTACATGAAAGCCAGTGGCATAGTTAAAAAAATTTGATTATGGATTTGAAAGTTTCACAAAAAAGTGATACAGGGTCACACGAACTTCATGTCTGACCAAAATGGGACACAGTGTACGTTACACTGAGCTTTTAATATGGGGTCGACGGACAAATAGATTTATCATAACGTATGTTAATCTTCCAATGAAAGTATGTGATCGTCTGAAAACACCATTTGCGGATTCATAATAGCTAAAACATTCTAAAATAGATTTTGCTGAAAAGGCACTCAACCTTCTTTTTACCGAGTGATACCAAAGGCTCATTACAGTATTACCAGAAGATGAAGGATAAGGAAAAACCATAATAGTGTACCTAATCATGCTTCAAATTGTGAGATGAATATCAATACCTACCTATCAATATTTACCGTTCTTCCATGACTTTGACAGCAGAATGTCAATTCACAACCTATTGCTGTTTACTCTGATATTCAAAGTGTATTCCATGATATCAGAAAATGTTTCAAAAGTAAAGGACCCAGAAATTAAGTAGTGAATTTTTATATCACTTCAAATAAATAATACAAAGTAAAATTCGATCGGTCTCGTCTTTTATTCATCGACCACCGATGATCTGCGTCACAGCGTCGACATATTTACTTAAGTTTCTCCTTATTTCTTGTTTTTTTTAATTGAAATATTCGAATTTCTATACCACATGCACAATTCTTCTCGAAACAACTTTTTCTACTACTTCTTTGCTAACTTATCGATAGCAAAAGTTCTAAATTTGAACTTACGCACTTATATTTGACTCAAAATTTTCCTCAGTGACCAGAAAATGTCAAGTGAGGGTCAATACTCTTCGTGAAATATTAAATTTAACCCTTTGGGTTTAATTTTTATCGTGAATGTCTGGAAACTTGAGAATTTATGCGATTCATAAATCTACATGAATGATTGCTCATTACTTTTTTCTACACAGTTCTTCAATTGTTGATGTTACAACCCGCAGTTGTGAGGCAGGAATCTGATCCTCCATCCCTCAAAGCTCTTGTAACTGATCCGTACATAATAATCGCAGCTGGTAAGATATGTTCATAACACAATTAAAAAAAAAACATGTGAATTTGCTTCAAGTATACCAATAATTGATTCCTTCTTATTCAGGCGCCATAACCTTTGCTAATCTCGGAATTGCAATGATGGAGCCGTCTTTACCAATCTGGATGATGGATACGATGGAAGCAGATAGATGGCAGCAAGGAGTAACATTCTTACCTGCTAGTATATCTTATTTAATTGGAACTAACTTGTTTGGCCCCTTAGGACACAGAATGGGTAGATGGCTAGCTGGATTCGTTGGTTTGATAGTGATTGGAATTTGTCTGATGCTGGTAAGCAGAATTGTTTTCCTGAAAGTTATATGAAGGCTTGAGGATTCGAGTCGAAATCAAATTTCAATTCAGTTCAGGTTCAGATGTTCCATCTATAGTCTAAGATTCGAATATGAAAATATATTTGGTATATATGATAAATTATTTCTTCATCCCTCGTAATTTTTTGGGTTTTTTTTATTTATGTATCTTCAGTAAGAGAGCTTAATTTTACAGTTTTATCTATTAATATATATATTGGCGGGGGTCCTACAGCCTATGCCGCATCCCGCATTTTGATCGCCACACCTCCCTATCCTTCCAATCTTCCTCCTCGATGGCTCGATCTCTCATATTTTTCTTAATCCCTTCTATCCACTGAGTCATCGGTCTTCCTCTTCTTCTCCTGTTCGCTGGTATGTACCTAAGAGCTCTCTTGGGCCATCTCGTCTCCTTCATTCTCATCACATGCCCGTACCATAATAGCTGCCTCGTTTCTACTCTTTCCGCTGTTGTTAATATCCGCCCAGTTTTCCTTCTAATATCTTCATTTCTAATATGTTGCAGTCTGGATATATTGCACGATCTCCTCAGGAAATCCATCTCCACCGTGTCTATCACCCCTCTCTCCCTCTCTGAGAGTTGCCAGCATTCACATCCGTACGTCAAAATTGGCTCTACAATTGATGCGTAGATAGTCATCTTTGTTTGAAGTTTTATTCTGGTTGACCAGAGTAACGAGTTTAACAATCGGATTGCCTTCTTTCCTAACTGTGTCCTGTTTTCTATATCCTTTTTTGATGTTCCATCTTTCGAAATGATGCTTCCTAAGTATTTGACTTGGCTACATTTTTTCAGATTATGAATTTGCAGTTCTGGGTCTTCTTCTTGTTGGTCTCCTACTTTGAGATATTCAGATTTGTTCATGTTTATGGTCAGACCCCATGCTTCAAATTCTTCTTTCAACTTTCTGAACATATAGTCAGCATCGTTCTCGTCGTTAGTTATGATAACTTGGTCGTCGGCGAATAGGAGTGTTGATAGACATTCATCATTCATTTGTATTCCCATGTCCATTGTTTTCCTTCTCCAGTTATAAATAGCTTCCTGGATATATATTTTGAACAATGTAGGTGATAAGCTGCATCCCTGCTTAAGCCCCTTTGTTGTGTGGAATTTTTCTGATTGGGTGTTCCCCATTTTTACCAGGCTCTTACTGTCCTTGTACATATTCCATATGGCGCGTACATACGTTTTCCTCAGGCCAACCCTTGTCAACACTTCAAAAAGTTTCTTTAAAGGTACCGTGTCGTATGCTTTTTCTAGATCAACAAATACGAGGTGGGTAGACAGATTACGAGACATTCGTTTTTCTAATATTTGTTGTAATACAAATATGTTGTCAACACATGATCGTCCAGCACGAAACCCTGACTGCTCTTCAATATCTTCTATGTCTTGTTCGATTCTCTGTTTTATTATTCGGCCGTACAACCTCCCCACCGAGTTAGTCACACTGATGCCCCTATAATTTTTACATACCCTTTTGTCGCCTTTTTTATGAATAGAGCTTATGTGTGCTATATTCCATTCTTCTGGAATGTTATCACCGTCCAGTAAGCACTTATTGAAAAGGTTTGCCAGATTTTCAAGTAGTATACTCGGCCCATACTTGACCAACTCAATGTGGATATTTCCGGGCCCAGCAGCCTTTCCATTCTTTGACTTCATTAAAGCTTTCTTTATTTCTGCTACCGTTACTTCCCTTATTTCTCGGTTTCGGGGCGTTTCTATGTCCATGTTTGTTATTTTGAATTCTTTTCTGTTTTCTGTAAGTAACGCCTTATAGTGATCTACCCATTTGTTTAAACCTATCAGCGGTATCTTACTCTTATATTTTCCCTCTTTTCTTAGGCTTCCTATAGTTCTTCAAGCTTCAGCCACTCCTGTCCCGCCAATATATCTGTCCACTTCCTCGCATTTCTGTTCCCACAGTTCATTTATTCTTTTTGTTTTTTCCTTTTTTACTTCTCTATTCCAGTGAACGTATGTCCTTCTATCCTCTACTCTTCCTGTACTCAACCATGTGTTATAAGCTCTCTTTTTCCGTTTTACTAGATCGTCTATTGTTTCCGAGTACCATTCCGGGTTTCCCTCCTTATGCCTCTCCTTATATCCCAGAGCTTCCTTTGCTGCTTCGTGTATGCAGTCCTTGATCTGTCCATACAGTTGTTCTGCCGATAGATTGGCATTTTCCATGTTTTGTATTCTGTATTTTGTAAGGATACCAGGTTGCGACCAGGAACACTGCAGCTCATGATGCAAGGCAAAGAAAGGCCAGAGATACGCAGGCCTATAGAGAACTGAATAAGAAAATACACAAAAAAGTGAGAAAATGCATCAGAATGTACAACACTAGAATTATAGAAAACAAAATAGAAGACAATTGAAATAAGCGGGTTTTAAGGTCAAAACTATCCCAGGGTAAACAATTGATTAACAAAATGAACGACCAACGCGGAAATGTAATATCAGTTAACCAAGATATTGTCGAACACATCACGACATTCTACACAACTCTCTACACATCTGTCGAACCTGTCCCACTAATTGGGCGTGTTACTATTCGCAACGTGGGTTATAGGAATATTCCAAAGAAGAAATAAGGACAGCACTAAAGGAAACGAAGAACAGGAAATATCCTGGTGAAGACAGAATCACATGCGAGATTATGAAACAGGGAGAATAAGTAATAATACGAGTATATTCTTAGTATTTCCCTTTTTTTTTGTAGGTAAGGAATACCGTTTGAACATTATTTTCGTAATTTCACTCATTTGTTGCCTTATAGTGATCTACCCATTTGTTTAAACCTATCAGCGGTATCTTACTCTTATATTTTCCCTCTTTTCTTAGGCTTCCTATAGTTCTTCAAGCTTCAGCCACTCCTGTCCCGCCAATATATCTGTCCACTTCCTCGCATTTCTGTTCCCACAGTTCATTTATTCTTTTTGTTTTTTCCTTTTTTACTTCTCTATTCCAGTGAACGTATGTCCTTCTATCCTCTACTCTTCCTGTACTCAACCATGTGTTATAAGCTCTCTTTTTCCGTTTTACTAGATCGTCTATTGTTTCCGAGTACCATTCCGGGTTTCCCTCCTTATGCCTCTCCTTATATCCCAGAGCTTCCTTTGCTGCTTCGTGTATGCAGTCCTTGATCTGTCCATACAGTTGTTCTGCCGATAGATTGGCATTTTCCATGTTTTGTAATTTATAAGCAAGCCTTAATTTGTACAGGAACTGAGTTGACTCTTGTTTGAGGCTTTCTATGTTAAATTTATATTCCCTTGTATCATTGCACTTTTGCTGGTTCTTATCTACTGTGGCGTTTGTCTTTGTGTAGTTTACTATTATCCTGGCTACAAGTAAATGGTGGTCTGATAAACACTCTGCTTCACGGTGTACCCTCACGTCAGTTGTCTTCAGTTTCGAAAGCTGTTTTTGGATGACATAGTCAATTATGGAACGTAAATTTCTGGCTGCTTGTATCCAAGTGAATTTATGTATATCTTTATGGGCAAAATATCCGTTTATGATCTTCAGGCTCATGGACTCGCATAAATATCTAAGGCGCATTCCGTTGTTGTTGGTTGTAGATTCTCCGTACTTTCCTACTACACCACTATTTTCCTCCTTCCCGGTTCGTCCGTTTAAATCTCCCAATATGATCACCTCTTTAGTATCTCTTATGTTGGTAAGTACGTCAGTAAGCTTTTCATAGAATTCATCTTTCACTAGTGTGTCCGCATCATCGCTGGGTGCATACACCCCCACTATAACAATTTGATGACCGTTTTTATTGAATTCCATGGTCATTATCTGCTCATCTATTTCTTCCCAGCTTTTAATATGCTCTCTATTTCTTTTGTGTACAGCTATCGAGACTCCTCTCCTAGCTCTAGCATCCTTCGGTACACCACTGTAAACGTGTATATATTCACCGATAATCTCACTACCAACTCCTTTCCTTTTGGTTTCCGTGAGAACGCAAATGTCAACTTTCATCTTTTCCAGTTCCTGGAAGACTTCCCCCTGTTTTGTTCTCAAGCCTTGTACGTTCCAGGTTGCCAATTTCATAGTCCTTTTCCTTAGCATATGTCTTTTCCGTTTAAATCCATCCATGTTCCGAGGCGAATGATCAAAATTTTTAGCGGTTTATGTTCTTTTACAAATGACGAGTTGCTAGCCCGTCGATTCAACCTCCAAACTTGTAGGGCCAGGATTTTCTGTTGGGGTTTTCTCCCTTAGCCGGTATGCTCCAGTTTTATAGAGCGCTGGAAACTCGCTCTTCACCCTTTCTCGTTTGCCACATAACATACACCCATTGCATGCCATGTGCCCAGTAGCTACGCGATCTATTAATACTTTTGAGAATTATGTGTTGGGTACTGTGATTGATTTTAAGTTTTTGATCGTAGCGTTGTAGTCCTTCATACCGTAGATAAATATTGCAGGTAGTTTTGTGGACTAGGTATTTTGTTCGAGTAAGTTTTCAATAATTCATTAAGTTGGACTTAAGAAGTAGAAATCAATTTTCAGCCGGAGTGGTATTCCCCTTTGCAACCTATGCGTATCTAGCATGGTGGACAAAATCCGTAGAAGTAACCACACGCAACGGTTTGTGTGCTACGAGAGCTATGTGTCCAATTCCCACGGCAGCGTCCTACTTGATACATATACATTTGGGGAAATATATCCTGCTAGAAGCCATGAAAATATCCCTCAAAAGGAATCTCCTACGTGAAAATTGGGTTGGACATATCGATGTGATGCCAATTATCTACTCTCTCAAAAAGTCATATTTGAAAACGTCATTGGTGACCGTCCTGTTGCAATGAACCTCGTAAATTTGGACAAAAAGTTGTCCATATGGTACAATGGTGGATCAAAATTAGAGAGATCACTAGGCATGTGTTCTACAGGCAGAGAGACTAGCTGTCCATAACCGATTTCAAGCGAATAACCAGTAATGACCGCGGTTATCTGCGGTCCTGCCTGCGGTTATCTACGGTTATAGTCTTGAGGAATATTCCTTGTAAAATGATTATAACCTACAATGACCGAAGTCGCTTGAATACAGTTCGTCCTAGTTGGTAATTACCAATGAGGACCAGGTTATTCGCTTGAAATCGGTTCATACTTGCGCTCAAGAATGTCTTCAAAGCAACCTCGAAGGGGCTCATATCCATATCATCAACTCTGGAATCATACAGCCTGAAGTAGTCATGCTGTCATGGGAGTGCCTTAAAGGAGAGCATAAAGTTTGACGCCCGCTCGACCTGAACCATTTTGTAGAGCTGTGCCGAGCACTCAATATTAGTGCCTCGAGCACTAAGCACTAACCACTGGGAAAAAAGGGCTCCTGAGTCGCGAGTACTAAGCACCGGTTTCCACAAAATGCTCCGGATTACTAAGCAGGCTTTAAGCTCTTTTCTAGGAAGTTCTGTATGTGCGATTCTTTCAATCGGAATGAAAATTGTAACTATTTAGCTAAGCTGTAATATCATTGTATACATCTTTATACAATGGTTATATGTGAGATAATCGGCAGGTTAGAATGGATGTATCATATGTGGTGTTTCCGTGGCTTATAACTTTGATAGGAGAACCCTAGAGTGCACACAATATTCCATATATTATTAGTCGAAAATTTTACTTTTCCTATCAATTTCTCAAAAGCTGAGCCTCAACTCTCAACTCAGGAAAGACTTGAGAATGAAGGAAATATCATGCAAAAGGTTTGACCATTCTATTACTTTCATGTCAACAGTTTTGAGCTTTGCAATTACTGGACTTCATAGTGAACCATCCTATATTGATAATTGAAGACAGTTCTTCGCAAAATTCGAAAACATGTTCAATAAACTTAGGTACTAGATCTTTGCAACTGCGCACTAACGCCACTCACAAACGTGATATGTTTATCACTCGACTCAATATCAAATCTAGATCCTAGGTTTCAAGGCGTCGGCCTCAATAGCATATATTCGTGTTACGACAAAATAAGACAAGGGCATAGTGCTTAGTAATCCGTAGAAGTGCTCGGGAGTACTTAGGGCACTTCGAGGCATTAAGCCTTTCGATGAAGTGCTTCAATTACTAAGCACTACTTAGTCTCCGACCTACACCAGAAAGCTCATAAAGCTGCCCATACTTGAGCTTTGGGTAATGGTGAGTCTACGGATTGGATACTATTGAAACAAATATCTTTAGAACCGCACATGGTGTGCAAGTGTCCTGAGCTGTAGTAAGAACCATTCACATGGCAGAGTCGATTCTGGATCCTCATGACGTAATAGCTTAAGCTCCTGAGAATATCGTTGGATTTATCAACATCATTGACGGCCTTCTTGGAATATGAATGTACAAGTTGAGTGAAGAACAATAGATCTTCGTGGTCGAAGCATAGGCGGAAAAAGGGGGCGGGGGCCAGGGAGGCTCGCCCTCCCCAGAACGCCCCCCCCAGAACGAATGTAAATTCGTAAAATCTAAAAATCACTGAATTTAAAAATTTGTCCGGACCTACTCAGAAAATTCCTATTTGAAATTTGAAATGTTATAGTTTTCATTTTTTTTAATCCAATCTAGCTCTTCAATGCTAGAAATTTTCGACTTGAACTAATCATTTGAAGTGTTTCATTCAAATTTTTTCTCAGGTACCCATGGCAACCCATGTAAATCATCTCATAGTTCCCAACGCAGGTTTAGGATTCGCTATTGGTATGGTGGACAGTTCTATGATGCCAGAACTGGGTTATCTCGTTGACATCAGGCACTCGGCAGTATATGGAAGTGTATATGCGATTGGAGACGTGGCTTTCTGTTTGGGATTTGCAATAGGTAAGCTATTAATCATTCAATGATTTACACATACTACAGTTCCCGAAACTCACTTATCGGCATTATTCTGGAGGTGGGTCGTCATTTTCAACAAGGAAAAGAACATAGAATGAACCATTTCACAACAATAAGTCATTTGAAAATATTGAACTCTAGAAGTAGATTCTGAAGCGATCCTAGACATTCATCTGCATCAAAAATACTATATATATATGTCATTTATTCAAATCAATGACATAAAATTTTTTCTATTATCACATAAGTGAAAGTAACTGGTTTCGACATACCTGTTTATACCTGGCAACCCAGTAGTAAAAAAGACAACCCTATGTCTGCACATTCTATCTACATGTTTCCCACATTCAAGTATAAAATTTTCTCATTATTTTATGAACAATTCCATGAATAATCAGTTTTCAGAATATAATTCAAAATAGTCTGTCCAGGATTTTTTTCGATAATTTTTAATATATTCTCTAAAAGACGAAATTTATTTAAAATAAGTTTTATTCTATTATCAGCTCGGCGACGGTCGATGTAGGTTCGGATCTTCTACTAATATATTGGGCTCACTGTTCTTACAGATAGAAAGATAAAACACAATAGGACAGACCCATAGGCGGAAATAGAATTTTTTTTTGGGGGTGGAAGCACAACTTAGGAATTCTTAGATAGGTTCGGACGAATTTTTGAATATAGTGATTTCTAGATGAATTTTTATTCGTTCTGGGGAAGGCACCGTGAAAATCTGTGGGGGGAGGCCCCCCCCTATTTCCGCCTATAACCAGACCTCCCCGTACTGAAAAAAGCAATACTTTTCGACGTGGCAATCCCGACTAACAACAATGTACCTGCTCGACAAACACGCAGAAAAAAAAAAAGGAAATACAAATATCTTGAAGAAGAAGACAGATATAAAAATCGTCTCTTCTGTCATTTCTTCTACAGGCTTTAGGTATACCTGAACAACTTTCAGAAAACTTGGGAAAGCTTCAATTGGATGGGAATATCTACAAGATCATGCAGAAAGCTGTGCTGCTGGGGACAGCAAGAACGGTAGGCAAAGACATTGAAAATGTGGAAAAACGTGTAAAAGTTCACTACCCGCTGGGACAGGAAGAACACAGCCCAGTGGCGTAGAGCAAAATTCGGAGGCCTCACCGCAAGATTTTTGACGTGGGCTCCCCCTCCATAGATCTATAATAATTATGATAAGTAGTCTCCCATGAAGTTTTTCAGAGAAAATGTGATAGAAATAACATATGATATATTAAATTAAAAAAATATCCATCCAAAATAATATAGATTCTTATATAAAAATATCCAGAAAGAAATAAATGTGATATGCTTGTTCAAACATTATTCAACAGAAATGTATCATTTTAAACTTTTCGAGGTCTAAACTTCTGGCCACTTCTTGTTCAGTGCTGAGTGGACTCAAGTCTGACAAACGTGTTTGCGACATTGAATTCCTAAGATAATTCTTGATTATCCTAAGCTTGGCAAGTGACCTTTCCGCTCTGGCAACGGTGATAGGAAGTTCAATAGAAAGAAATTATTGGGGCCCCGTTTAAAGCTTTTCATTTGGCTTGGGGGCCCCTTTAGTGCGAGGTCGGCGGGGCCTTCTGATACGCCACTGACACCACCATGGGTCCGGGCAGCTCATCGACTGTTTCGAACAATTTCTTCGAAGAATCCAGATGAGTCGATATTTAAAAAAGGTGAACCCACATATGTAATCTATCCGAGTTGCACGTAGCACGTAGAAAATCCGAGTTTAATGAAAGAAGATAGATCTCAATATCGTTTTAACGTGAATATGTGGACTGGAAATTTGAACGGAAGTCATAGGACCTTTTGAGTTGTCAGAGGTCTTAAATGCTGAAATTTATTTAGATTTTTTCAAAATCATTCGTCAAATTTACTGAAAGATGTGCCACTAAGCATTTCCAGAGACATATGGTAAAAAAAACTTTGATTTCTAATATCTATTGAAATATTCATTCAGAGAATATGGTTCTAATTTCATTAAAAAGTCCTCGATATTCTTGATATAATTATTGTAACACCCAAAAACTTTCAACTGCTGAGGTAGATTGTTAAATAATTTTATGCACATATGTTGTGGATGCTTCTCTGTTAGAGTTAGACGATGTACTGGATAAAGAAGATCTCTGGATCTCAAGGGGTATCTATTGACCTGAAAATCAAACCTTGATCTATTCTTGAACGAAAATTTCAAACACTCTAATATGTAAACTCCATACAATGTGAGTATATTATTCCTCTTAAGAACACCACGACACGAATCACGATAATCCATTTTGAACATAATTCTTAATATTTTTTTTTTAATTAGATATATTTTCTTCATTCTGGTACTGGCCCTCCAAAATATTATGCCATATCGAGCTACTGATTCCCAACTTGCGAAATAAACATTTCTATGGCAACTCTCTCCTACATCATTTGTCAAAACTCCCATACCGAAGCACAAAGAACTTAATTTCTTACCGAGCCGTTCAATGTGGTGTGTCCATTTCGAATATTGATCAATATAAACACCTTTTAATTTTGTGAACTGATCTAGAACAATTTCTTTATTTTCAAAATCCAGTTGATTGATTTTTTTTTTCTGTCTCTATCTGTAGAGAACGAAACTGCCGTTGTTTTGCTCTCATTAATGATGAGTTTATTCTTAGCTAACCAATCCTTAATGTGTTTGTCAATAGCAGATATTTCTGGATTACAACTCTTTGCTTCCTGTCTGTTAGGTAGGATTCCAACCAAAATAATGCATTTCCTCTAATTTTCTCGAGGTTTTCAATATGCCTGATCTTGATAGGCAGTCATAGGCTTTTGTGAGGTCAACAAAAAGGGCCAATGCTGAGTTGTCCTATATGGTCTAGTACCAACTTTGTGAACTCAAATGAAGCTCGCTGTGTAAATCTTCAACCATGTTGTGAGCTCGAAAAGATGTTACTGTCATTTATGAAATTAATTAGCCTTCTTCATACAACATGCTCAAATATTTTTGAAAAACTAGATAAAATGCTGGAACCATATTGGTTCCAGCAATATGGCTGCCCAGCTCAGCTTCAGTAAGAAAAATATCTAAATGAAGAATATCCTAGTTCATTAAAAAAACGACACGTTCTCCAGTAAATTTTACAAATTATTTTGTTACTTCGAATGAATTATGTAGATTCATGTCAGCACCTTTTCAAATGTTGATTCCTCCAGATTCTTGAAGGATTGGATTCATTGGGATTTTTAATTAGTTTATTAATAATAATAATAATAATAATAATGTCTTTATTTACCAACAAAAATATTACAACTAGAAAAAAAAAATACACCAGAAGTAAAATCACAGGGCGGAGTTCAGATGGTGATGAAGCGGTCATACACCCCTGCTCTTCCACTCAAACCCTGATGAAAAATATATTAACAGAACTGATTATACATCTCGAGACAAGAATGACAAAAAAAACAGTATGAAAAATTAAATGAACTTTTCAGATTTGAATTGGAACTTTTGGAAGTGTCATATAACGACAAAAAAAAAACAGATTACTGATTACTCAATCCGCACTGATCCCCATACACCAATCCCCAGACCCTAGCTCGTGCATTCATAGCACAGAAAAAAATAATTCGACTCATCTTCAACCTAAGACCTCGGGATTCTTGTAGACCAGTTTTCAAGGAATACAAGATTTTGACACTCCCCTGCATTTATATTCTGCACTGTATTTTATATATAAGAAAAAATTTAAAATTACAAGCCAAATGTTCTGATTTTCACCGATATGATACCAGACATAGTAACATCTTGTGTATACCAAGGCATAACACTACTAAATACGAATCCTCACCATCTTTCACAGGCTTGAAACTTTATAACAAATTGCCGAACAAGTTGAAAAATCTGAATGATAAACAGTTCAAGAATGAAATAAAGTCACTTCTTCTTGAAGAGTGCTTTTATAGCACAAGTGAATATTTTTTGTACAATTTCTAATTTATTTCTCTGTAAATTACTTTTCTTTTTTTTTTTTTCACTATGTGTATACTTTTGAATTTTGTATTGAACGTATCCTATACATTTTTGTAATGTCTGTAAGGATGAAATAAATGTTTATGTTTTATGTTTTTTGAAGGATGATACAGACAGACTTACAAAAGAATTACTAATAAATCTATTATAAAACCTATAGATGGAAAAACTAAAAGATCTTTCGAATAGTGACAACCTATGAGGAGGAGGGGATATAAGTCCTCTACTACGTGTGTTTAGATCATGCACGTCAGACCTGAATGTTATCTTTCGATACAGATACGATGGTTTTCTAGATAATATAATACGGTGGTAACAAACTAAGGCTGCCACCAAAAACCTGTTACGCATGTTCAACCACCTGACATCCACCAATTTATGGCTTATACGATCAAACTTTCGAATTCCAAAAATAAATCTCAAGCAAGAATTCTGAATTTTTTGGATCGAGTTCAAAGTCACCTGATCCAAACAAGAAAAAAATACCTGAGAGCAATAATTGAAGTTGGACAATACCAAAGAGTCGCAGACAGCCCTCTTTAACTCAAATGGCAAAACAGTGCGGTGAGGATAGATCAGCCTCAAGGCATACAGTGATCGCTTGATGCAGCCTGCGATATGCAACCTATAACGGAAAGAATTGTCCATTATCAGACCCAAGTTACGAACACTCTTTACAATAGGAATCTCATCACCACCGATGAAAAAGTGGATCACCTCACCTAACCCATCGCATACAGACTGATTGCCGAAAAGTATCGCACAAGATTTATTGGGGTTGATCGATAGGTTGTGTTGCTCAGATATCTCCTGGATGGTCGCAAGATCATGATTCAACTTTCTAACCCCTTCGTCAACATCACCAGCATCAAAACCAAGATAGAACTGATAATGATAATAATGAATAAAACTGTAGGTATATCAATCAGTTCAACAAGCTCAGCGTTTTCAAAGTATATATTTACTGAATAGAATAAACGTTACGCACTCACATTACTAGTTGCAGTACACCAGTTACGGCTACGCGCTACACTTACAGAGAGAAATATCAAGGAAGGGTGGTCACAGATATAGGGGTGAGTTGGATAGTACCGAGCCCCTGAAGACTTGGACCTACAATTAGAAAACCATTAAATATTAGAATAAACAAAATTTAGTAATAAGAAAGTCATTTATTATTATTTTTATTATTATTAGAACTCTTTATTGCATAAAGTTTATATAACAGCTTTATCAACAATGTGCAATAGGCGAGCATATCGCGAAGCGATGTCTTCCTGCCAGCCTTATCACAATATGTATTTCATCACTCATATAGTAGTATATAATTTGAATTCTATATTTCTATACAAACTAAAGAAAAATTTTCACAAAAAAATAATAAATAAATAAATTACTACTGATTGAAAATGGACGAGGAGAGGGTGATAATGGTAAGAGGGACGGGAAAAAAGAGAGGAGTGATATATCTGAAGAACAGCCTCAAAAAGAAATAAAATGAATGAATAAAACCTCTTAAGGCTGTGCTTGAATTAATAGAGAGACGGCCCTTGGACTATTTCTGTTGGAACACGATTCCAGGACTGTGGAAATCTCACTGAAAAGCTATTGTGGGAAAAATTTGTAAGATGCGCAGGTATTGGCAAAGTGAGATTGCCAAGTGCCCTAGTTTGACGAACGCTGTATCCGAGAAGCCATAAATTACAATGCAGATACGTAGGACCAACAAACACTCTTAAAAGTATGAACATTAACCAACTCATCAAACGCGAAACCAAAGAGCTTGCTTGAAGGATACCAGGTTGCGACCAGGAACACTGCAGCTCATGATGCAAGGCAAAGAAAGGCCAGAGATACGCAGGCCTATAGAGAACTGAATAAGAAAATACACAAAAAAGTGAGAAAATGCATCAGAATGTACAACACTAGAATTATAGAAAACAAAATAGAAGACAATTGAAATAAGCGGGTTTTAAGGTCAAAACTATCCCAGGGTAAACAATTGATTAACAAAATGAACGACCAACGCGGAAATGTAATATCAGTTAACCAAGATATTGTCGAACACATCACGACATTCTACACAACTCTCTACACATCTGTCGAACCTGTCCCACTAATTGGGCGTGTTACTATTCGCAACGTGGGTTATAGGAATATTCCAAAGAAGAAATAAGGACAGCACTAAAGGAAACGAAGAACAGGAAATATCCTGGTGAAGACAGAATCACATGCGAGATTATGAAACAGGGAGAATAAGTAATAATACGAGTATATTCTTAGTATTTCCCTTTTTTTTTGTAGGTAAGGAATACCGTTTGAACATTATTTTCGTAATTTCACTCATTTGTTCTTATGAAATTTTATTACCAATTTCATTCATTCAGTGCCAATAGAATCCAGGAATATGAGATGCCGAAATAAAACAGATAGCGTCACATATTTGAAATGAATTCGCCTTTTTTTACCATTCGGTTAAAAAAATTCAACAAAAAATAATCGACTTCGAATACGAAATTCCAAAACAAACAAGCACTGAGAAAAAAAAATACTTGCGTTTTCACGACACAAAAAAGCTAGTTAGGTACCCACCAAATTCGAATCTAAATCAACACATACCTATGAATATCAAACAATAAGCAAAATATTTTCTAGAGGTTCCCTAAGTAAAATAAAATGAAAAAGATAAAACAATAGTTTTATGTACTCGCACAATTAGTGATATTTTTGTAGTCAACCAACTGGGTATGTAGGTACTTCTACTCACAAATCTGTCTTGGCTGACATCGACTCCAGAAATAACAATAATTGTGAGTACATTATTTCTGATAGAAACCATCATCAGAACCTTGATCAGGATTGAACCAAATTGAAATGGGATCAAACTGCAAGCACCAGCTTTCAAATAAAAAAAAATATATCAAATTCGATTCACCCATTCAAAAATTAAGAATGCATACAGATAAATTGATAATCAACTCTTTCTTTTAAGTCGGAAAATAATGAATCATTGTTTTCGTCACCGTATTACGTACGTTGGAAAGCCAGAATGAGTTGAATGTTGGGATTATTATTAGTCAATCTTTGATCTAATTAAATTCGGTGTCCAAAAGCAGGTCGATGGTATTGTTATGATTTAAATATGCATTTAGGAATGGACCGAACCAGTTAAGTGAGAAAGTAGGAAGTGAATTCCTTATCTTGGTATACCAACCAGCCGCGAATTGTATCCATTAAAAAAATAACATTGCATAAACTGATCCATATAATCGTGGAGCGATTGGTATAATGAAGAAGTTAATTTCAATCAGGTTTTTATGCGTTCTAGTTCATTTTCGACGTGATTCACGGTTACCTTTCTGGATTTATACACATTTTCAGAAATCGATGTTGAAATGCAGGATACTCACTGTAGGAGTACTAACACATGATGAATATCATGATTTAGTTTATAAACTTCCCTGAGGGTTACACTCTTCTTATCATTTCCCAATATTTCAATTGACAAATATTATTTTTCTCAAAAAAAAAAAAATTAACCCGTAATTGAATTCCTTCTACAAATTTCGGATGGGTTAGCAAAATATTGAATGTATTTACCCCTAGAATTACCTGAACTTTCAACAACTTCATCTCGACTGGCTGAGGGGTAATAAGTGTCCCCATACATTTTTTCAGAAATGTAAACTGATTTGTTTCAACACCTTGATCTCAAAATTTTTGTGAAGAATGCACTTGAATGCATAAACACCCAGAACATTGGAGAATTTCGGCCGTCGTCGTGGATTAGCTCTCGACGTCTCGCCAGCTCGAGTGTCTGGCAACTTCAGGAGTTATATTGCAGGAGATGTTTTCCCTGAATTGAGCTGCTTGAGTAGGCGAAACGTCGCGAACTAATCCACGATGACGGCCGAAAGCTTCGAAAGACCAGGTGACATTGAACGATGACCACAAAAGCCTCAATCAACATATATTGAATGTTGAAAATGGCTACCATTAACTTGGATGCATTTTTTTTTTATACATTTTCTCTTCGACGTTTGCACCCAAAAATATTTTGAACTGATGAATTAATCTCTTATGATAAACATCACCCAGATATTCTCATACAACCCGTCAGAAATGCCCAGGTGCTCTTTTATGCATGAAATGCATATTCAGTCTAGTTGAGCAAGAAATATCATCCATCAAGTCTGGTAAAACAAACAAAATTTGAACGATTTGGCTTTACATAAAGCCTGATCAATGAGTCATTTATAATTCCCATACAGACAATTTAGAAGAATTTTTCAGATGGAAGAACTCTTTCAGGAAACGCTTTCTCCATAAAATCATCTGACGCACTCGAGGTTCCATCAGCTTTTCCACACATAAACAAAATATCAGCACGGAAAATTAAATCAAATAGGTATCGCTTCATTCTAATAAATTATAATTTTTGAGACAGAGAAATAAGTACACAGAACACACAATTTTGATATTGATAATGTCAAAGTGAAAGTCAATTATAAGTAATAATATTTTTTCTTTATTTCAGTATCGTAATAAGTTCATAACAGTACTAAAAGTAGTGCTGTAATGAAACTCATCAAATCAATTCAAATTCCGTGATCTGTCAAATTTCGTAAGTCACACCAACTGCCAAGCTGCAATACAAAAGTCACTAATCTGAATTTTCATTTGAATTTCGAGAGTATTTCACGAAACTTGACTGAAATAGAGAAAATATTCAATTCCAACACTTATGTTTTCGAAAATTCGCTCCTCTCGCTCGTTTTCGTGTTGTAATAGGAGCTCATTCTTCAACTTGTTTTAGAATATACTATTGAGATAAGCACTCACAAAATCACTTTAATCTCGAGAAAAATGCTCTGTTACGCTGTTATCTTTGGAATGAAGGGTATCTTTTCTGTTGGAAAATGTTAGAAGGGTCTATTTCTTCGCTTAAAATTAAAGTCACTTGGACCAATATTGAAGGTAATTTTATGAAGGTCGCGCTATTATTTCTGCCATTGATGAGATTCAGTCAAATTTTGTGTCACCAGAAGATTCAGTTATCTCAAAAACCTCCAAGTACTGATGGAATTTGGTGGTCATCTTGAAAAGGCTTCAGCAAAAGTGGAATATATTTTACGTCCTTGGTTTATATGACCTTTTCGTCATATAATAAATATATAGACATTCTGTCTAGGGTCAAAAGTGAAAATACAAAAGTGAATTTCGTTCATCGTCCCTTCGTTTATTAAAAGTTCATATTCAATAGTGGCTAAAGATCTAAACTTGAACGAATTTCAATCGTAATCGTTGGTTGAAAGTTGGTTATCCAAATTCACACTCTTTCAAGAATAAGAAGATGAGAAGAATACGATGCTGAAGTCAATATAATATATTATATACCTTTTCAACTTCAAATTTCACATTCAAATTGGGATCAGATAATTTCAAAATGAGAATGAGCAATTTCAAATTAGTAAACATAATCGAATTGGGAATAGAATAAACACATTCAAAAAAGGACTAAACAATCTCATATTGGGAAATGACATGTCTTTTTTTATAGAGAATTGTAACGAGACTTTCATAAATAAAATTTGCTACAATCTTCGAAAGTTCGAAGTGTTATTTCTCTTTCTATTGTGAGGTAACAAGTTTTTGAATGGATTTGGTCTTTGATCAATTTGTGCACAAGTGTCACTCAGTGGTCTTTCTTCTATCATGTATTAAAAATTTTTTATAGATTTTTGATCCAGACATTGGAAGAGAAAATCTTAAATAAAATTCAGAAGATTGCAGAGTATTGATTCCCACATTTTTCAACGAAATTGTTCAAAAATTTATATACACCTCTGCATTTTTTCCCCATTTCGATTCTCAGTTACTTCAGAACACAATTCTCTCGAAATATGAAGTAAAAATCCTTTTTTCCATATGAAATAGTTTAGTGTCAATACGAATTTGTTTTATTCCAATTTGATTGTGATAACCATTTTGAAATTATTTAGTCCCATTTTGAATGTGTCTATTCCCTATTTGATTGTGTTTACCATTTTGAAATTGTTTAATCATAATTTGAATGTGATTAGTCTCAATTTGAAGTTGAAAAGGTATAGCATGTACCTACAGGATAATCACTAAAACTGACTCACCACTAACCTTGAGTATATTTATAGTTATTAGTTATAGTATATTTATAGTTATTATCCAGTTTTGGAAATAATTATTCTTTTCGTCATATCAAAACCATACAATATGTCTTACCTCTTCCAACTTTTCTGTTACCTATTATGTGGTAGATTGTTCCGGCTGTACTCGTGGGAAATTGTGAGCAAATGAAACTATATATATAGGTAGCCATTTGAAAACGAAACAGACGAGATTACAGACGAAATAAATTTTTTCGATAGAAATGCTCGGACAGGTCGATTTCTGTTTCGAGGGGGACAACTTAAGATGTAGGTTACGGACGCATAGAGCTTCAACCCTTGCTACTACAACCCTCATCCCCAATTTTTGAATAGGGAAGATGGGGTTAGTGATACCTCATTTGAAAGGTTTTTCACAAAAAAACACTACAAGTGCCATGAAAACACCACTTCACTAGTCAAGAATATTTCGAGAACTAATGCATAAAATGAAAAAACAATTACTGTGCTGAAATCAGTATAAAAATACCTTTCAAATGAGGTATCACTCACCCCATCTTCCCTATTCAAAAATTGGGGGTGAGGGTTGTAGTAGCAAGGGTTGAAGCGCTATGCGTCCGTAACCTACATCTCAAGTTGTCCCCCTCGAAACAGAAATCGACCTGTCCGAGCATTTCTATCCAAAAAATTTATTTCGTCTGTAATCTTGTCTGTTTCGTTTTCAAATGGCCACCCTGTATTTCGAGAACTAATTCATAAAATGAAAAAACAATTACTGTGCTGAAATCAGTATAAAAATACCTTTCAAATAAGGTATCACTCACCCCATCTTCCCTATTCAAAAATTGGGGGTGAGGGTTGTAGTAGCAAGGGTTGAAGCGCTATGCGTCCGTAACCTACATCTTAAGTTGTCCCCCTCGAAACAGAAATCGACCTGTCCGAGCATTTCTATCGAAAAAATTTATTTCGTCTGTAATCTCGTCTGTTTCGTTTTCAAATGGACACCCTGTATATATATATATAGCATTCATCAGTTGACTCATATCTTCTGATTCTAATTTCGAACACAAAATAATCTCCATGAAGACAAAAGATTTCATTCAGTTCCCATACATTCATCAGTAACACAGGTAAAAATTCTCGATAATGTATGTTGTAAAGATGATAAAAATGAATGTCAATGTTTCATTTGCACCTCGGCAATCGAAACAAACATACAAATCAATAAATGAAAATCGTTTTTTACTTCAAATGGTTTGGCATATTTTGGCCAACATGCCATCATCAGCAGACAAAACAGTAAAACACGACTCAGGTTACATTATTTTTACTCACTCAAAAAGAATTTTTAATTGGTCTGCATGAGTTAATATTATGAAAAGCAATTATTTCAGCTGCATAATCGACATTAAAACCAAGGCATGAGATGAACATTGAAATCTTAATATATAAAACTAAGTCGGCCATTTTGTTGGTTACACCGTTCATAACTCAAGATTGGATGAAGTGTTTGTTATGAAAGATCGAAGTTTCTGTGAATGGTAAATTGCGTGCCAACTTTCGTGCCGAAGTGCACTTCGGCACGCGAGTTGATTGTGAATGCCCCTTAAGTCCTTCCTTCTCTTATGTATATTGCCTCGGATTTCTTTAGAAAAGTCACGTGACAAAGAGAACAACTGTCAATTATTTGAATTCGAAGTCATTATTGCCGGCAATATGGAAATGTTTGAAAACTACAAGAAATATGATATGTTAAAATGTTTTATTTTAGCGGCAATAATGACTTCGAATTGACAGTTGTTCTGAACAGAGATAAAACCACGGAGGATTGAATCAAGTATTCAATGGCAAAGTAATAATGACACCATGCGAAGAAATATAGTATTCTGTGATTCATTCTACTTAATAATCAATATTTGAAATTTCACATACAAACTATATTTTTCATGATATCTGAATGAATGTGGGGGCGATATATGATGTATGATATATTTCTGAAACGGAAAAAAAATGGAGATTCTTTCTAAGCCATTTCAAACTATTGTTTTTGTAAGAAAAAACACAACTTTATGTTATAGCTCAGCAAGGAAACCTATTGGCAAAAAACAAAGTACGCTACTGGATTGCTATGAAAAAAGTGCCTGTATAATGTATTCATTTCAAAATCGTAGCACAAACAAAAACGGAGATAATGGCCAAAGTTGAAATCGCCCAAACAAAATAAGATAGAGGAATGCAGTTGATGGATGGCATTATCAGTTTCTCTAAAAAAGACCACCGTAACGTGTCATTCATTTTCCTCTCTCACGGTTAAAAAATTGTACTTTTTTTTATTTCACCTGATATATTTCCTTCTTAAAAAACCAATGGTTAGTAAAACTTTATTCATCTCTAAGGCAGGTTTGCCGGGTCAGCTAGCTTATCTAATTGCCACAATTGGTCCCGTCACCAGATCCCTTACGCTCTTTAGTTTCTGGGATAGGAAATGATTCTAAACACTTCTTGGCCAACATTCAAAAATTTAACAGCTGTTCTCAGAGGAAGTCGTTTGGCGAAACACATATTGTACAGGACAATTTTATGTCCACTTTCAAGGTATTATACCATAATCTTTTATTATAATATTGAAGTTGCTTTTTTATTTATCGATTAAGGCAGTACGAAGTCTGCTGGGTCAGCTAGTGACAATATATAAATAGGAATCATTGTCGATCTGTTCGACCATGAACAAGACAATTCTTCCTATTGAACCAGACAAGCATCATGAAACCCCAACAAAATGGCACATTTTCCAACTCTCTTCACATGAAGATAGCTTACTTATTCATGTTAATTTTTACCGACGTGTCGCCCGCCAAATACATTTTCCGTCTGAGATAATGTTCGTATTTTCGTGACCCCCCTTTGTTTTGAAACTGGAAGAAATCTGATTCCCTTCATGAAAAAGTTGTTTACTGGTACAGGATATTACAAAATTGGGACGACTTGATTTGTTTGATGTGTGGATGTCGCTTAGTCAAGCACATTATAAAAAACATAGAAGAAGAAGAAAAGAAATTGCGCATTCATAGAAAGATAATTTCAGCTTTTTAAAAAAGGTGTACGAATTACATTCACAAGCGTAGTTTCATGATCGTTGATCTGGCGATTATTGCATAGCTAGCAATTTGAACAGACAAAAGTTGCGAACCAATATCAAAGGCAACTAAATCAAATGGAAATGAACCAGATCGTTGAACCCAAAAGTTAACAATCAAGCAAATTGTAATCCATAATTAACGAGTTGTTCACTTTTTTATGGGGTGCTTCAAAGTTGAGAGAAATTTGAACGGTGAATACAGATCATCAAAGCACTTCTAGTTACACCACTTTTAATATCTAAATCGGCTTTTATTACAGAGATATAATCCCCGAGAGATTATCAATTTCTTAAATTTTTTCTCGCTTTATAATTCTAGAATTCGTAGATTTTCGTGATCTCCATTCTAGTTACAAAAAACCTGATTATGATGATATGATAATATGGGTTTTATTCCATAAGAAGCAATACATAGTTCTAACCTTGAATTCCTTCAAGAACTAAAATATTACGAAGAGAAAGAAATAAATAGCAAAGATTCTACATGGATTAGTTTTTATCATATAAATACAGTGAAGAAATAAGGAAAAAAAAACATTTCGAAATATAAATATGACTACCCTGATGATGACCAATTCTGCTCACTCACATCCGCTTTGTGAATATGAATCATCCGTATTAGAAACGAGGG
Organism: Hippodamia convergens; assembly: GCA_038502775.1. NCBI lineage: Eukaryota > Metazoa > Arthropoda > Insecta > Coleoptera > Coccinellidae > Hippodamia > Hippodamia convergens. The sequence continues at coordinate 36,199,824 of CM076609.1, forward strand.
CCGTATTCATAGTTCACCCTTGAGAGTAAGTGTGCGTTTAGATCGCCCTTAAGTACAGGTACATAAGGGCGATCGCAACTCTGATGTTCACGGGTAACTTATTCATGCAAGATGAAAATGACCGCCGAAATTGCTGTGAATTGAAAATTGGAGTAGTCAAGGTTCCCTCAACATGAATATTTTTGTTATGGACATTTGGACGGTATGTGATATCATTATATTCATCGAGAATATCGACAAGTTATACAAACAGAATATATTTTGAATTTTTTTCGAATTTCCAACAGGCTAATATTGAATTCAGACTTGGTTTGAATTCAATCATGGGGGGGCCGTGCCCCTTCCACCCTGAGATTTTGATCCCCTTCATGTTTTTGAGCAAAACCGAATACTGATTTTGCCTGCGCCTCATCAAATCATTATTTGGCCTCCCCTGAGAAAAAATTGTGCAGGCACCCATGAATTCAATAATAGATTTGATTCATTATTGAAATGCGATTTACTATTTCAGTCTCTTCATTCTAAAAAAAAAATCTTTATATTGAACTTGCTTGATTTGATATTGTTGTTTATGATGGATCTTGGTGCAGAATGTAACTGAAATCAACATCTCACATTAATTTCATTCTGTATCATATTATGTTTTCTGGTCATAGTCATTTCATACATAAATCCACTCAGAAGTGTATGAAAATAAACTAATTTCATAATTTCAATATGTTGTATGTATGTATTTCCAATTTCCATGCATTCTGAGTTTCTGTGAAACCCCTCATAAGCTACTTGAAGCTGATATGTATGTTATGTTGTTGAATAATTCTCCCTCTGCAATTATTTCACTTTTTTTTTTCAAAAGTCATTGAGTTTTTCTTCTTCCTCGGAGAAAAATATAAAACCTCATTAATTTACTTGACACGTGTACTTCACTGAAATCCATACAAACCTTCATGCGAAGGAAGGAATAATATAATCACTGTTTTCCAGGGCCAGCTATGAGTGGAACTCTCGTGAAAAACATCGGCTTCGAATGGATGCTATTCGGAATTGCGATATTGGATTTCATGTATGCTCCACTGCTGTTTAGTTTGAAAAGTCCACCGACCAAAGAGGAGAAAAAGGTATGTGCCTATTTGATGGAGGATATTATTCGTAAATCTCTCTCATAATGATAATTTTTCATAAGTAGAGAAACAAAACAACTACAAAGCCAAAATTGAATTGAATTAACACGCATCAAATTTTTCTACTTTTTACAACTGTAGTATGTCTATTTTGGGTTTTTCAGAAACGTTTTATGAATAGTTCAGTTTGGACACCTTTCCTTTTGGCTCTTTATTCAACCAGATTGGTTGTAATTCTCTGCATATGCTCGAAAATGATTAACGATAATCTCTTATTATCGATCGATTTACATGAATAGAAAGGGATTCATTTTTCTGTCAAATGAATTATTGTTCATATGAATTATATTATTATTGTTGAATCCATATTATATTCATGTTCAAAGTTAGGTCATTTTATCTGGTTATTCCAGAATTAAAAAAAATAGATTTCAGTATCCATTTCATGCCATGCAAGAGAAAACTCAAGCTAGAATGCTCGTTGAGAGTTTTTCCCCTTCGTCCTCTAACTATTAAGAAGCGATTTATCAGTTGAAGAACAGATTTGGCAGAAACGAAGTTTTGATCAAGGTTTACGTGATAGAATTACTCGATTTGGTCCTTAATGAACAAAACTCCGATTTTCAAAACATAAACCTTTTTATCTATTTTATATGATAAATTGGAAACTTTGGAAGTTTTGGAGTGTTCAGAAATAAACATGAGCTTTGCCCCTCTGGAAGATTCTGCTTTACCAATTGATTTCATCGAAATTTGGGAAAACGTACCGTACTGAGTAAAAATAATAATGATTCACACATTCCATCCGATTTTACATTCAGAAAAGAAAATGTTTCTTGGAGTAGATCTAAATAACAAACTCTTAATGCTAGTAACTCTCAATTCGAAACAAAAATGTTTATGTTACAAATAGTTAATTACGAGCAGGGACGGGCCGAAGCCAAATTTTTGGGGGGAAAACCGTAAAAAAATTTCCAACTGTGCTTTGAACTGAAATGAAAACGAAGGATATCGAATGGTGTTATAACATTATAGATAATTATGGTATAATATTTAACTCCCGTCCTGAAGACGGGATCACCTTTTTTTTCAACTCCCTGTATGTATACAGTAGAATCCGCTTAAAATGACATCGAGGGGAAATGATAAATACGTCATAATAACCGGAAGTCACATAAAGCAGAATTTCAGCAAAATTGATATTTTTCTTGGATTCAGTTTGAGAAAAGAACGATAACTTTAGATTTTGCTTTATTGAAAAAAAAATAACTTCTCTTATAAAAAAACTAAATATAAAGAACTTTTTCATTTTTAAGAAAAATAATCTGAAATTTTAGTTTGCGTTTGTTTTTTTTTCGACTTGTTATAACAGCTTCTTACACCATTGTACAACTTAGAATGGATGTCATTTTATCCACAAAACACCAATAATCTCTTCAAGGATCTGTATTATACTAAAAAGCTTGTCGGCATGCGTATATCTCATATCGTATCAAACCTCATCGCATTAAAAAGGGTAGGGTGGCTTGAGAAAACGATCGAGCGGTCACTATAACCGGAAAAATTTTCGAAAAGTCATGTTGTTGTATCTGAAATCATGTCATTGTAAGCGACATGTCATTATAAGCGAAGTCATTAAATCCGGACTCTATTGTAAGGAGTTTTGAATGAAACCAAACTTAACACTGCATTTGCGTCATTATAAGCGATTGGTCAGTATAGCCGGCGTCATAATAAACGGATTCTACTGTATATGAAATGATCGACTTATTGAGAGATTTTTATATGGTACCGAATTAAAATATAATTCGATTTCAAGGATCAACACGAAGGACATATGAAAACCAGGGATGCTAGTTTTGATAATATCAGAACGCCGCCATACAATAAAGTAATCAAACTCACCTTGCATAATTTCAATTTAAACCCTTTCCCTTGGACGTTTCTCTTTAGGCATGAATTTCCATTTCCAAGGAAGTGTTCCCTTCACAAAAAAAAAAAATATTTGCACTACCGCAGAAAGATGATACATTTCTTATAACAGAGTGAATTACTAAATTCATTTAAATTCAATAGATGTGTTATTCAACCTTGATTTCATTATCCATTATGTATTCAATCTCCACTAAGATTTCCACCTTCTTGGGCATGCTTTAACCCGTTAAAACCTACAATGATGTCATAGTCGGACAATCACAAGGACAATCTTTCAAAATAGATGATAAAACTGTTATTTTTTCAGTCACTCATCCTGGGAGAAAAATCATCAGTTCGATACGTCACATATCAGAACGAAGAAGACGACGAAGAGTGAAAAAGCTGAAAAATGTTTTTAACTGGATTTATCAGTTCCTCCTGAAAAAGTCGGATTCAAGGACTTGACTAATCAGATTTGTCTATTTGTAAATTTGATTGATATAAAATATGTAACATATTATTATCGTACAAAAAAGTGTGGAGTTCTTCAAGATCACGATAAAGACGAAATTGTCGATGGAAGTGTTATCCCTATCAAAATTCAAAATTTTTTCCAGGGTTCCTCGCTAGGGATTTTGTGAATGGCTGCACTGAATCCTTTCCAAATTGTTGGAGGCGAGGCAATAAGATGCCCTGACATTTTTTGGCGTGAAGAGAGTTCGAAATGATGTCATTGAATTTCAAAAACACTTCCATCAAAGCCTGGTCAATGATTGCAAAATAATTTATATCATAAACGATATAAAAAATGTGTTATTTTCATTTGTAGCTGATTTGCGAAAGGTATAAGTGTAATCTAGCAAATAAAATGGCTGAAACTTTATATAAGAGAATTGCTGAGCCAATCAAAAAGATTTTTCTTGGGCGAGCCTGGTGAGCAGGGGTTTTCGAATCCCACAAACTAATAATGGGACCTTAATGTTGCTTATAACATAATATTCTAGCATGTATACAATTGTAAATCTGACATGTAAAATTATATTGATGGATCACACGACGAAAAGACATTATGATAAAGCAATGTGTCGTATTTAACGAAATATTTACCCAACTTCAAGTGAGCGATAGACTCCTTAGAAGATTATTGTGAAGAGACAATAATCATCTCTTGTTCCCATTTTCGAAAGCCCACACCTGAAATTTTATTCAAAGCTGGTAAGGGTCCGAACAACAAAAGTACTCAAGTTTCTAAATGTATGACGCCATATCTTTCTGCTAAGTGGAGTGGCCATTAGTGGTACATTTTCTAGAACTAAGATTAGAGTACATGTTGCGATATGTTAGTTATATCATAACACTCTTTGATGGATATATGTTTGATGTGTATATTATATTCTATAAGATTTGTGGTGCAATAAATGGATCATACTCTGACTTGTACTCTTCTTTCAAGCTGAAATTCTTTTTCTATCAAAATTCATTTCCAACCGGAAGATGTTGGAGCAAGAATAGGTACTAGAGAGTAGGCTGTATGCTCAAGTTTCTCACATTATTTTTCCTCCGAAAAAATTTCGATGATATAATATCATTCATGCTCATCCCAAGATAAGCAGAGAAATTCTCATCATCCTTCTAAGAAAAAATTAGTTAACACCCTTCAACACAATATTAAGTAGAGAACGATCAAAAAAATGTCATAAGTTCACAAGTGCAGCCAATATTCTGAAGTACATAATCGCATGTCTTCCGAAAATGATTGTTCATTGGCATCGTTTTTTAACGTAGACTGTAAACTGGATCGACAGGTGTTTTTATGTAATCTGAATTTCCTGATTATGTTCATCGAAAATCACGAAAATATCCATAACGAACCTGTATTTGCCCACTGCACAAAATGTGGACGAAAGTGTTTTCAGTCAGGTTTATGTAATATGTGGTATAATAACTGACGCGAAATATTGGGCATTGTGCAACTTTCTCTTAGACAAGGGCATGAAAAAGAAAAGAAATGTAAACCAATCAGCATTCGTTTATTATAAAGGAGTAAATATACTCGATCGATATCATTTCAGCTGTGAGTGTTGTGCACACTGGGTATAATCAATATGATTGGATCAATGACAGTGAGTACTTATTTTGTTTAAAAAAATGTGTTTGGAGACTCTGCGTTCTATCTGTACGTACAAATGGTACTTGAATATTTTCTGTGCAAGTGGTTCTTGAGTGACACCGCGAAATATTTCGATTCTGCATCCTAAAAAAAAATTTTTTCGCTACTTCGAATAGATCTTCCAAACCTTAAATAAGAAGTAGAAAAATTATCCACCCAAGTAATGCTCCAAACGTTATTCTTGATTACAACAGAAAATCATTGGACCTATCGCGAATCGGGGATGAGCCATGCGATCATATTCTCAATCAATATGGAGTATGAATTTGGAATAATGTGAGATAGGTAATAGGTATCGACAGTTTTTAGTCCCAAATTTTATGCAGTAAAGTAAGGAATTTTCTTTCATTTTCATGAGCCTTATATTTCTTATCCCATAGAGATTGGAAAAATTTCCTGAAACACTTCGAATGATTTTGTTTGAAGGACATCCATTGAGGAAGCGCTTCATTTCCTCGAAATTGAATAGGGAAGCAGGGTTGAGCGTTACTCAATTCTAAAGATCTTGAAAGCCTCTTTACGACAGTGCATAAAGAAACTCAATTTTAATGAATCGTTTTTGCAAAAGCTCAAATGAGATACCCTGAATATTTTGGATATTTTTACAATGTATGAGCCCTTTTTACATTCATTCACAATTCGTTGGCGTAATTCGTAAAATTTTCAGACTGAATCACAAAAATTTGAGTAAATAATTTGAATTTTGGCGAAAATGGTTCATCAAAATTACGTTTTTCATACACGTCTTTTCAAATGAAGTATCACTTAACCCTTCTCCTGTATTGAATTTTGAGGGGTTGAAGCTCCCCCTCTTAGCGGTTTGCCCGTTCAAACCTCAAATATATGTCAACAGATATCCGCCGAACGAAATCATTCGACGTGATTTGGGAAATTTCTCCAATCACCATGAGATAAGAAATATACGTGATTGATCGTCCAAGAACAAACACCCCGTATAGTAATGTCGTTCTTGTTATCCACACCATACCACAACTTAATTAAGGAGTTGGCTATTACTTTGACCGTGAATACTTTTCTTTTCAAAATTCAGGAAAAATTTTTAGTTCTGATTTAGAGAAAAATAAGCCTCTCAAGCCTCATCAAATCATGAAAAACAAATCTTAGCCATGTTCGACCAAAAAAATAGTGCTTGTTCTTGAATGAATACCCTTAGGTGTAGAATACTTTAGTCGAATTCTATATCGGTAGAATGGTAGAAACGGACAGCTCTTCTCTATTTAGCATTGCTACAGGCCAATATCAATTGGTATCAATGAATATTTTTTTAACGAGCAGAACTAGAAAATCTTTAACAAATAAACCACACCTCCCAATGAATTAAGCAATTATATAATCAAATTGTGTACCTTCATCTAATCTATAGCAATCTGAACTAAACGGTGAAAGTGGAACAGCTACATTCCACGTCTTTCAACGAACGTAATCACATAATTACTCTGAAATATTGGTTCATTCATTCGAATGAGATCTTAAACAAGGAGTGCTACACCAGCATCTTCCCGAATACTGCACTCGCTAATTCGTCATTTACTGCCGTAATTTTTCAAGTGAAAACATTATTTTTTTTTTAATAAAGCTGTTGGTGTGCCCAATTGCGTCTAGTGAACACAAATTTCATATGAATCTGGGCGAATTCATATTTCCATCAATTTTTGAGATATGTGTATGAAAATTTTTATTTTTCACTTGTTTACTACACTTTAGATATATGGTTACAATACCTACACCCATAACTCTCTACGCCTCATGAGCAGGCGTTATGGATAATAATGGCTGCTTATTGTTTGTTCAAGAAAAAATTAAGCAACCTAGATCTAAATTATTCATTTGGGAAAATTATGATTCAAATTCAAACGACAACTCGACAAATAACAAACTGAGTCTCACGTAATTGATATTAAAAGTGAAATTATCCAGAAAAATTATAGGACTGGAAAATTTTACCACTAGCAATTGGTATTTCTTTTATAAGAAAACCGTTAGGCAAATCATTATTCTGATACCGAATTCTCATTGTTGACGCTTTTTTTTAAAGAAAATGATAAATGATTTGTTCCACGTGACCCTCCTTCACAAATGAACTCTTCTATTTTTCATACGATGCACTCTATCTATCAGGATACATGTAGGTGAACATGTTTCAAAATATGTTATATCTTTGTCTTTTATTTTTTTGAATACATTACATTGGTCGACAAAAAAGTTTTTTCTCATATAACCCAAAACTGAATAGCATATTATGGTAGAATGGAAGTATCAAATGAAAAAATGAGAAAAAATACAACATTTAGTGGTACAAAATCGGATGTCTTTTTAACCGTATATATGGACTTTATTTAGTTTCACACCAATTAAACGTACTCTACATTTAATAAAATTTCAAAATATCAACTAACAATACAAATTAATTTAATATTTTCCTCTCATGAGGGGTGATAAATATCTTTTCTCTTCGAAAAACAGCAGTAATCACCTATCTTGGGTGTATCAAATTGTCCTTGATAGCGAATTTCCACTGTTTTTATATCTTGGTGGAATCTTTCACCCTGCTCGTCAAAGAAAGCTCCCAAATTTTCAGGATAAAAGGACAAATTTGAATGGAGAATATTAATTTTTTAAAGACATTCGAGCATCGAGCAATTTGTAGGCATCTAACGGGTCGGTGTTGGTAGTTTGCATTCATATCTTTGCAAAAAATCCTCTCACAGCACTAACAAATGACTTCCATGCTCTGAGTTCCTGCCTTGTAAGCTTCTGTGTGAAATTAACGTAGTCCAGCAATTTCTTGGTTTGCTATCCACTAAAAATGCCTTAAATGCCTTCCTCTTATTATGCATCACTCAACTAGGATAAGACTTCTTTAAATATCTGAATCCTTCACCATCTTTATTCATGGCATTCATCAGCCCAAGTTTGAAGTGAAGAAGAAGCAGAAGGATATTTTTGGGTTCTGTAAAAGGTCTGAACTTGACATTGTGAGATCCCTGTTGAAATTCACATCTTTCTGACCAAATGTTTGTTATATAATGCTGATTTACTCCACGAATGTCCCATAGACAAAGAAAACAGCAATATTTTGTAAATACTCCCTGAAGTCAAAGTTAAATTCTTATAACTTTCAAGTCATCCCATGTCCACAGGGTGTCTCATAACAAGTGAATCAAATGATACACCACGATAGTAGACCATAGACTATCGGATGACACCAACATTAGTTCAGTGAATATGTTCCGTTTCCAAAATATTTAGAATTGTCTTATTGAGTTATTGAAAATGTTGGAAGCTTTCGGAATATTTTTTTTATTATTAGAATTTATTATTTATTATTATTTCCGTTTTGAAAATGAATATCTGCTTCATGTTACAAAAACATTCTTGACCAGTGTTATCGAGTACTTCATTCCCATTTGATAATTCATCAAAAAAGTTAGAGCATCACAAACAGCAAGAAGGAAAACGTTCTAATAGAATACGCTACGCCACAAGGCATCATTTTGATCTAGCTAGAAGAATAAATGGGTACTAGCAGATGAAATATCATGAAGTTTGTGAAATTTTCTATTCTCGTTCGTAGAGAAAAAGGGAGCATTTAATTTTCATCATAAAATTTATTATTGAGTTTGTTTTTAGCTTCAATCTATTCATATTCGAATATTTGTTTTAGAGAAACGGTCTCGGAGTCCTCGCACTCATCTCATGCTGTTTGTGTCAACACTATGGAAATCAACCCCAATATACCCAACCACAACAACAATACAACCCTCAATACATCCAAAACACACCCCCACCAGCACAGATTTTATCTCACAAGCAGGGACAAAACCACGATGGCAATTTCAAATACATCTTCACGTCTGACAATGGTTTAGCTCAAGGCGAAACTATCGCTCCCGATGGCTCAAGGAACGGTGCCTATTCCTATACTGACCCTACGGGCAAAAAAATCTCTGTTAAATACACCGCTGGTAAAGAAGGCTTCAGAATTCTGGAAGCTGATCACTTGCCAAAGGCCCCACAACCTATTGCCCCACTCCCAGCACAAAGAGCTCCAAGCTACCCTTCCCAACAGTACAACTTCGCTGGAGTACAAGATGACGGACAGTACAGACCCGAATTGTACGAAAAACCTAGCTACGTTGCTGCACCTGCCCCATATCAACAAAGAGCTTATTCTGCCCCGATCCCCCAAGGCATCCAAGGAAACAACATCAACGAAAGAGATTACAATGATGAACCTGGAAAGCCTCACAGTTTTGGAAATGGTTATGTTTTTGAATTTTCAGGGTAAATTTAATGCCTCTGAACTTTTCATTTCATAAGATTTCCTTTCTTCATTCTTCAACATTTGAATTACTTCTTTCGGTGACGAATTAGACTGATTCAAAAAAGAGTAATCATTAGAATTTCAATCGCAGGATTAAATCTGTTGAATAGATTCTAAAATCACTAGAAGAAGTGAGTTGTATGTTTATTTATTATGAATACTAGATAACATATAATTCTTATCATGTATTCAAAATATAGATAAATTATATGTTATTTTTTGATCAATGCATATGTATATCAACGAATTTTTATGTTTTCCAGTGAAAGTGTGTTGAAAAACTATGTTAATTCTTCTGTAAATCTGTTATACTTTGTTATTGCCCTGTTCCTTCTCTACAAAAAAGATGTTTGTTGCAAAACTTGCGTTTCATTTTCTCTCATGAATACAAGGTATTGTGAAAAATGTTTTTAATTCGAAAATTTTTATTTGTTGCAATTAATTATGTGCTTCTACAAAAAGCCAAAACAGAGTTAACCTTCCACTAGTCATCCATGGTGTCAGAGAACGGACTATTGAAGTGACCCTTGCGTCCTCGATTGTGATGGGGATAATGATTTGTACTTGAATCTATGTACCACTCTCGCCACTTCTTAGTGCATAGATGAATGTGATAGTTAAGATTTCGTAAGATGTCTCTGTATGTATCCCAAGTTATTGCGTTTTACGAATTCTGAGACTTGTATGACACTTCCGCCAATTTTGATGCTAGTGGTCTGAAAATTGCTATATATACAGGCTGTTTCAGAATAAGGTTCCGTAAATTCGGGACCTTAATTCCCAGATTATTTAGTGGTTAGGTCGTTGCATTGTTAATAATCGATACTTGATGAATGGTTCTTTTGTAGGTTAGTCGTCAATTTGTAAGATTTTGTGGACAGTTCATTCTGGTGTACAACACCTCAAGAACTTGATGATTTAATGATATAAAGTTCTTATGACCTTTGGGTCTTTGACGCACTGTTTCTGAGATTGAAATTGAAAGAAAAAATTGGTTTTATGAAATTATTTTCTACACCGTACACGATCTCTTCTTGCGTTTCGGCACGTTATGAGTACGCATTAAGACACATTTTTTTCGATACGAAACTATGTTTAATTTTCATCAGTGGCGTCCGTACAGAGATCTGTCCGAACAAATTTGGTGAAAAAATTGGTACGCCAATGATTTTTTTTTAATTTTAAATTACTTTAGTAATCACCACATGATTAACAGTAAGAATGGTCTCTCGAGTTTTTTACCTGCGTCGAATACTTCTGAGAAAAAATAAATAAAATGTAATTTTATCTAGGAAATTTACAAAATTCTTCGATTACTTCACAAAATTCAGAAAAGGTGTTTTATCGCGTACCTACTAAAACAGAAAAAAAATGTGTAAGTATGTATTTTCGAAAAACATTTTTGTTAATTTCAACACCCCGTTTCTCAGAAACAATGCTTCAGAGACCCATAGTCCATAGAAAGTTTAAATCATGAAATCATGTGAGGATTAAGATTCCTAATTAAGGGAACCTCATTCTGAAAATCGGTCGGCATTCGAAGCACATGCTGAATTTGCATTTAATTTTTTTTCTGAGAAAATATTCGTCGCAGGTAAAAAACTTAAGAGACAATTCTTACTGTGAATCATATGGTCACTACGAAAATAATTTAAAATTTGAAAAAAATCATTGGCGTACAAATTTTTTCACCGAATTTGCTCTGACAGAAATTTTGTACGGACTCCTTGTGAAAATTAAACATCGTTTAGTATCGGAAAAAATGTGTCTTAATGCGTACTCATAACGTGCCAAAACGCAAATAGACATCGTGTACGGTTTAGAAAATAATATCATAAACCCAATTTTTTTTTCAAATTTCAACACCCTGTATCTCCGAAACAGAGACCCATAGTTCATAGGAACTTCATATCATAAAATCATCTGAGGATTAAGATCCCGAATTTACGGAACCTCATTCTGAAACACCCTGTTTATATCGAGGACTGCACAGTTTCCACTGTAATAAATGGGGAAATTGGTAATTTCCTCATTAAAAATTCAATACTGAAACCTCTTAATACGGCACTGTATCCCAGGAATGCATATCGGTTCCACAGCTACGTATCATCAATCAATCAGCACGCATTAAAATAAAACCGTTCAGCGCAGTCTAACTACGAGACGCAAAGAAATCAATCTGTGACAAATATTAACTATTCACCCCGTCACGATAAATATTCGAAAACGGTCGTTTTCGAATAGTTTATTATAAATAAAAGTTGTGGATTTATTAGAGTTCATGATCCTCAAACTCATGAAAACTAACACTTCCACACTTAAGAAAAACATAAGAAGGTATTATTTATGATTATGGGTCAAAAAGGGTATCTAGAACCGTGGGACTTGAAAACGGCCAACTGGCATCATTTTTTTGATCCTCCCACAAAGAGGAAGAACCTTTAAAAAAGGAATCTTATTGGTAATGCCAACTTTTGAAGGGGGAAAGAAACACCCACAAGTAGAGGAATAGTTAATTTTTATCGTCAAGGGATAATCAGTACCGTTTGGGAAAAGGACCAAAAGGGGTTCATCGACGTACTCGCGGAGTTCGGCTCGCGGTTTATTTTTGGGAGTGAAATAGAAAATTTCACATTCAGTTTTAAGTCTCAAGCGAAGACTTGTAGATTTTGTATTGTAAAGTCACGTACTCGTCGGTAAATCACGAAACCGAAACGGAAGTGCGTGTAGGGAAGACGGTGCACGGAAGTTGATCAAAGAGGAAGGATCGTTTCGTGGATACCAGTGGAGAAAAGCCAAATTATAAGAAAGAGATCAAGGTCAGAATTTTCCAATTTTTTTTTTATGAGAATAGTCAAGTCCAAAAGATTGTCATCTCTCATCCCCTATCTGCTCACAACTTACATATCCTTAGTGTTAGGTTATTTTGGATTTTTTTGTAATTAAGTAACCCAGGGAACAGGGAAACTTACATTTTCTTCATTAATCTGAGGTACAAACGTAGGGATTACTTTGTTACCTCAGTATATTTTGTAGGTATTTTGGAAAATAGATTTTTTTTGTTAAGTTATTTCAATAGTTTCAATTATCCCTAAAACTCAGAACTCTCTGAAAGAAAAATAACACTAAGACCTTCTCATTTCTGCAGAAGGCCGTACCCACTCAAATTTTGTTTATTGGGTTGACATGAAGCCGCTCTCATACGTCAGCCCCCTTAACATCTAGAAAATCCTTTATGAACAAAGTCACTTTTTATACGAAAAGGACAATGCTCATATAAAAGGGCTCTATTATACCACTGTGCAATTTCCCGTTGTGATCATTGTATAATGATAGGATTCTTTATACAATGGTTGTGATGGCAGCTTCCAAATACGCCGCCATTGCAGCTTGAACCTAGGTAGGTAAAGGTATATATTTCTATTCTTCGTACATTGTTGATTTTGAACATGAATTGTGAATTACTTTCACTTGAAATAATTATATATAATAATGATATATATGATAATTATATAAATATACAGGGTGTACCAAGTTCGACGGCCTATTAGGCGTTTCTGGAGAACTGGACCTATTTGAAATCTGAAAATTGGGATTATATTATTGTTTGACATTATCTACCGCTCTAAAATATTCTTGGAGCCCGACCACTTTCAGTTATACAGGGAGTGAAAAAAAAATTTTCAAAAATCTGAAAATGTACAATATTTCCACATTCTTCGCCTTCAGAAACGTAAAAACAGTTTGTGCTTACGATATTCAGGTTAGAAATAACAAGCATAATACCGAATACACTTATCTCCCTTTTTTCTTCAGTTTTATCTCGATATTTTGGAAAGGATTTCGACGAATGCAACGATTTGAGTACGAATGTATTCAGTATTGCATACTCTATCAAATTCGAAAAAAAAATTAAAAAAAAATTTTGAAAAGTTTTTTTTCACTCCCTGTATAACTGAAAGTGGTCAGGCTCCAAAAATATTTTAGATCGGTAGATCATGTCAAACAATAATATAATCCCAATTTTCAGATTTCAAATAGGTCCAGTTCTCCAGAAACGCCAAATAGGCCGTCGAACTTGGTACACCCTGTATATATAATTATATATAATCATTATGGGGAAGAAATGAACAAAATTGAAGGATTTTGTCAAAAGCAGCGTACAAAAAGAATTGAAATCTAACGAAAAACATTTTCATGTAAAATATTGACAAGACGAGGACGTACTTATTTCAATCTAACATGGTCAAAAATTATCAGATCTCATGTAGAGCCAAGCTGCTAACTCTACACTCTTCATCTTCAAAAGTCATTATTTCACAAACTCTATGCCTTAGTCAAAATAAGTGACTTGGCCGTTTCGTAACTAAAAGAACTATTGTATAACAGAAAAGTTATCAACAGCGACTGAATTTTTCACCTTTCGCTCAAGTGGGGAAGGAGAAACGGCAAAGTCACTTATTTCGACCAAGGCATAGATTTGTGAAATAAGTGGCGATTTCGATTGACTTTGGTTCTTGGTTGGTTCATAGATTGGTCCGTCAGTTTTGGACCAACCGCATTCGAATGACAAATTGGTGACGTCTCGAATCAGCTGTTTCGCCGAAACTTGAACCGTATTCGAAAGCGCGGTTCGTTTGACGTTGTCATTTATGAACCGAGCGGTCAACCGTTAACCAACCAAAACAGCCATTCGAAATCGACTATTGACTTATGAAGATGAAGAGAGTAGAGTTAGCAGCTTGGCTCTACATGAGATCTGATAACTTTTTGACCATGTTAGATAGAAATACGGCCTCGTCTTGGCAATATTTTACATGAAAATGTTTTTGGTTGGTTTTATTGACTCTGCACATTCGTTGTATAGTTACAACGACTTGGCTTGGTTGAAAAGATACAGGCTGTTGAAATTCCACGAAAAAATTCAATTTTAGAATATAGGTATGTAACTGGAGGGTTGCATATGATCACGTGGGGTAAAGAGAGCAGATTAGATGAGAATTTATGTATTTGATCAGACGTACACTATTCGGAAAAGATGTCAAAAATTTTTTTGATAATCCAGAAATGTTAACGCTTCATGGATAAAGCATACCATGAATAAATAAAAAAAACGGGCGCATTCAACCTCCCCGAGGCGACCTGCATTTCGACCCGAATATCGGGTTAAAGTGACAAGTCTCGATGAGAGAAATGAATATACGTGAGGATCCATGCTTTGAGTACCACGTGGGATGGAGTTCGGACGGCCATCACTAGCTGTCGCTTTGTTATTTAATTTTCCGAACTGCTCACCTGTTATGGTTATATAGTTCCCTGCTTTAGAGTGTTCGTCCGTGAGTTGGTGAATTATGTTGCACTGATGAGGGGTAAAAACCCAGAAACCGATATATGTATCTATTTCCTTCTCGACGACGGCATTATTTCTTGTAGTTTACTTTCATTCTGGATCTCCGCCAGTCCACGATCGCAGTTCAGAAATTAATTTTTCCGAATTGTGACCGCTTTCTTGATTTTTTTTTTTTAATTATCGGGTGCCTAGTTATAGGTATCCTAGAACCAGTGAAAATCCTACATTTATTTTGCTGTAATTGGGATAACGTGGTTCTCATCATATTTTACTTCTTGGAAGGTTGAATTATGCCCCACTCGTGTTGGACGGTTGGACCTTTATTTGTAACATTTTCGTCTACGTGAGAAGATTTCATTTGCCATAGAGACGTATGATTGTACTCTCCTATTCATGAAATGCTTTAATATTGCATTTATTTCATGTTGAGATAGATCGCGGCCTACGATATTTAACAGGCCAGAATGTTGCCTTAAAACGCGACGTTGCCGGAATGCCTACATTGGGTCGAGGTGTTACACGTCAGTTGCAGGTTTCAGTTCTGTGCGTAAGGTGTAAGAGTAAAAGCGTATCCAAAATTCGACAGGGAAGCGTGTAAAGAGGTTTGTGTTTTTTCGCTGTGTGCGTGTGATTGGTTTTTTAATCAACAAATAAAGTGAAGATAAGTGTTGCAGTTGCAAGATCAGTGTGTATCGGTTCATCATTGAATTTTTCGACTTTAAGTGTTCATATCTGGAAGGAATAATCAACAGGGAGGTTTTTCATTTTGATATTTATTAAAATTTCATTTGGAAATTTTAGATTTGAGTACTCTGCCCCGATTGCAAAAGCAACTATAAGTCCACTAATGAGAAAAGAAGGTGTTAATATTTAGATTTCCGAAAGATCCCGCGAGGAGAAGAAAATGGCTTAACGCAATTCATAGAGAAAGTAGTTTTAAAATCAACAAAGACAATTTAGTTTGTATAAAACATTTTGGAGATTCCCATATTCTGAAAAATAACTCTTATCCAACCGCCTAAGGTTAAGTCGTTCAGTTATAAATATACTGCGAAAAATTCATAAATTAACTACTGATGATGCATTTCCTTCAATTTTTCCAAATCAACTGAGTTACATGACGTCTTCAATTACTCCAAAAAGAACTGATCCTGAGGTATGGAGACAAAAATTAGTTGTCCATTATGATTATGCTTAGATCAGATCGATTCATTTTCAGACTTTGGTTGTCATTTCAAAGACAAGGCAATTTCTCACTTCTTTTCCAACGTTGAAGAAAAAGACACTGCTCAATTCTACAATATAAATTTCAGAGAGACGTTTTGAAATGTTTATTTACTTGAGATATTTATCACGACAAATTCAATGTTCACTATGTCAGCAGGTTTCTGAAATTATCTTGAACAAATTTCCCAAAACTTTGAGTAATATCTTCCTTAATAATTATTCTATATGGTTAGTGATAGAATCCTAAAAACTGCTCCTTCCGACAGGAAATTACTAACTTTTAGTCGTCAGTTATCAGAATTGTTTTTATTTATTCAGACTTCATTATAGGATTTATTTTATGTTCAAATAAAATATGTTCGGAATTGAATCATTTTCGATAGCGAAATAATATTTTTATTCCTCTTCTGATATTCATCCACTTATTTTATTCGCTTCAGAAAGTAAAATAATTTTCATTCTGATTGTAATCTTGTGGAACTCAATAACACAGCTACCTCCTCGTGGTGAGTTCTGGATTATTTGCGATAAAATATTAAGAAATTATTCGCAAATAAACGAAATGCTGTTTTGTTTTCCTCCCTACAGTTCTTTATTCAATTGTGAATTGAAATAAATTCGAAATTATATCGAAAACAGTGCGAATTGCACAAGAAAAACGTATACTGTCTATATCTACGCGTACCACTAGACACGCTACTGGTAACAACGGCAACGTCTAACCTTCCGGCCTGTTAGATTTAGTAGGCCGTGGATAGATACATATTTCACAGTTACGGTTCTTTGAAGAAAATAATGAAACATTACATTGTATACTTAGATATCCTTAGAGTTTGATTTAATGGAACTTTCATAACACCATATATTCATTGTTTGGCTCTTCAGCTTTCATGTTTCATTTTGTTCATGATTGATTCTGGATAGAAATTTATTTGACTTTACTGAGGGAAAAAAATTGAGTGATTTCACATATCGATATGAATACATTTTATCTGGGTAATGATTCATTTAAATATGCTATGAAGAGAAATGAAGTAATAAACCGAATCGTCATTACATTACTATAACGAGCATCGATGTTTCTCCAATTTTCTTTCATCCTTGATCAGAAAAGCAAAAAATGATTATAAATTCAAACTAGTTCGATCCATCGACAAGAAAAAGTTCTTTAAATATGTCAGATCCACCCTTAACTCCAAAGTCGACATCCCACATATTCATAACGGCAACAGTCAACCTTGCGCCGGTCTCGAAGAATCTGCAGATGTGTTGGCTGATTGCTTCGCATTCTCCTTCACTAGAGAAAGTACCAATCTTCCTGAACTGGTTGGCCCATACCACAGACTACTAATAATAACTGCTAATAATATACACTGGGCAAAAAAATTAACGCACATATTTTATCCACTTTCAACGTTTTTCTTCAATACAGATGTTTTTTCCCAGCAGGAATAAAATAAGATGATATTATTATCAGATTTTGAATGTATTGGCTCCATTCTAAAATCAGTTGTTCTCGATCAATTCCAGTGATTAATAGTTTTTCTTTCGTTTGATTTTCCACACTCGATCGCTATGCAACGCGAAACACGCAATTTGACCCAAGAGGAATGTGCCCAAGTGATAGTTTTGCGAAAAGAAGGGTGCACATACACAAGAATTGCAGAAAGGTTTGGAGTTTCCCATACAAGTGTGTCCAGAATGTTGCAGCGATTCAGGGAGACAGGTATGAATGTCCGAAGACCAGGACAGGGTAGACATTCAAGAACGTTACTTGAGAGTTTCTTCGTTGAGACAACGGTTTGCAACCGCTCGCCTCCTTCAAAATTAGCTTGAGCAAACTTATGGGGTGCAAATTAGCACTCAGACAATAAGAAATCGCCTCAGAGAATATGATTTAAGGCCTCGTGTCGCGGCAAGAGGCCCAGCTCTTACCCCAGCCCATCGAAGGGCGCGTTTGGATTTTGCGAGAGAGCATATCCATTGGGAAGAGGCCGATTGGGAAAGAGTTCTCTTCACAGATGAGTCTAGATTCTGCCTCTACCATTGTGATCGACTTTCCCTTGTATACAGATAATGGAGCTATGATTGCTGATAAGTATATAAGAAACATTCTTGAAGAGCATGTAGTGCCATTTGCCACATACATTGGTGAAAATTTCATTTTCTTGGACGATAATGCCAGACCCCATCGTGCGCGCATCGTTCAGGAGTACCTTGAAGAGGTTGAAGTCTCTCGAATGGAATGGCCAGTAAGAAGTCCAGATCTCAATGCGATTGAGCAGGTTTGGTACAACCTCAATAGAAGGCTGAGAAGTTCAGAAAATCATCCAGCTACACTTAATGACTTAGGAATCCAACTCGGAGAAATCTGGGAAGGACTAGATCAGAACATTTTAAGATTTTGAGTATGAACCGTCGTTGCCGAGCCGTAATTAACGCAAGGGGTGGAAATACCAAGTATTAAATCACTTATCAGCATTTCAGTATTTTGAAAATTTTTCATTTCTTTTCTTTCACGTAAGATTCGGTGAAATCCTGAATTTTTCTTGCATTTAATGTGTCTTGTTTCATTCAAAACCTTCCCGAGAGAACATAAAAAATAAGTTATTAAGTCAATGTAGAGTTAACTTTCATTAAAATTGAGATTTTCAGAATGTGCGTTAATTTTTTTGCGCAGTGTATTAATAGTCTATGGCCAATACAATTCTTCTAAGATCAGTGACATCGATTTTTCTCCTCGTCAAGTTGTGGTGCGTCTGTCTGGTCTGATTCTCAGCTCTTCGCCAGGTGCAGATGGTTTCTCTGCTAAACTCTTGAGAGAGTGTGCTAGATATAGAGCAAAACACAACTCTATGCGACACCGCCGGCGATAGCTGGAACTAAGCCCGAAACGAGTATCGTTTTGACAGTGAGTACGTGAAAGCTGGGTTTATTTGTTTATTTTTACGTTTTTATTGCGTTAAAAAGATATACCTGAGGAAAAAACCGTGAAAAACACTAATTGTTGTGTTTATGGATGTAATTCTAAAAAATCCTGGAGCCCATTTTCGTGGTAAAAATCAAAATGTTTACATTACCAACAAACTAGAAATCGCAGATGAAATTAATAGACGCAAATCCTCAGATAATGGCAAAACCTGTATCTAAACATATTAGAGTATGTTCACACCAGAGCAGATTATGGAATGAAAACAGGCAAGAGTGGAAACTGATGTCAATTGAAAACAATGCTTCATATGTTTTGAATTATTTCAGAAACTCTCACTATGAAAACATTTCTGCTACTGGAGAAGAAAGCTGTACCTTCAAATAACCTTGAAGTCAAGAAATTTTAAATTTTTGTTCAGATCGTTCTTGTACAATAATTTTCATTCTTATCGAAATAAATTACTTTGAGTCTACTTGATATTTTTGAATATATATAAGTCTCAACAATTCAAGGAGCCTAGATGAAAGTGCTGAATGCAAGTCATATGAAAATGTGCAATAAAACTAGGGACCTTGTGAGTTTGAGTGATTATCTCGATGCCTTGATTGTTGCAAAATTGAACTTATGTTCAGCAATCATCAAATCTACATGTGGAATTTCGAATAAATTCCGTGAATTGGCAATTTTAAACAATTATTATACATATATGTATCAATTTAATATTAAACATAGCTTGATAGTAATGACGTTCATTTAGCTACGGAAAAGGTGCAATCAATCGATAGATAAGTTGAATAATTTTATTTCATTATAACTGCAGCCTAAGACACAAGTGAGATGAAATTAATGAATAATACATTAAAATCTAGCGTAATGAATTCTTCATATGATTAGTTGATGATCACGTCATGTTCTGCATACATTCAGTTCTCTGAAGAATGTCCATTTTTATTCAAAATTTATCACCCATTTTCTTTTCATAGATTTTTTCCCTTCTCAAATAGAAAAAAATTTAGTAGCTTCTATTAAATGAATATATTGTTCATGCTGATGTTCAATAACATTACAATCATGCATGTTTTCATGTTATGTTAGGTCTCAAACTAATTGCATCCTTCTCTTAGTTTTAATCAAATATGGACAACCCTAATGTTTTCTGTTTTGTACATTTCATTGTTATGGAAAACAAAAAGAAAAAGAGCAGAGACAAAACTAAACAATCAATTTTAAATTTTACCTTCACAATCAGTAGAATTGTCAAGATATTTTGTACTACGTAAAACCTTGTAGAGTAGCAGGGCTAAAATATGCTTGCAAATTCCAGACAATCTTGCTTGGTATCTGTATATAATCTTGTCAACCTTCACACCATCATTTTATGAGTCATGACTCAATATGATGGGGTTGTCCTTGTTGTAGGATTACATAAAAAGATGGGTGAAATAATCTAAACTTTATTCTCTTTCACACTTTTACATGAGAACACAACCTTAAACCATAAGTGCTAAGACATAAGTGGTCATAACCCAGCAACGACTCATCGACAACTAACTCTTGAACTGAACCGGCATAAAAGTTAATGACATGTGTGACCACAGAATCATACAAACACATATACATATATATCTGTGAACCAAAGAAGGTTAGCTGTCCCCTTCTATGGCGGCAAATTCAAATTTTAAAACTATTCTACTACATTGTAGAATTCCAATGTTTTGAAATAATTTTTTCCCACATAGAATCAAATGATTGCATTGCAACACTTGCTCATCCCCACTACACAGCATCTGTGAGCATGTAAATATTGGAAAATTTCCTATAATTAGAGGAACCTTTGGTTAACATCTTGCCAGATGATCTGAAAAGCATCCAAAATTGAATAGTGCTCACCTCAATATTTTACATAAAATATAACAAAAAGCACAATATTACCTATACTTGCACTTACAATATAATCCATAGGATCCACAATTAAGGAAACGACTTCGATTATTGATAGCCAATAAACGTTTAAACTAAAAAATCCCATAAATACAAATAGAAATCTAATGTAAACACGAAACAATACTCGTTTCGGTAAACAGCTGATCGGCGAATGCAGCGACACCATCGGTAATTATTTTGTCCAATAGTTCAAAACCTATATCTGCCCCACCATCGAGTTTGCTAGCCTTGTTGGAGGGTATCCAGCGTCGACCGACTCAGATGACATATAAAATTTTGCACCCAACTTACGGAAAGATATTGTTTCTCATGAACTTGCCGGCGTTTGCAGAAAGAAGGCTTCGGGAAGACCTGATTACACCCTGCCGGGCTTTTTACAATCGATTTGGGGTCGATCTTGGTGGTCTTTTTGATCGAAACACCGACAGTCGTCTTCGTGTGGTCATGCACGGACATGAAAAGAACATTTCCTTCCTAACCGGGTTTTTGGTGCGTGGAATGGTCTGCCTCCAGCAGTGGTCAACTCTGTGTCGGTTAATGCTTTCGAAAATGATTAAATTGTGTCGCCGTGCTCGCTAGTGATACTCGTGTCAACGGATGTTTCTCCATATTTTCTCCACTCTATCGCACTTTTTTCTGATTCATATATTATAATCAATGTTGTCTTTATGTAGAATGTATATTTTGATTCAGTTTTGAGTTTTATAGGCTTTACTTATTATAATTATTCTCAACAGGGGACGTTGTGGCTACGTTCAGCCTTCCGGGAACTTCGACCGCAAGGATCTTTTGTCCTTAAGCCAACTCGTTCATTTAAATCTCAAAAAGGCCGTCAATGGCATTGATGAATCCAACGACATCCTTAGGAGCCTTAGGATCGGTTTCACAAAACTTTAATTGTGTGATTAAAAAACCTTACGTAAATTCGAACCAATCGAATCATTCGTTTTGAGTTACAACGAACTGCGGTGGCTCCAATTAATTTAACGGTACAAACAAAGTTTTGTGAAACCGACCCTTAGCTGTTACGTCATGTGGATCAAGATCCGACTTCCTCATGTGAATGGTCCTCAGTTCCGCCAGCTCTGGACACTTGCATACCATGTGTTCAGCCGTTTCTTTCTCTGATCCACATAGCCTGCATATTTCATCTGCTGATTTTCCCATGCGATACAATAGATATTTGTATTGACAGTGTCTCGTTAGCAGACCCACCATTACTCGAAGCTCAGCTCGTGGCAGCTTTATGAGCTTCCTAGTGTAGGTCGGCCCGAATTCCACAAATCTCTTGGCTTGAGCAAGTCTAGGAGTATTTCTCCAGAGCATTGTTTTATTGTCGCTACCCATTGTTGGACCTCTTTCTTGTATTGGTCATTTCCCAGCCCACAGAAAGGTTCAGGTCCAACAGGCTTCAGCCTTGGAGTTTTCTTCGCGAGTTCGTCGGCTATTTCGTTTCCTTCAATATCACAATGTCCTGGTATCCATAGTAGAGTCAACTTGTTGCCTCTGGCCAGTTGCTTCATAGTATTACGGCATTCCCATGTCAGCCGAGATTCCTGGCTGTATGATTCCAGTAATCTCAGAGTGGCCTCACTGTCCGTTGATATATATATATATATATATATATATATATATATATATATGTCAAGCGGCAGTTTCGGGGACATTTTCTGGCAAGCAATGGTAGTTTCGAGGACTTTTGGTGCTTATGGGGACTGTTCTCACAAGCTTTTTTTGTCTATCGGCAGTTTTGGGGACTGTCCCTGTAAGCACCAAATGTCCCGGAAACCTCCGATGGGTGCCAAAACATGCAGTTTGGTGGTTATGGGGACATTAGATCTAATGGTAGTTTCGGGGACACACTTTCTTCGGAACTTCAGGAGAGAATTTCACATATTTTTCACTAGTTTTTTTTTAAAGAAATGAATTTCTTGTTGAAAATGAAGAAAAATAAAGAATTTCACGGAAACCAAATATTAATACAACAAACTACATTTACAACAGTAACAAACGACAGTATTCATTAATAAAACCAAATAAGCACTTCTCTAGCTTAAGCGCTCATGAACTAGTTAATCAAGTGGTAATGATTTTACTTTTTAGCAATAGTATTTTTTATTATAAAGCATGAATAACGCACGAAGAAGGACCAGGGTTGATGCAAATATTACCTAAAAAAGGCTCATTCACACAGAAATTATAAACTGATCAACAAGATGTAGCATCATTAATAAATTGGTCGAGGCTTTCGCGGCCATCGTTTAATGTAATCTGTTCTTTCGAGCATTTTTGCCGTCGTCGTACCCTCAGGCAGTTCAGTCCAGTGAGAACATTTCCTGCAATATATCTCCTGAAGATGCTAGACACTCGAACAGGCGAAACGTCGAGAACTAATCCACGACGACGGCCGAAATGCTCGAAAGAACAGGTTACAAGATGTAGTATTACTGAAAATAAGTGAATGAGCATGACAGTGAAAAGTATAATTGAGTCGAAAGTCTCACGCAAAAGACGAAGGTTGGCGATGACATCACCCTACAGATGCACAATCAGTCTCTTCGTGGCTATGTTCGGATTCTCTCTGTTATTAGTTTCATGATGCTACTATAAATCGTAGTGATTCCATGGAAGTCAAAATTGATGTTTGAGTTATTCTCTGTACTCATAGTGTCAACGGTTTCTGAAAACTCTCTTTTATACATTGGTATTAGGAATGGATCTGATGACCCCTGCATTAGAGAAGTTCATATCCTTTGGTTTTAGAAAAGTCGAATCTACTAATTGAGCAAGGCATAGGTGTTCAGCCTCAAATAGTCCCTTATTGGAATTCATCATGTTCATTGAAAACATTGACAATGGAAGGAGTCAGATCGGGATGGTCATGCGGTGAAAAAAGATTTCGTTTCAGGGCATGTAAGCAATTGCGTTTTTCTCGATATATCGAAACAAATAAAATATTCTTTTTTTGTAGAAAAAAGTCTAGCGGACTTGGTTTTGATCAAAATTTGCAAACAGTGGAGCACAAAAAAGTTGGGACCATTCAAACAAAAGTAAAGGCTCGTATGTGGCGCCCTCTACAAAATGGGATAATATGGTTTTGCAAATTAGTTTCGTTCATCCCGTGAAAGCCACCAATTCGTTGAAATATGATGAACGTGGCGAAAAGTAGAGCAAAAAAACTTTGTAACTTCGTTAATAATCAATTTTCGAAAAAAAATTAATGAAAGAAATGCTATTTATTTTTGGTCCAAAAATCACCCCTGAATTTTTTGCAAATCATTTTCAGACACGCTATATATAAAGATTATAAACACATTTCGTGTGGAAAAACAGGAAATCTTCATGTACCTACAATCATGTTTGCAAGTTGCTATACTTTTCGACAGTTTTATAATTCCGATCTCTTCTGATAGATGGAGCTCACGATATCTTAAGGAATATGTACAGGTGGGCAAAATTTGAGATACATGAACTACAACTTTTCAACCCGACGAGATAGAGGAAAATGAATTGCACATTACGGTCGTCTTTTTCAGAGAAACTAATAATCAACTGCATTCCTCTACCTTCGTATTATCTATCTATATATCGGTTTTATAACGTCTTTCGTCGCTTTCCGATGCCTAATTTCCATGACCTCCTGTCACTCCATTAGTTTTCTGCCAGATTTCTCACGCTCATAGCTTTGGAAACGCCCTCCATCTACGTCTTCCTCGGACTTCCTCGTTTTCTTCGATTTGATGGTACCCATTCCAGGATCTGCTTTGGTAATCTGGTGTCATCCATCATCTTCACGTGCCCGTACCAAATCAGTTGCCTTCTTTCAATTTCGGTCATGAGAGGCTCTTCTATTCCCATTCTTGCTCGAACATCCTCATTTCGTACTCGGTCTCTTCTGGATATTCCTAATAACCTTCTGAACACATCCGTGTCGGTAGCCTCCATATTTTTTCTGTTGTTTTCTGTGATTTTCCACGTTTCTGTGCCATACAATAAGAAACTTTTTATTTTTGATTTCGAATTATGGGCCAAAATTGAAATTTGGGCCATTTCAACTTTAGTCATTATCTCCGTTTCTGTTAGTGAAAGAATGTTGAAAATAAAACCTTATACAGGCACTTTTTCCATAGCAGTCTAGTGGTATACTATGATTTTCAACAAGGGATTCCCTTGCTGAGCTATAATAAAAAGTTGTGTTTCTTCCTGTGGAAACAATAGTGCATTATCACCCAGAATAAAATCATTACTATTTACTGCTACAACAATATATACATTATAGAGGGTGGCCCACGTACAGGGTGATTCACTTATCTTGGTAACCCCAATTTTCTCGAGAGCGTCTGAATATTTTTTCATTCTGTGAATAGCGTTTTGAACAAGTCAATGTCGACTTGAGATGCACATAAAAATCTGGGGAATAAATGAAGACGCCAGACGTCTCGGCGCTTTCGAAAATTTTTTCTTCAGGGACATACCTTTTTTATCATGTCATTCTAAAGATGATTTCATTCTGAACTTTTTTTTCGATTACAATTTTTATCCATTTCTAACCGTCAGCGATCTGCAGCATGTTTTATGTTAATTCTGTTCCATTTATTTTTTTCTGTATTGTGGTAGTATGCCTATATTTGGAGACATTGATATGATTTTGTGCCTTGAATTAAAGAAGTCTTGTTTTCTAAACAATCTGCCTCCTCAAATGAGATTAAATATGTGGATACAGCAAGATGTGGCTCCATGTCACAACGCTGCCATTGTGAAGAGACCCTTATATTTTTACCAAAGTAACTTAAAATGATATAGGTAAATGATATAACTTATGTTTTGATCATAATGGCTAGATGACCTAGATATGATTTTGTTTCATAAAATGAAGGAGGTTTCGTAACAAATTATTTTTCTATTATTATATTCATTAAATATTATATGTTATAACAATAAACATTTTTTTAATTACAACTGAAACATTTCGAATCATATGTTCAAACGGCCATTATGAACCATACTCAAGTTATATCATTCCCCTATTTCATTATAAGTTACTTGGGTCAAAATATAAAAGGTCTACTTGGGCACATGAGTTTCTTATCTTTATTTTCAAATGGTCCAAGTTATTAGAATCAGTTTGGTATACCATATTTTTCAGGGTACCGCTTAGAAAGTAATCCATGAGCTTTAGGTCTGGGGTCTGGCGATACCTGATGGGTCCATTGATTCCTATCCATTTATTTTCGAATTCTTGATCTAAATATCTCTTCACAATGACAGCGTTGTGACATGGAGCCCCATCTTACTGTAGCCACATATTTCATCTTATTTGAAGAAGCACATTGACTAGAAAACTAGCCTTCTTGAATTCAAGGCACAAAATCATATCTATGTTTCCAAATAAAGGGGTTACCAAGATAAGTGAATCACCTTGTACAAAAATACCTACTTAACGATATTTCTGGGCATAAGTTATAAAAACTGCTTAATCTTCCGACGTATTTTGACTTCAGTGATCTATGATCATAACCTTAATTGGAGTGGCAGCCCCTTCAAGATTCAAAACTCTTCTGGCTTCGAGTGACACATCATTGCAAAAGTTTTGCAATTCTATTCATGAATATATTTAACAATTCCTATTTGGTGTCAAGAGATTAACCGGACAAAGCATTTTCTGGAGCATACTTGGAAAAATTGGGGTTGAACTGTTCTACGTGGCCTAGCCAGTATAATGTGTTATAATTTTTCAAAACGGAAAAGAGTGATGATTCTCTCTGAGTCATAATTAACTATTGTTAATTGCCTGTATAATGTTGTCATGTCAACATCCCACAAACAGAAACGCAGATAATGACAAAAAAATGAAATCGCCCAAATTTCAATTTTGGCCTATAACTCTAAAACAATAAGAGGAATGCAGTTGATAGCATTATTAGTTTCTCTGAAAAAGACGACCGTAATGTGCCATTCATTTTTCTCTATCTCGTTGGGTTAAAAAGTTGTAGTTCATGTATCAACCTGTACACATTTGATAACAACCGATCCCAAAGTAAATACAGTTTATATTTTGCTAAATGCGACGGATTGATCATGGCCGGAATTTCTGGTATAATTATGAAATCTGATGACATGTGAATTTTTTGTTCGTAGAAGATTCACCACAACAATGAAAATCTGTATTTCGAAAATCATTTCCATTGGATAAAATCAATTATGATATCAATGTATGAATGTTTCGTTCCAAAAATAAAATAACTTGAAAAGGAATTACTGGTCTCAAGGAACAATGAGAATTTCAAATTTTATTTAATCTTCATTGCGACGTTTCAGCCAATTTGTGGCTTTTCTCAAGCTGAAAAAAGTAAATATTGTTTCGTCTCTCCTATATATGTACCGCCACAATCACCACATCAATAACGAGATATAATCGAAAATTGAGTTTTTTTGTGGATTTTCAACAAACGTTATCTTTTCAACAGAGCTGTATAAAAATTTCTGTTTTTTGCAATTATATCGTTAATTAATTCCATGCCAGTCGGGAGCCTTTTTTAAATTGAATATTCGTAAATTCGAACCAATCGAATAAGTCGTTTTGATATTTCAACGAATCGCGGTGCCTCCAATTAATTTAACGGTACAAACAAAGTTTTGTGAAACCGACCCTAAATCTCATAGTTAACCCAGCGTCGGCCGTAAAAGCCTGAAAAAAACGGGTTAATTACCGACGTTTTCTTGAAAACTCGATATTTTTTCTCATTTCTTCGCGATATAGGAAAGAACCCTAAATGAAAACCTCCCAAAATAAATTCTCTGAATTATAGTGAAAGTTTCATCATAATCGGTCATCTGTTTTCCAAGTCCATAGAGGACAAACAAACACACGGACATTCACATTTATAATATTAGAATAAATTTTGATCTGATGGAATCTTTTTTTGTATCCATCAGATCAAATTCATGATAATAAGGACACTACGTTATTTATAATTAGAATAGATAATACCGAATGCTCACATTTTTTGGGGTTAATGATGAATGTGTAAGTGCCCTTTTCAAGAAGGCGACACGTGCAGTACTTCCCTGAGTTACATCTGGCATTGCTGAATAGATCGACATAAATGTGACAAAGTGTACCTACGTCCGTTGGACATTATTTATGACCTCTTCAATCGTAGGAACAAGAGGCACACCCCGCATCTTCGAAGTTGGAAGCCCACTTGATTTAATTCCGAGTCTCTATCAAAGCCTGACAGAAAACGAAGATACGTCAGCTGCACATTTCATCAGATTCCCAAAAAGAAATAATGTGGATCAAACTTGATCGAGCCAGAAAAATTTCCTGAGAAGAGTATCATTAGGGTTGAATAAAATTTTTCATGAGGGTTAATAATCATTTGAAAAATTTTTAATAGATCTATACTATGTTTTACAGTTTTTCAAGCCATCTGTATTTTCGAGGTCTCAGTTCGTTGTGGTTATTAAATCATAATCGATGTACCTACATTTATCATTGCTACAAATACCGGCACGCTTCTGTGTTTTCTCTCATCAATATAATATGACGAATAAGAGAAAACCTTGAAAAAAACTTTTTTTAGTTCTTGCAATTTCAATTTGATTCTGACCGGAAAGGAGGAAATAGATGAAGTTACTAGATACAGTAGAATCCGTTTATTATGACGCCGGCTATACTGACCAATCGCTTATAATGACGAAAATGCAGTGTTAAGTTTGGTTTTATTCAAAACTCCTTACAATAGAGTCCGGATTTAATGACTTCGCTTATAATGACATGTCCCTCACAATGACATGATTTCAGATACAACAACATGATTTTTTGAAAATTTTTCTGGTTATAGTGATCGATCGTTTTCTCAAGCCACCCTACCCTTTTTAATGCGATGAGGTTTTAGTCCAGTAAACGAAGGTCTGAAATCACTTTTTTGCGGAAAGAGCTGCATTTTTGATATGATGATTGTCACTAGAGTAGGAACTCATGGTCAAAAATGCAGGTTCCCAAATTTTCAGAAACCTTGGAAAATTCGTGAAAATGTCGAAAAAGTTTCGTTTTCTCGGAAACTAGAAGGTTTATCGAAAAATTTTAGTTGATATTATGGCTTTTCGCATTCTCGTGGTGTTAATATTGACTAATTAGAGGTGCATTTATGTAATGGCGTCCTCAGTTGCTAACTTCATTACGTTCGGATAGCCGAAGACCGAGCCGAAGACGCTCAAAGAGAGCTTGTGGTTTTACCGAGGGTTTTATTATTCCCTTTTATGATGTATATGTTTATGAACTGCAGGGCGAAATGTGCCAGCACCCTTACCAATGCTATGCGAGTTCATGAATGAAGACAGCTTTCTTTCAAATCTGCTAGAAAACTGGACTTATATTTGTTTCTCTTGTGATTTTACACCTGATTTTTTTTTAATCTGATGTTACCGGGTAATTAGATTTTACCATTCCATGCAAGAATATAAAATTTCATCGAAATATCTGTCATTTGGAATTTTGGAAAAAAAGAAAAATTGTTGATGGCACACCCTCAAGAATTTTTCAGAAATATGCTGCACAATGTACATAATTCTTACAAGTTCTACAATCACGGAAGTTACATCTAATTTTTTTTGTTTAAATATAGATAACAGTGAGTCCAAGAAGCTCATTGTACAAGATGAAATTCTTTTCGAATATTTACCAAGCTTAACACTAAAAAATATAGTAATTTTTGAAAAAATTCAATAGAAATGTTCAGGGGACGACATGCGAAGCGAAAGTTGGCAGTAACAAAAGTGAATCACTTTTGCATAAAAAACTAATGCAAATGGATATAAATATTTCGACGGATTGATTTAAAAAAGGTCAGATAATGATTTCGATGTGAGAATATCGCTAATTTTGTAGAACTTTGAGTTGTTTAACTCCTTGATAATGTAATGTATTTTTCTCTAGTTTTTTGATCGATTTCGATCGAAAACTAGTCGTTCGTCAGATACTAGATGTTGTTATTTAGTGGTCAAACCAATAATTATTCGAGTTGGGAACAATCCTTACGGAAGTTATGACTTTCTCTCGACGAGTTGTACGAAATATTACAATGATTACAAGGGCGAATCTATAATCGCTATGCTAAGTTTCATACTACAGTTCGAATGGGGGGTCGTTCTTTTATTTGAGGAAAAATCAAACATGTCTCACTAATTTCACATTTTCAATTAAATTAATTTAACTTTCAACAGTGGTTCTGGGTAGCATTCGATCAGGAAGCTCTACAAAATTATCAATCAACGCTGATCGAAGAGAGAGAGAGTTTGAACGAAAATTCAATCCCTATTTTATTGAAAAAAAAACACATAAATTAGATATAGCCGAATTCAATGCACACAACATAAAACGCAAAATGCATCTACAAAATGATATTTCTTCAAACATATTCTCTTGCACTCAAAATAATTTGAGAGAAGTCCGGGATATGAATTTCTCATCCACGGCTGTATTAAAGAGCCTTGATATTTTCGTTTACAAACATGAACGTAATAAAATGAGAATGGTAAAACTACCTGCTCCTTTGTTCCCTACTTGCCGCGTCTTCGGCTATTCATACGTAATGAAGTTAGCAACTGAGAATGCCAATACAGAAATCCATCTCTAATTAGTCAATATGAACACCACGAGAATGCGAAAAGCTATATTTTATCCTAAAATTCTCCGCTCTACAACTTCTGTTTGAAACTTTTTTCGATAAACCTTCTAGTTTTCGAGAAAACGTAGGTTTTTCGATATTTTCACGAATTTTCCAAGGTTCCTGAAAATTTGGGAACCTGCAATTTTGACCATGAGTTCCTACTCTAGTGACAATCATTATATCCAAAATGCAGCTCTTTCCGCAAAAAAGTGATTTCATACCTTCGTTTACTGGACTATTTGATACGATACGAGACATACGCGTGCCGACATGCTTTTTAGTATAATCCAGATCCTTGAAGAGATTATTGGTGTTTTGTGGACAAAATGACATCCATTGAAGCCATTTCTAAGTTTTACAATGGTGTAAGAAGCTTTTATTTCAAGTCGAATAAAAAACGAACGCAAACTAAAATTTCAGATTATTTTTCTAAAAAATGAGAAAGTTCTTCATATTTAATTTTTCGTAAGAGAAGTAATTTTTTTTTCAATAAAGCGAAATCTAAATTCATCGTTCTTTTCTTAAACTAAATCCAAGAAAAATATAAATTTTGCTGAAATTCTGCTTTATGTGACTTCCGGTTATTATGACGTATTTTTCATTTCCCCTCGATGTCATTATAAGCGGATTCTACTGTAAATGGAATAATTATAACGTGAAAAAGATACGTCCTCAGAATTCAAAATTATCCAATCCCATTTTGAAGCAAGTCATATCCATACACTATCTGTCAATAACAATTGACATGAATTAATGATGAGATTGCTTCGTGAATAAGATATATGTCAAAATAGGTACAATCTATAGTGCCTTTTTAACAAACCGGACACTATATTCAGTAATATTTTCCAAATCGCAAAGTCTTTCTCTAGTTTCCGACTAACTTTTCCATATATTGTCGTTCATCGAGAGTGCTCTCTGAAAGTACCATCAGAACGGAAATATATGCATCGCAAAAAAACGAGAATATATACATAGAATTACACAACCTGAAAAATTTTTAAATATCTTACAACGGTTGCCGCAAAAGAGCACAGTTGAAAGTGTATTCTTTTCCAAACGGGACACAATATATTCAATAATATTTCCTAAACTATATGAAATATTTGCATATTTTAGTGTAATTTTGACAATTTTCGTTCGTCGCTTTTCGAAATATTTGGGATTCAAACCGAACACTCACATAATCAAAGGCTTTGTAATCGTTTTCTAGGTTCATCTAGAAATAAAATATCCAAAGATTTTTGATACAGTAGAATCCATATGATTTCATACTTTTCGAATTCAATCAATTCAAATCATCATTATGATAAATTATCGTCGTCCTTAATTTTCATACAATTTTCAGAGATCGTCACAGGCGTTAAAATAAGAAATTTGCTACTCTATTTGGTCGTCACCACGTCATCTATAAACAACATAGATAGGGAACTTTCGCCGAAAAATTTGGACAACTTGTTAGTTGTTATTTAGTACTTTTCTCAAAATTATTCATTGTGGCGTCATCTGCAGGTCCGGATTACAATTTGCAACAGAAACAAGATCCAGAGGCCAGAGCTTCTCCCCTATGTCCGAATTTTACCATTTCAACAGACCAGTCCCTCATTTGTTATGGAATCACAATGATGTTTCGATTCGTCCGCTGTTCCACAAGACTTTGAGCTCATTCGACTTTAACATTGAAATTCCTATGTTTCCAAGTGAATCTCTCATATCTGTTTATGAGGAATGACTGCATTTGATTTGGGGAAAACATTTCAATATGGAATTCGAATGGACTTCCCCAGCCTTAAATTGCCTCAATATTAACTCAAAATCTAGTGGAATATTGTTAGTTTGAAGTATAAAATAACAAAATTCAGTTTTGAAAAAACCATTCATTGACAATAATCCAAAATAATAGGTGACAATAAAAATAACTTAAACTGAAAAGAACTTGGGAAAAAATGTTAATTTCCTCTAAGTTGTCCTTGAACTGTATGCACTTAGATTTTTAAGTCCTCAAATTGAGCTTGCTCTATTAATGGTCCAGGTTCTAGAAAATAATGCCGGCTATTAAACTTCGAAAAACAACTACCAAAAACTATTTGAATAGTTCAATGCTTTCACAACCGGATAAGCTGACATTGAGAGAGTCTGCGGGGCTCATTGGCCGTGGTTTATTAGTGATGCTGGGTTCGATCTGGCTATACTATACAATTTCTCAAAAATGTTTTCATTGAGAATTTCTAACTACTGAAGGATTATGAACAACAACGAAAATGAAACTAATCAACACTAAAAAAAAAGAAAGTTTTGACACCTGCCTATTACCAGTAGCGACATATGACTAGGTAACGATGGTTAAAACGAAGAAGATCTCAAAGCAGCTCAGAGTCATTCAGAGAGCGATGTAACGAGCTAGGCTCAATATCAGTCTCAGAGATAAAAAAATGAATGACAGAAAACACAGATGTCATAACACCAATGGCAAAATGGAAGTGGCACTTGGCAGGACATCTGGCCCGACTGGACAAATCAGGATGGGCACACAAGATAACACACTGACGACCGAGGACAATGAAACTTAATGGAGATGCCCCAAAGATATCTAACAACATTCTGGAAATATATTGTTTCAGATTGCGCAAGACAGAAAAGCATTGAGAAAAGTATAAGAGGCCTACGTCCAGGAGAGGACATAGAGGGGACAGAGAAAAGAACTCCCATCAGCTTCATGAAATTATTTCATTAATGGTTGGGATTGTAGACAATCAGCATCTTACCTACCTAGACCCGTAAAATTCAATCATTTCCAAATTTCCCCGGATGCCCCGGCGCTCTATAAGTACAATGACAGAAACAAGTTTATGTCGAGTCCACATAATTATTTCGTCACCCTGCCTAAAAATCGCCCCAAGAAAACGAATAAATGCACAAAAAAGACATTTGAAAGCCAGTGTTATTGGGCGTATTCCAATCAATCTGACCAGTTGATTCACATCGAGACATTTTCGTGGAAGCTAGGTCTGAACAATAGTCAAATGGTACACAATGGTACAATACGAAGTAATGGTATTTTTTAGCCCTATGATATCGAGGTTGTTCGGTTCAATATAATATTCCTTCTGAAAGTCAGAAGAGGAAGGGTGTATAAAATGACATTGTGGTGCAAAACAATACAGCCTTCCTATTTCCGACTGCTTGGGCTCTTCAAAGATTAAGGTATATCGTTGTAGAATGTGAACACAGTATTAATTCAGGTAAACATTCAATATAGATAAGTTGATTGTGAAAGATGCATATTTGCTGTAGGTATTTTCCTACTATTCGCAACATCAAGAAGTTTCTTAATCGCTGTGAGCTTTTATTGTTTGAAATGGATCAAAAAGTGCAATGGTTTATTGAGTTATATGGGACTAATTGAGCTGCTTTAGTGTGAGAGGGACGCAGATTATACGTCCACATATTACCTAGGTCGGGGGGTGTGGCCGCGCTTGACCGGTCTCGTCCCGATCCCGAACGCGCGCCGGTGTCTGACCAGTTTACATCCGGTACCTGATCTTCATTCACTGAACGAAACCTGTTGATATTGTAGGGAAGTGATTTAGTATTTTTGAGTCACTGATATTCTGTTGAAGGGTTTGGTTGAATTCTATTGCATGATTCGTGTTGTTCAGTGTGTGTTCTGCGACGGCGGATTTCTCTGAATGATCCAGTCTGCAATTTGCCTTGTGTTCTTTGATCCTCATGTTGATTGATCGCTTCGTTTTACCGATGTATACACTCCCACAGCTGCACGAAATTTGGTATACACCCGGAGTACTGAGTGGATCATTTCTGTCCTTGTGGGAATTGAGATGGTCCTTGATTTTCTTCGACGGTTTGAATATTGCCTTAATGTTGTGTTTCCCCAGAAGTCGTCTGATTCTATCTGTTACCCGGGGATAAATGCCAAGAATGCTTTTGTTGTCGATTCTTGGCGACGTGATACATTGTCGTTGTTGTGTTCGGGCCTATGTTTGATGTATCTATTGATGAGGGCGTGCTTCAAGTGTTCTTACTCAGTTGCTGGTTGTTCTGGCTCACATATTCTTCTCGCTCTCTCGACTAGTATTTTGATTATTCCCTTACGTTGGCGTGTATGATGCATTGAGATGTTATGTGGATATCTGTCATTGTGTAAAGCCTTTCGGTATACAGTGTGTCCTAGTGTAGTTTCTTTTCGTGTGAAAAGGAATCTCCTGAAATATAACTCCCGAAGATGATAGATACACGAAGTGGCGACACGTCGAGAACTAATCCACGACGACGGCAGAAATGATCGAAAGAACAGGTTACATAGATGAGTATTGTTTGCATTTGGTTTCGTTAGGGTTTCTGTAACGACGCTTTTGACTATCTGAGAGGAAGTTCATCACTTGAGAATTCTACTTCTGATATGTTCTAATGACAGAAAATTATAAGCCCATTTTTTTTGTGATCGCATAACAATTATAAAGTAAGGTGTTATGGTATTGCACTTGGTAAATGCGGGGGTCAATGTGTTCTTCCGCTTCAACAATTCAATGAAATTTTTTGAATAATAATTCAAAAAATATGGATGGAAAATAATATGGATAATAATCCATATTATAATTTTTGAGAAGACATTTGGTTAAAAAATGAAACTTCTAGTCGTTTCAAGTTTACTTGCTGACACTCCTTTTTAGCTCGAAACTTCTAAAAAAGAATGAGTTTTCATGTGAACCTGACCACTTTTTCAGAAATTCTTTGTCTTGACAGTACTCGGGTTCGCTACTTTGTTTAACGCTTCCATACGGTTGCACTGTCCCCAAAAATGCCATTACTAAAAAAAATGTTTTTAGAAAGTGTATATATTTTAGATTTCTCTGCATACATTATCTATATATCATTGAAGAAAGTGATGTATGTTGATCAAATCCAGTTTACACAGGTGAAAATCAAGATGTCCTCAAAACTACCGTTATATAGAAAATTCCAAATTTTTCACTTAATATAATATATATAGTAAAATATCCAGTATACATCAGTCGTATATTTTGTTCCGGAGCTATGTATGCGAAAAAATATACCAAGTTTTTCGTGTCCCCGAAACTGCCATTAGACATAAATATATATATATATATATATAAAGAATGAAAATAGAAATAATTTCGCCGAGTACCCGAAATTATTTAATCATATATTTATATTCATATATATATATATATATATATATATATATATATATATGCAATCTTAGGAAGGAATAATCAAAAATAAGGTTAACTCGGTGGGCAAAACGTAGTTTATTTTGATACAAATAGTCGCAGTCTCGGGAACACAGAAGTGTGGCAGACATTTAAAGCATAGAGTTGTTCTTCTTACATTTACATTCGCACATTAGCATCAAATGAGGTCAAATTTAACAATTGCTAACATATATATTTATATATATATATATATATATATATATATATATATATATATATATATGCTCTCCTCTGAGATTCCTTTGAAGGCACTCTTGAGCGCAGGTATAGACAGCTAGACAGCTAGTGTCTCTACCTGTGAAACAGAAGGTTCACTTCCAAGGGGCTTGGATATCCTTAATTTAGGTCCACATATCCCAATGCCTGTACAACTTTCTGTTTTCGATCCATCAATGTACCATATAGATGACTTTTTGTCTATACGATTTACGAAGTTCATTGCACTACGACGATCACAAATGACCGTTTCGAATAGCATTTCGTTTTATAGGCTTGTTCTAACTTTAAACTATCTGTAAATGAAATCAATTAATTACTAATGAACTATATGTAAAGTGAGTAAGCCAAATATTCCCTAAGGAATTTTGATTTTTGGCTTCAACATTTTCAGCTAGATCAACCTGTAACTCAGGGAAACTATTCTTCTACATATTTCCTACTCAGAAAGACATACGAAATATTTAATATATTATGAATCATAATCATGCAAACGTAATGGAAGCAACTAACCTAGTGCACACTGTCGCGATCTCTATACTACACCGAAAATTCACGAGATCGCGTTGGCTGGGGGCGACTCAGATGCCGGGTCGCTTCAGCGAAAGAAATGCGTAGTATCGTTCGACATATCCCGTTTAACATGTCGGGTAGCGAGGAGACGTTCAATCCACTATTTATTTCCTGAAATATCGGCTAACGTATCGCTTATCGTATCGCTCCAGTGAGTACTGCGCCTTAGGAACATGGCAAAATTTGGCTTAGGTACCTTATATTACACTGAATTGGATGCGATTTTTACAGTTAGAGGAAAGGTCAGTTGTTATTCATATTTTCAATACAGTAACATGATTCTGATAACAATTTGCTAGTGACAGCATCAAACATGATTCTAAATATTTCTAAGAAATAAATACTTCTTTCTTTGAACTAGTGAAGTACTGGACTTTTGAAGAGACCGACCCTAATCGATCGAAAATCGATACAATATCTGATCCGAAGTAAGTATATCAATGATATTCTGAATTTTTCACTGTTATCGAAAACATGTCAATTCCCTCAAAATAGTAAGAGGTATAATCCAGCACGAAAGAGAAATATGTAAGTTGAGAGCTTACTATATTATTTCTTCATGTTAAAACAATCATGTTTTGTCATATATTCTTCATGGCAAGTCATTTATTCTTCATTCAAAACTTGAACATTTCCAACAGTCAATATGAAGTGTCAAGTTCTTGAAGCTTTATTGAATTAGATTATTTCCTTTTAAACGCGGTGCATATTTCACCAACTTCAGAAACTCCCTTAACCGGCAAGCATAGGTGTATCCCAAATCCAAATTCTCATGGTCGAAACTCACCCATTTAATTTTATCGGATATACTGGAACATATCTGTAAATTCTCCAAGTTATTCTGACTGATATAAGGATTATTGACTCCCACAAATGCAACACCAGCGGGAGCTTTTGGATCATACACGATTTTCCAGAAAAAAAGAGGGACAGGTAACACCTTCGTTCCATTGTTTTCGAAGAGGTGAATGCCAACCTCAGATTTCGTTTTGAACGTTGGTAATTCAAGGATTTCGTATGTTCCTGTGTATATTTCCAAATCCAGTTTTCTGGACGCTGATAGGTTTCTCACCGAAATTTCAAGTTTTTTCCAGTTCCCATTGTTGAAAGACTGCCATTGAGGTGCAGCATTGATGGAAAAAAATGTAGAGATCTGCTGATGGGAATAAAAGAAATCAGCCTTTGCTGCCAAGTGGCCTCTGGCTAAATAATGAACATTATCATTTTTCACTATTTTCTGAGATCCGCCTGGAAGTTCTAATAAAGAATTGATGAATTTCCTTTGATTTTTCTTTGTATAGACTGCTTCGAATTTTCCGCTACTCAAATCATAAAGATCATTCCTCCATGATATTCTTGGGGCAGTCTGTGCGTGGGAAATCGATTTCGTCATACGGAAGTGAGAGTAGAGTGTAGATTGCAATGCTGAATTGAAACATACGGTGAGTACTCGAACGAATCGCCCTGGTATATCGAAACCAATTTCGATTTCCTTAAAGGATTTACCACATTTTTCTTTTGTGACTCTAGCGGTGGGTCTGAGGTTCTCCTTACAGCGTAAGTCCTTGAAATTTACCCTTTTATCTCCCAAAAGATAAGTCTGCTTCTCCAAACAAGTGATGTTCACGAATGGTGAATCGACAGATTTCAGTTTGTAGTTGTATTTTCCCATGCAACTGACGATGAGTTTCTTATTTTTTTCAATACGAAGATCTGATCCATTCTCTGGATACAAAAATTCGAAATTCTCATTTAAGATAAGTGGCTGAGTCGGTACGTTATCAGAAGTGAGTATGGAACAACCTGTAACAAATATTTGTTGGTTTCACATCTTTTACATTCAAATAAATCGATTCATTTCCTTCGAATTATTCCTCCTGAAAAAGCTCGGAATTCATATTTTTTTCGGGCAAAAAAAATTTCATTACTGGAATTACGTCATTGGGATTGAGCCGATCGAGATTTATATTGGAAAAACGAAAACGGCCTGTTTTTTTACAATAGCTTATTTATAAATGAAAAATTGTAAGCACCCACATGAGAAATCTCTGGATGCAGTTCGCATTATGTTTCATTACTGCATCCTAATAAACACTTGAATTGTAATGACCTGTGAAAATTATAGAACAGAATCCATTTTTTTCTACGAATAGTTCTTACAGAAACGGATAATTATTTATATTCGAATCGATAGCTATCTCAGTTAATGTTGGTCGTACAAAAATGTTGCAAATAATTGTATTGTATTGTTTCTCATAGGCACTCAGAATTCAGTACTAGGAAATGCATGAAGGCATCGTAACCCTGAAAATTTTATGTGAACTGTTATTTCTTAAATGGTGCACCCTGTATTTCATTTTTCTAATCGGTTGATCCCTTTCTTCTGATTCAAAATATATATATATTTTTTTGAATAAGAGAGCTAAAATAATAATAATAAATGTTGAAACAAAAAGGACCTAAGCTGAGGTAAAAAAAGGAACGGGGTACCACAACATTCTTCGTATGATACTATAGTATCATACGATACTATCATCACCAGTATCATACGATACTATAGAGCCAGTGGAAAAAACCTCAGCCGAAAAAACCTGTCTCCCCGTAAAAAAAATAAAATAAAATTGTTGTATCTGAATATTCTAAATAGAAGGACATCACGATCAGCAGGAAGGCTCTTCGGAGGAAGGATTTCCAAACACAAACTCCAACCTGAAAATAAAAAAAGACAGAACAGCAAGAGAATTTTCAATTTATACTTCATCGAATTGATCTGAAATTTTCAACCCATTGCAAAAATGAGTTTGATATATTGTGTATGGCTCTAATGCCATCTTGGAATTTATAAATCGTACTTTATAGAGGTTATTTTCGGCAGTGTTTCATAGATATAGGTTTTTTCGTCTAAATCGGAAGCAACTGTAGAAGACCACTCGATAATGATGTAATTTCGTTCATCGCAGTTGAAGTAGTCATGGATACTGATACAATTAAATTATCCTGTTTGACATTTCTTCAAATTCATAATTCGAGAGTTTATACAGCAAAAATGTTATCATCTGAGCAAGAAAAACTCAGATTTTCTGAAAATTTATCAAAACCAACGCTTGGCTCCTCGGGAGTCATTGCGACTTTACCCAAGCAGATCATTTCTTAGTGAGATAACATTATTTGTAAACTTATATGAACATTTAGGAAAAAGTGGGCCATTGAAACTAAAACCCAATACTGATCGAGGATAGAGGGAAGGAAAATCAATCTGTTTTCGAACTGAAAAAGAATGTATTTGAAAAACATTGAAGTATAAATATTTCCATTCAACAACTGAAATATGAAATTATGTTTTTAAGATAAGCAGGTAGATGACGGCCCTTTTCGGCAAAGCACTGCTGCAGTCGTTCCTCAAACTTTCGCATCACGCTCGCACACAAGAGAACACAAGTTGATGTCAATTGCCCTAATTTCTGCTGTAATTACTTCTTTCAACCCTTTTAGATTTCGGGGCATATTGGAATAAACTTTTGCTTTTAGGTTCAAAAAATCGCGCGATGATCTCTTGTCAAGATAACCATTGTGATAAACAAATGATGAGCTTCCCTGAATCGAACGATGTCAACCGCAGCCCTCTACCTCCACCCGTTCGCAGGTGCGTCAAGTTGGTGACTCACTAGTGGAATTTCGATATGAAAATATTTTAGGAATTTTGTGCTCATTTTGTGTCAATTTGTGCCGTATGTAACGAATTTTGTGCCCATTCAGTTTTCGAGATATTTCGAAATTTCAATATGAGTCACCAACTTGACGCTGTGACTCATATGTGGAATTTTGATATGGAAATATTGTAGGAATTTTGTGCTCATTTTGTGCCAATTTGTGCCGTATGTTACAAATTTCGTGCCCATTCAGTTTTCGAGATATCTTTCTTTGAGTCAATCGTCAAGTTGGTGACTCACATATGGAATTTTGGAAATTTTCTTTTTTCGATAAATTGTGTCTATTTTGTGCCAATTTGTGCCGTAAGTTTTGAATTTTGTGCCCATTCAGGTTTCGAGATATTTCGAGTTTTCATTGTGACGTCACCGACTTGACAATGTGACTCATATATGGAATTTTGGAAATTTTCTTTTTTCGATAAATTGTGCTCATTTTGTGCCAATTTGTGCCGCAAGTTACGAATTTCGTGCCCATTCAGTTTTCGAGATAGTTCGAGTTTTCACTATGAGTCAAGCGTCAAGTTGGTGACTCACATATGGAATTTTGGAAATTTTCTTTTTTGGATAAATTGTGTCTATTTTGTGCCAATTTGTGCCGTAAGTTACGAATTTTGTGCCCATTCAGTTTTCAAGATATTTCGAGTTTTCGCTATGAATCAAGCGTCAAGTTGGTGACTCACATATGGAATTTTGGAAATTTTCTTTTTTCGATAAATTGTCTGTATTTTGTGCCAATTTGTGCGAAGGTTACGAATTTTGTGCCCGATCAGTTTTCGAGATATATCGAGTTTTCTTTGAATCAAGCGTCAAGTTGGTGACTCACATATGGAATTTTGGAAATTTTTTTTTTCGATAAATTGTGTCTATTTTGTGCCAATTTGTGCAGTAAGTCACGAATTTTGTGCCCATTCAGTTTTCGAGATATTTCGAATTATCACTGTGTGTCACTAATTTGGAAATTTGATAATTTTTTTTATGTTACGAATTGTGTGCTCCTTCTGTTTTCGGAATATTCCTAGTTTTTCATGTGAAAGATAGATGAATACTCGTTTAGGAAATCATTTACGAAGGTTATTTGTATTTTTCAATGATTTATATAAAAAATATTAGTCTGATATCATAATATTCGTCTGAGGTACAGTAAACCAAGTTTCGAATATTCGACGTTTCAAATCTTCTTCATATTCAATATGAAATAGGATCTCCTCCGGCACGTCTTCAACGATGCACGTGTTTGGTAAAAGGCGGGTCCTCTGTGGGTGTGTTTTTCTGTTGGATTAAGCATGGCCAGTGTGGCCATCTCAGGGAAAGCAAAATATGCTAGTCTTGCGTTCAGAAAATGCCAAAAACATGCTTTTTCATTTCGGAAAGTGCCAAAAAAAAATGCTAGTTTTTCATTGATATTTTTTCCTACAGTTATTTCTGAAATATAAATTTTTTTCGACTCACAACCCTTGAATGTGAATGAATAATGGGGTGCTGAGTTATCAGGTTTCAAAATATTCCTAGGTCCTGGGTTAAATTTTCATTTTTTTATTGTAAGAACTGTTTTTCTCAAACTTGAATGAATTGAAATACCTATAGTTGATTTGGTATAGATATTAATAAAATATGTTATATCTTAATATTCACATATGGATATGTAAATTACTGAAAACGGAAGAACTGTTCGTTTAAATCCAAATTTGAATTTGAATCTCGGTGATTCAAGCTTTGATACTTCACAAAAACCAATGTTTCACATTCTTCATTTTATGGTTTCTCAGCTCCCGAAAAAATATACGATGAAAAAGTTACGGTACATGGATTTTCCAAAGCATTTGAAATTTTGAATCTCGAAGACTGAGGGTGCTTGAACATATTATGATACACGAAACGGGTGGGATATTGGATTTGAAAATATTTCGAATATTATCGACAGCCTCGCGTTTATTCAGAGAAAAGAATTCCCAAGAAAAAGAGCCAGATGTCCGGCCGGATCGACTAAAAGTTTGTTTACATATTTCCTGTTAATATATCGGTTGTTGCACGCTCATAAATATTTATTGGGGCTATAAAATTCTGCGCGCTTCCTTCGTTCGTTTCATTGAAGAGAGTGGAGGGGGCATACCGTTTGAAAAGTGTCACCGAAACAAATCCGGATTTGGCACCCCAAGATGATTGACATTGAAAACTGGAAATATCTCGAAAACTGTATGGGCACAAAATTCGAAACTTACTGTACAAATTGGCACAAAATAGACACAATTTATCGAAAGAAGAAAATTTCCAAAATTCCATATATGAGTCACCAACTTTATGCTTGACTCAGTGAAAAGTCGAAATATCTCGAAAACTGAATGGACACAAAATTCGTTACTTACGGCACAAATTGGCACAAAATAGACACAATTTATCCAAAAAAGTAAATTTCCAAAATTCCATATGTGAGTCACCAACTTGACGCTTGACTCATAGTGAAAACTCGAAATATCTCGAAAACTGAATGGACACAAAATTCGTAACATACGGCGCAAATTGGCACAAAATAGACACAATTTATCAAAAAAAGAAAATTTCCAAAATTCCATATGTGAGTCACCAACTTGACGCTTGACGCATAGTGAAAACTCGAAATATCTCGAAAACTGAATGGGCCCAAAATTCAAAACTTACGTCACAAATTGGCACAAAATAGACATAATTTATCGAAAAAAGAAAATTTCCAAAATTCCTTATATGAGTCACAGCGTCAAGTTGGTGACGTCACAATGAAAACTCGAAATATCTCGAAGACTGAATGGGCACAAAATTCGAAACTTACGGCACAAATTGGCACAAAATAGACACAATTCATCGAAAAAAGAAAATTTTCAAAATTCCATATGTGAGTCACCAACTTGACGCTTGACTCAAAGAAAACTCGAAATATCTCGAAAACTAAATGGGCACAAAATTCATTATATACGGCACAAATTGGCACAAAATATACACAATTTATTGAAAAAAGAAAATTTCCAAAATTCCATATATGAGTCACAGCGTCAAGTTGGTGACTCATAGTGAAAACTCGAAATATCTCGAAAACTGAAGGGGCACAAAATTCGTAACATACGGCACAAAATGAGCACAAAATTC
Source organism: Hippodamia convergens (assembly GCA_038502775.1). Taxonomy (NCBI): domain Eukaryota; kingdom Metazoa; phylum Arthropoda; class Insecta; order Coleoptera; family Coccinellidae; genus Hippodamia; species Hippodamia convergens. Next base: position 36,243,375 of record CM076609.1, read on the forward strand.
CTAAAATATTTTCATATCAAAATTCCACATATGAGTCACAGCGTCAAGTTGGTGACTCATATTGAAATTTCGAAATATCTCGAAAACTGAATGGGCACAAAATTCGTAACATACGGCACAAATTGGCACAAAATGAGCACAAAATTCCCAAAATATTTTCATATCGAAATTCCACTAGTGAGTCACCAACTTGACGCACCTCCCGTTCGCGTGTACTAGCCGCTCTAAAAAAACACCCTTGCATTATGCCCCACCATGTATATCTATTTATATAACATAAGTCAAATAATCGCATCTTTATAGAAAACCCTAATCCATACGCGATTGCAGTCCAGGCTTGCAATATATATATACAGCTATGCTCAAAACATTAAAAAAATATATTATATGCACAATTCTGAATATAACAAGTTCAAAAATTAACGATTTGTGAAGATCCTTTGAACCTTTAATTTAACTTTTAGTTAATAAATAAATAAAATAAATTTCAGTTGTTTTATTATCCATATTCCTTCGATATAAATAAATCACATCGTTGCCGTGTGGCGTTCTAATCCTGCCTTAGAATTAGACGAAAATAAAGTACCTATATGTTAAAAATTGAGCCCCTCAGACGTCATCCTCAACTACGCCTATGGTCCGAACGCACCGAAACGTCAAGACGATTTCTCATCTCTATGGACAGTCAAGTTAACCTAATTCTATGTGCTAATCAGTTGACACATCAACTCATGCTCATTAATTGTATCAATTAATCAACTTTTTCTGTATCGAATCTCTCTGAAGATCAGACCTCTCTTGTGCTTCTCTTGTGAAATTAGAATTTTCAAAAAGTCACCTCGCAAATTAATTTTACATCTCGTTCATTTTTGGAAGCAATCAATTAGGTAAGTGAGTATTTCTCGAAGTCATCTCTCATTAATGCATATTTAATGTTTTTTTCCTGCTTCTTATAAAGTTTGAAAATGTGTCCACGTTTTAGATCATAAAAATCTATAAAAATACTGGTAATCCTCTCTCACTTTATTCTCAGAAAATCTCTATTGCATTTAACTAATGGAATTGACTCCTCTAAGATATATATTTTGATATATTTTGCTGTTCTCATGATTTTTCAGATTTCTCTAGACTTTTCACATTGGAAATAATAGTTGATTGCTCCAGAAATGAACATTATTTGTGGTAATAAATTTTGATTCATTATAATCTCATGTGCACCTCATTATCTCAATGTAATCATCTCATTTCTCAATCATGCACTTCTCATTACACTTGCTAATCATTGTTCTCGAGTTTCAGATGAATGAACGATCTCAAGCGTGAGGGTGAATCATGGAATCAGTCTTCTCTCTCAATAAAATCAAGTGAACTTCTCTGAAGTATTTGAACGATCAAGTAATTCACACATTGAACCTGATTGACAATCTCAATCCCTGCTTCACCTTGAGCTGTCTCCTCAAATATTGCTCACATGATTAAATTGGTATGATCTCCTCATTATAACTTAGAAATTCTCAAGTTCATTCATCGGAAACACTTAGCAAGTGGAACCTCAAGCCTTCAGCTTCAAACAAATCAAAGGGTTGGTGATTTGTGCACTCATACAATGTACTCTCATATTGTCATTCTCATAATTATCAATTGTAACTCTTATTTTTCTGATGAACACTAACCCTGCTTACTAAAAGTAGTTTGTCACTGTAAATTTTGTCTCAATTGATTAATTAATTAGCCTTCTCTTTACAGTACTACGTTATAGATCATAATTATTGATTTCTCAACAATGATATTCTCAGATTGTACTGATCTCAATGAAGACCAGACTTAGACTATTAAGCTTTCAATACAAGTACTCCTCTAAGGCCTAATCTCACTTTCATTACAACTCGGTCTACTCTAACAATTCATTATTCAACCTTTTGTTTTTCTGATGAAATAAAGAGGCTCTCGCAATGAATTTCATTTGCATCATCACTGTGTTTAATTTTGAATTAATGGAACTCTCTCAAAGTCTAAGTCTGACTTCATCTGACCTCTCATTTTGAACTTCTCTAGATTACCTCTGTTTTTAGTTGAATAATCACTCTGAGTTTAAAGATGACTTTAATATTGTATTTTTTACTGTATTAACTTCATGCGGGTGACTTATTCATTTTATGATTGTGAATGATGTCAATAAATGTTTTTACAATACCATCTCTAACTCAATTATCTGGATACAGTCCTAAACTTTATTTTCCAAAATCAGAACAACCCCGATTTTGTACACTATATTTGAAATCAGAAGAAAGAGCTCTACAGATTGAGAAAATAAAATACACGGTGTAGGGGAAACCCGGGCAATGAGGCCACCCCCATTTTTAAAAAATCTCGCTTATAAGTGCCTATTTTAGCTATACTCTAGTAAGTAGATAAGAACCGTTCAGGATTGCGAAGATAACGGTCTTGTGAGCATCTGTTAATCATTTATGGACGAAATTATAAAATCGTAGTTTTTGATCTAATTTTTGATGTATACAAAAGTAAGTATGAAATTAAGTTACTTTGCTATATCGCAACGAAAATTTTTATGCATAATAAACACGAACATAACTTCAAATTAACATCAACTGAAGTGGATGTTGACGATGAAGTGTTGAAGGATCCAGAAACTTCAGATGATGAAGAAATGTGTCTTATACGTAGTGATTATAGAAAAAGTCGAAAAACATGGTACAGGTGCAACATTTGTGGAAAATGGTCAAATAAGGAATGTAGTGGTGCGAACATTCCCAAGTGCTACATTTGTGATTTTTGTAACAAACAAATTCAAATAAAATAATTATCAAAATAAATTCTTCTATTATTTACCTATTTATACTTGGTTTCGTAGATTGTTAAGTAATTTCTGGCCATGGGTGGCCTGATTACCCCAGACCTGTGGTGATGAGGCCATCTGCAGGGTTCACATTTTTTGGGGTGCACACTAAAAATTATTTGAAACTGGTCCTACTTATAGGTTTATACGATGAGTATATATATTGAAGACTTAGTTTGAGTATGAACTGTTTTCAATTTGGTCTTAATAAAATTATTATTGGCCTCATTGCCCCGTTCTCCTCTAACATTTGAAATTTAACAGTTCACATAAAAATTTTAGTTTTACGATACTTTCATGAATTTCCTAGAACTGCATTCTGAATGCCCATAAAAAATACTACAAATTTGTACATTCAAATGTTTTTGTACGACCATTATTAATTTACTGAGACAGCTTTTGAGTAAAATATGAATAAAACGGTAGAAAAGATATAATCACTTTGACAAAATAAGCAAAATGAACTTTTAGCCTGAACGTGAGAAAAAAATTCTCATGATTGATCATAAATCAGTATCTTCTTTGATATCATTTTTCCTGCTTTCTTCTCACCTGATTGATACGAAAGTGTACATTTTAGTAGAAATGTAGAGAACACAATAAAATTATGAACATTCTGGTGCATTTCTGATTCGGAAATGAAATATTATCGAAAATTCATTAAGAATATTTCTTATCTAAGAGAAAAAAGTTTTAAAATTTTACCAATAATTATGATGGCAATTTGACCAGCTATTAAATTATTCATAATTACTCAGACCATAATTTGCACACCAATAGGCCAGTCGCATTCGAACGATTTCTCGAATACGTAAATCAATCGTGCTTTTTGATGTCAAATCAAATGAAACTTGTTTTACGAATACAGGGTGAGTCTTTGACTTGTACATGTATTTTAACAATAGATTCTTGACGTCGAAATGAATACTTTTTTCCGATTAAGCCTATAGAAAAGGATTTTGCCAACTAGTGTTCGTAGAAAATTCACATCAATGAATGAAAATCATTTCATTCGATAAAATCATTTACAATATATATTTGACAATTTTTTATATTTTTTTTTCAAGTGAATTGTTTGAAAATGAAAAATAAAAGAAATTCGAATCAAAAATTGTAGCTGACGCATATAAGTGACTACGTTTTCGAAATATTCAATAGTTTTTAAAATATACGGAATTCTCCTAGTGGTAGTATTCTGAAATTAGGTATCTACAATTGCATCAGAAAATTTCTTGTCTAAAATTTTTTCATAAATTATCACTGATTTTTCATATAAACTAGTTTTTTCAATAATACACATTAAAAAATTTAATTTTTCGATCAACATAGTTTATTTCGAAGATTGAGTATTTTTTAATTTAGAGAATTTATTTGAAACATTTTTTCCGAACGAGTTTCCGATTGCCTGAAAGTTTTATTTGAGATTTTAAGTGGTATTTATGACAATGAATACTTTTTTCATGAAGGTATTGTTATTGATTGATATGTGTAAACTGCCCCAAAGTTTTTGTCATCAATGTATATTTTCGTGAGAAAACTAGCGATTCTCCTCGTGAAACTCCATCAAATATTCCATTTTATTGAAAAAATTTCATTATTTAAATTATCGGGACCATGATATGATTGAAAAAATATATTTAGAAGATTTTTTCATTTCCAATTTTTCTTTATGGTTACCCAGAATTTTCCAAAGAGTAGCGTTATTGTTCTTATAACAATTTTTATCCCACTTCATTTTCATAATTTTTTATTCAAAACAGTTTTTTTTTGTAATATATTTGGTTTATTATTATTTCTTTTATTATCATTAAGTGAGAACAAGCACATTAACGGCCATTCTCAATAAACCACCGAAGATAGCCGAGCTCTATCTTTTGGTTTGCTGGCCTTCTTTCGGTGCTGATATCTATCTATGGATTGCGTTTCACAATCATGGTTTAACCATATCTTGGTTAAGGCATGGATAGATAGGGACTTCTTCAGTTCTGACGTCAATCCATAGAACTTGATTTATTCATTTTATTTTTTGAATCATTAATCCCATATTTTTGTATTATTACTGTGATTGGATGTCGAACTGGAATGTAATTATTTATATAAATTCTGTTGTTTTTCATTTTTCCCTTTTTTCGATGAAAGAATAGGCATAAAGACACCTCATGATCCATGTTTAGAATTTAGAAGTTTTGTTAGTTTAAAACAAACATAACGATTATGAAAACAGTCTATTAATGTTAGCCTTAAATTATCCCATGAAAAGGAAATTCCTTGTGTATGGGAATAATAACGAAGAAAAAAAACCAACGCAATAAAAACAAAAATTTTCGAAGGCAACAACAGACATACTTTTTCTTCTATTTTATTTTTCCTCCTACCTTCACAAAAATATCATGTGATTCTAATGAATATTTTTGATATCGATCAAATCTGCAATATGAGACCGAGGAAGGAGAGATCCATTTTTTGACACTCTTATGGAACATATTGAGGGAATTCGAACTCCTATCAGAAGCAGGGAGCGTATTGAAAGTTCTGGGGGCCAAAAACGTTGCCAATCTCTGTCCTGCAGTTTTGTGACTGGATGGCACAGAAAAAGCGTGAACAGTCTGTCTAGTGTTATGTCCGTTCTTGTTTTCAAAGTAATGCAGAAGTTTACTCCAGCAGTATAACTGTCTAGGGTCGAAGATGTTAGCCTCAGCGTAAAAAGAGTCGGAGGGGTAAGTAGAACTTCTACCTAATATGACCTTTAACATTCGTTTCTGTAACGTTTCCAATTTTTTTAGGTGTACGTTTTGTACTCCACCCCAAATAGATATTCTATATAAAAAGATAGACTGCACAAAAGAATATATATACACCTGAGCTGGAACAGTGTACAGAACCCTTTCAACGAACGAAAGACAGGTAAGAGACGTCTGAGTTTTTTTACAGTTGCATCTACATGATGTTGCCATCTTACATGGGAGTCCAGAATTACTCCTAGATATTTCGTTTTCAGCACTCTATCAATACTGACAATATTTTCTTCAAAATATAAGTAAAGGTGTTTGTATTCTGGCAAGTTGTTAGCATAGCTACAGAAGGGCATGAAGTAGGTCTTATTTGGGTTGATCGTAAGTAGTCTATTATCAAAAAATAACAGTGAAATCATTCTCTACCTTTTCTTTCGGTGATAACCAATCGAGGTCTTCATAAAAAACTGCTGTTTCATCTGCGAAAGCGACATTATTCACTATTTCTGAATATAGAAGTTCGTTAAAGCCTAAATAGTTGATAGTTTAAAAGGGGTTACAGTCCACTGCGACCTTATGGTCTATTGTGACCCCTGAACTAGCTTTACAGCTCGCCTTCCAGTCCCTGAGATCTTATGAAATCCAATATCTCGAAAGGCTTCAGTGAGGCTTATTCCTCACTCCTACAGGTCTCTTGACCAAAGCATTGTTTCCTTTGGCTTACAATGCCAAAGCATTCTGTGACTAGGAGAATAGGAATTTCTTCCTCCTCCCTACAGAATCTACACTCGTCAGTGTCCGATACGCCCATTCTCAGCAAGTGCTTTCTGAGGCGACAATGCCCTGTAAGAAAGCCAGTGAAGAGGTGTAGTTGGTTCTTAATGAGATCCAAATATCTTTTGGATCTTGCAGTTTCAAAATTCCGAAGGACCTTTTTGGAGTGATCCAACCCTGGGAGATTCTGCCAGAGTATTTCTCTTTCAGTTTTCTCCTTCTCCAGAAACTCTTTCTTATAGGTACATTTTCCTATACCTCAGAAAGTGAGCCAGTGAGTGGTTTCCGAGCACCCTCTCTGGCAAGTTTGTTGGCCTCTTCGTTACCTGTGATTCCCGAATTACCAGGAACCCAGATTAAAGAGACCTTATTTTTCTTGCCTTCCTCATTGAGTTTGATCCGGCATTCCCATGTCGACTTTGAGTCGATGACATAGGAATTCAGTGCTTTAATAGCAGCATGACTATCTGAGTGAATAGCTATGTCGCAATTCTGATAGTTTCTCCCTAGATTAATGTCCAGACATCTTTCGATTGCTAATATTTCTGCTGCAGAACACTTACATAGGAGCCTGTGAATACCGGGTTGAGAGAGTCAAAGGATACCTTGTAACTGCGACAAAGTCAACATTGGTACAATGAAGCGAAGTATCAATAAGAGAATTAACGAGTATGAACGATGCTGTCGACTCAATCAGACAGAAAAATCCGCACTAGCGGAACATACTCTAACAGATGGACACAATATTGTTTTCTCAAAGGCAGAGGCTATTTCGAACATCAAAAGTTTCTATCCTAGGATGAACATGGAAGCCATTGAGATATATAAACATAAGAACAACATGAACAGAAGGGAAGAAACTCCTTTAGTACATAGCGCGTGGTTTCCGGTGTTCGAAGAGACCAAAAACAAGCCAATACGAAGTGGAAGCGATGGACTAATCAAAATCGCGCGCGTAAACCCACTACCTTCTCCCTCCAATGATCAGGGTAAAAGTTGGGCCAATGGATCGAGTGCAGCATCACTTTCGGAAATTCAGCGGTCGAGTTACAACCTCAGACCAAGAATCCTCTGAAGATGCCTACCGCAGTTGTGGGCGAAACGTTAGGTGAAATAATTCCTAATAGACCACGGCCAATAAGCCCGGAAGACTCTCTTAATGTCAGTATATTCGGTCGTGAAAACCTGAAACTATTTATCTTTGGTTAACTTTAAAATTCTTTGAAACGGTGTTAGGCTCATTTTCTTCGAGTGTTTGTATCTCTTACAGGCCTTTCCGAAACCAGCGATACACAGTACCAACCGGTAGGAATCGCCGTCGGCAGATAGGATATTGAAACCGAAGTAGGTACAAATGGTTCAGATTTCTCTAACCCTGGTATACAAATATAGGCTATTTTCGGTTGTTTATTGAAAACGGCCTTAACTCTAAACGCGCAGCGCGTATAAGCAGCTGCCCGCGGCTCTCTCACCTGCTTTTTTCTGATTCGGAGACTTGCTTCTCCTACATTCTCCTACATACGGGCTATAGAAGTGTTCATTTTTATCACGATTACTTCTGTTACGATCATCATCAAGCTCTTAAAGATCGTGAGCACTGAAAAAGTAAAATGTGGTTTTCCGAAAGACGTCTGATTTCAGTAGTTATTATAAATAATCCAGCGTTTCGGTTGCAATAGTAAAGATATAATAACAGCACAATGTGCTAATAACATCACCAATTTCTTAACACATAGACTTGTGGACAGAAACCCTGCACTTTCAAAAAATATTAGAACATCCTGATATTTCACTAACAAGATCAGATAAGGGTAATTTTGCTGTGTTGATGACTAGGAATATTTTTAATCACTGCTTCCCTGAAAAAATAGTAAAAATTACAAACAATAAACATTGTTCAAATAAAAAAAAATTAAGAGACTCAAGAGACAATATGAAGTTGCGAAGACGATTTACCAGGTTAAGAAGGATGAAGTTAGTAAAAATCTATTAAATTTTCTGAAGAATATGAAGAAAAACTGTATCATACAAGAACAACGGAAAATTAGAATTCAAAGAATTAATAGTACAGAGGATCGGATTTCGGAATCATGGAGAATAATAAATGAGGAATGTAGAAGAAATAGAGGCCCTAAGCCGAATAAATCAGCTTTTACCCCAGACGAAATGAATGAATTCTTGTGTGACTTAGAACAGAAATTAAGGCAGGATGTAAATCCATCAAGAGAAAATTCCAAGAAAATGATTGAACAGAGTCGCTTCGATACACATAGGTCATTATTCCTAGAACCTACAACAGAAAAGGAAATAAGGAATATTTGTGAAAAAATGAAGAAAAAAAAGACCAGAGATTTTTATGGAGTTACAGTCGCACTGCTAAAACAAATAATTCCCTATATTACAGAGCCACTGACGAGAATTATAAATGATTGTTTGGAACAAGGGGTATTTCCGAGTACTCTCAAAATAGCGAAAGTTGTTCCGATTTTCAAAAAAGGGGATATCGAGAAATTAACTAACTATAGACCAATTTCTATTCTGCCAACTCTATCAAAAATCTTCGAGCAGATTATTAAATCGAGAATCATAAGTTTCTTCGAAAAAAATGGATTTTTCCATAAATCACAACACGGTTACAGAAAAAACAAATCAACGATATCAGCCATGATAGAGGTGTTGGAAAGTATAGTGGATGGGTACAACAGAGAAGAGGAAACGGAACTTACCTGTATAGACCTAAGTAAGGCCTTTGATAGTATCAATCATGACATCCTCCTTGACAAACTGTACCACTATGGAGTACAAGGTATATCTTTTGAGCTGTTCAACTCGTATTTGAAAAATAGGTGGCAAGTGGTTGAAATAAATGATCAGATCTCGGAACCACAGAAAACATCTATGGGAGTGCCGCAGGGCTCGATTTTAGGCCCGGTGCTGTTCATAATTTTTATGAACGATTTATATTATAATGTGAATTCTGACAAAATGTCTTCATACGCTGATGATACAAGTACCTATCATAAATAGTACAGCCAACAGAGAGAGCTTACAGAATAAATTTGACAAATCTGTGAGGCAGGCTGGTGAATGGTTTGAAACCAATGGAATGATTTTGAACAAAGACAAAACACAAAGAATCATTTTCAGTAACAGAAGCCACGATGAAAAGTCCCTAACTCACCTCGGAGTTGTATTTCAGTCCTCACTGACCTGTAGCCAACACATAGATCACCTCTGCAAAAAGTTGTCGACATCGATATTTATGGTTCGCAGAATAAAACAGCTCACCAATGTCAACATGGCGAAACTCACCTACTTCAGCGCGTTCCACAGTGTGGCATCATATGGAATCATACTTTGGGGTCATTCTCCAGAAGCAAAGAGAATACTTATCAAACAAAAAATGGCACTGAGAGTTATTTTCGATATAAATAGGAGAGTAAGCTGCCGAGAGATTTTCAAAAGGGAAAAAATACTTACCATGACCTGAGTGTTCATTTATGTTTGTGTAAAATATGTACATGAAAATCCTAGGAAGTTTAGAACAAACGCATCATATCATAATTATGAGACGCGAGGTAAAGAAAATTATGCAATTCCTAAGAATAGAATTAAAAAATGTCAACAGGGTTCAAATCACATTTGTTTAAAGCTTTACAACAAGCTTCCAGAAACAATACGGAAATTAAACATGGCATCCTTCTCTAAGCAAGTAAAGGCACTTCTCCTGGAAAGGACTCTGTACACAGTGGAAGAATTCTTGAGTTGACCGGGTTACATCCGTGGAGCCAAGGCTGTGATGTGGTGTAGTATATTGTCTAAATGAATGTTTCGTGATTGTTTTTAATTTGCTACTTTTGTAGATTTTTAATTATTGACATGCCATGTATTTTTATGATGGTTCATTTCTTTATATTTGTAAAATTTTGTGAAATTTATGAATTTTTGCATGTATATTTTTGCAAATAATAAAGGTAATCTAATCTAATAATCTAAAAAAAAGGATTGTTCACAGTGAGAGGTCCTTAGAGATTTTGAATGATAGCACTTCCTATAAGTTACTCGCCTGTGACCCAACAGAAACCTTTCAGAATAGAATTAACCGTTTAATCCTGAAACTCTAAAAGGATAATAAAATAGATGGAGGTACATCCAGAAAACTAACAACCTATTGCTCTGAAGCTCCGAAGTTTTATGCCCTACCAAAGATGGATATACTAGGGGTGTTTACAGTAAGAAGTCCTTAGAGATTTTGAATGATAGCATTTCCTATAAGTTACTCGCCTGTGCCCCAACAGAAACTTTTCAGAATAGAATTAACCGTTTTATCCTGAAACTTAAAAAGGATCATAAATATCATAAATAAAAATGGAATATCTCCCACAACTCCATGCATATATAATTTTAAGAGAAAATATTTCAGAAAAAAATTTCATCAGAATAATATTGTTCAAAAAAATACTTTGGATCGATTAGTTGGGTATTTTTGGTTTGAAAATGATATAAATAACACAGTGCAATATGACAAAAAAGGCTATAGTACAACTATTTTACATGAAAACGCAGAATCATAAAAAAGTTACATTAGAGAGGGGTTGCTTAAGCTAGGTTCAAGCGCCGATAATAAAATAGATGAAGGTACATCCAGAAAACTAACAACTTATGGCTCTGTAGCTCACAAGTTTAATGCCCTGCCGAAGATACATAGGTAAGCCAGTTTTGTCTATCAGACCAATTGTAGCATGTATTGACTCTCCCAACTCTAAGTTGTCCAAGTTCATTACCAATATTTTTTCAAACTCATACAGGAAGAACAACAATTATTATATTAGGGATGCTTTTGAATTTTCCAATCTGATCAGGGAATATGTCGTACCTCTCAACCACATAATGGCGAGTTTAGACATAGCGTCTTTTATTTTTAGCATAACCTTAGAGGCAGTGTTGGACAGTATCAGTTTGCATTGAAACTCCATTGAGGATAACTGTATATTGGGCAGAGACAGTTTTGTAGAGTCTCTTAGTCTGATGTTAAATACAATATATTGCGTTTTCGAAGGAAAGGTCTATCAACAGACCAAAGGCCCAGTGTTTTTAAGAAAAAGAATAAAACGGAAAACAAAAAAAATAAAATTCTTTGCCTTTACGGAGGCCAACACCGAAAACATTTTTGAAACATAGATGAATTCAAAATAGTAATCATCGAAATGAATACCATTTTCAATTTCCAGGCTCAGAGATCTTTTATCATGAGGTTGGAGAAATAATATCAGATTTTGTCACTGAGATGAGCGATATACCGGTTTCGGCCTTGTTTTTCCTCATCAGTATCGCATACATCTCAGAGAGCCTGGAAATTGAAAATGGTATTCATTTCGATGATTACTATTTTGAATTCATCTATGTTTCAAAAAAGACCAAAGGCCCCCTATAGGATCTGACGCCTCTCCCATTTAAGTTGAGATGGTGGTAGATGATATTCTTGATAGGGCTGTTAATGCAGATGCCTAGTTGTACAATTTTGTTTACTTGTATACAGAGGGCACTGCAGATACGACACCGTCATGTTCAGTAGTTCAATATGCAAGTAGTTAAGTTAGCGAATTTATATTAGGGTCTATGACAGGAAGTGTTCTGTGTCTTAGAGGTAGAAAGAATATGTTCAAGACGACAGTGTGTATTTTGTATGTTTAAAATAAAGAGAATCTTCTAGAATTTCCTTTCAAGGGCTTTCAACACGCTTAATTTCATCCCTACAGTTATCAAAAAATATTTTGATGACTTGTTTTAGTATTGTACTTGAGGTTCGACTTACGAACATAGTTGGTGTTTTGAACTTCCTCATCCCAGACATCAGATTCACTTATGAACTTGAACAGAATCGCGCTCCTCCTTGCCTAGATAGATCTCAAAATCAATGAAAATGGCAGAATTTATACAGAGTGTTATAGAAAACCTATGGCCTCAGGACGATATTTTTTCAAATCATCTAATGAAAATAAGCATAAGGTCAATTTAGTGCTAGGCCTAAAGAACAGATTGTAGTGACTTGTTAGCCCTCCCTGTTTGCAAAATATTTTGCACCAGCTATGTCAATTGTTGCTATGCAACTCGTAGCCTATCAGGTTGATAGGGAGACTATTGTTTAACATCCCCAGACATACTAATGAACCGGATAGAGGGGTAGGATGCAGGTCAGCCCTCAGACGACATTCAAAATGTCAAAAGATATCATTCTCTACCATAACATCCATCTTTAACACCTTCCATTATGAACATTTTGGGCTAACATGTTAGTACCGGAGCGGAACTATATGTGGCGAAGCGTATGACTTGTTCACTTTGGAGACACTTATTTTCTAGGGTTACAGATGAGACACCTGTAATGACTAAAACTGGAATTGTGTATTCTATTAGTTCTCCGGATTGTAATAGGACATGTGTAGGTCAAACGAGCAGAAATTTTAAAACGATAATTAAAGAGCATAAGTATCAGAGACTGCAGGATGCTGAAACGAACTACTGCCTTATGGAAATATACAACTGAAACCGACCACATTATGAATTTTGAAGACGTGAGGGTAATTAGATCCGTCCCTAACAGCTACAAAAGAGCATTCATTGAGACCGTCTAGATTATGAGTCTATCAGATAATCTTAAAAGCATCCGCTGATTTCAATATATTGTAACATCGTTAATTTGATTAACAAAAGTAATTCAACTCGACCTCGGAAAAACTTACTTTCATACGCATGATCTTTGGTAAAACGATGGTATTTTGGAGGTCCTTGATTATCATCCTGCGAATGAATGGTGGATGTTTTTTTGTTGAGATACTTCCGACCAAATTTGTTTATCTCTTGCACTTGTTTCATTGTTTACATTTTAATTTTTGTTAGATGACGAGTTTCATAGAATGGATTGACTGTTGTCCACATGTAAGTTTCGTTGTTTCTAATTGATGTATGATGTAGTTACTATTGTTATATCTTGTAACTTGTGTGTTATTTATTTTCATCGTTAATTTTTGTTGCTCTGATGAAGGATACTAGAGCCTCCGAAAGCTTGGCTTTATATCAATAAAGATCATATTACATCATACGAGTTAGACTACAATCCCCGACAAATCTTTCCCTGTCAATTTTTCTCTATTAAATAAGTGTCTATTATTTGAAACATTTGAGATTCACAGACAAACTTAAAAAATAGTTTCGAAAGTGCATACTGAAGAGTATTCTGGCATAAAAGTTTCATCGAAATATATAAACCACAAAAAGAGGTATATTTGAATGATATATCCGAAAAATACGAGGAAAATTGAATATGAAAGAACAGATGTTTGAAATTCAAAACATTGACCACTTTGTTTTCATAATAATAATGTTTAATGATCATTTGCAATGTCAAAGGAATGTTCGCTGCGACAATTAACTAAATACAAATTATAATTATATTTTGACTTTTTATTACTCGTAAATAAATCGATATTACAGTAAGAAAATGTACTTTTTCATACTCGAAAGTAGTTCAATTTTTTTTTACATTTACTATTTTCATTATTCAAACAATTAGAACGAAAAAACTGAAACAAAATTTCTACCTAACGATTTTCTGGAAAATTGCATATCAAACCTAACCAGTTTAAAAACTCAAATTTGAAATCTCAAGCTTTTTGTATTTTATGCGGGGTCATGTGTTCTTTCACCAGGCAAATGTATGAATCAATCGGCAACATAGAACAGTGGGACTTTCATTGAAACAGAAAGGTACGGCACTTATGTATTCACTGAATTCAAAATAAACGTTTGTTCTCACGATATTTTGAGAAACTTCAACGAAAATGGGGAGAACAAAACCATGTGTTGTTCTCGCGGACTCTTTCACATAAACGGCATACATCCCGAAACATTAGACAGTTATATAGACACATTTTTTCTGTATATTCAACGGTTGATGCAATTCTCGAAGATTTTTATTTCTTCAAATTTGAACAGAAGCATTTATCAATTAATTCTCTACGGCGATCAATTTTATTTTGAAAATATAATCTTTCCCTCTTCATTGTTGTACCTTTTTCATCATATTATTCCCTTGATGAAAAACAATTCTTTCTAAAAATATTATAATTAAAAATCAAAAATTTATACAAATTATGCAAAGTTATGGTCAATCTTCCAAATCATCACATTCTTGGATTGTAGGTGGTATAGATAATTTCGATCCATTCATTGAATTGTTCAGCATAGAGAAAGATCCATTGAATGTGAGATTATCTTGGTTGTTATTATTTATTGATCTTGAAATTGTATTTTCTGTATCTGCGTCCTGGAATACTTCCTCTTCTGAGTGATTTCCATCTAGTTTTGCTTCCAAGATCATACATTGCATTTGAAAGTACCGTTTCTCTTCATTCATGCACGCTAAATCCTTTTCCTGTTCTGCTATCATCCGTCGTAAGTCAGCTATCGTAGTTAAATCTTCTTGTTTTGATTCTCTATTCTCGTACCTTTGCCTCACCTCATTGAAACTGTGGAATTCAAAGTCCAATAAATAAAAATAGCAATATCTCAACATGAAAAGAGTACGTCAATAATTTATAATTATATCTACTTATATCACTATCAGTTGAACGAATTGGTGAGGGATTGTCAGTGGTGAAAAAGCAGTGGGATGAGTAACAAAAATTTCAATAGAAATCTGTATAGAAGCGACATAGAAATCCTTGGAATGATGCAGAAATTAACCAGCATTAACGGGCCTCGAAAATGACGGATATATGTCGCAAAAGCTTTGAATTTGCCAAGTATTATAATTTCCCACGAAATCATGAAATTTGAAAATTGACAAAGGTCGTACGCTCAACAGCTGCAAAAGTTTCACCTATTTCTTAGAAAAAAATGAATGTGAATGTATACATCTAAAATGAAATAAAAAAAGAAGTCATTTTGAAATAGAGATTCATTTTAATTTTAATTTGATTCCTTTTTGTCAATATTTTTGTCAGAATGTTCATACATGAAATTTTATTGTATATCTTATAATTTGAGGAGATTGAGAGTTTTTTAATGTCAATCATTCGTGAGAAGTGTCTATTTTTGTAGGGATCACAAGCTTTCCAACCATTCGAAGATTATTCTATAACAGGCTGCTAAAAATGAACCTTGAAAAATAAATTAGATGCAATATACTGGTGCAGCATTTAACTTGATATAGTAAATTTTCTCAAAAAGTATGTTTGTGTATTTTGTTTCAACCTTGACCTTGTACTCAAGGTTAACTTTATGTTTTCAAATGTAAAGGTATATTTTTTATGCAAGTTCTTATTCTACATAGAAAAGTAGTAACTTTTGTATCAATTTTTTTTTCAACAGTGGCGACACGGGTAGAAAAATCCTCCAATAAGAGGCTTATGTCAAATTTGATGCAGGTTGCGTTCGGCAATCACGGCGGATCTGACATGATTACCGAACGCAGCTGCTGTACCTGCTATGAATTTCTTTTGAGAAAAAGTATTCCAGCGATTATTTTTTTGATATTATGGAAAACTAAAACAAATGTATAAATGAAGAAATACTTTCATTTAGGTTTCAAGAGATTGTTGAAATGTTGAAAGGTTGGTCCGAAAACTGCAAATCTATCAAGTTTTTGTTTTGTCAGTTTGGTGAATTGAACTCATAGGGTCGGTTTCACAAAACTTTAATTGTGCGATTAAAAAACCTTACGTAAATTCGAACCAATCGAATCACTCGTTTTGAAATTTCAACGAATCGCGGTACAAACAAAGTTTTGTGAATATGAAACCGACCCTATAATTCTACCTCGATGCTGAATTCACATATGATTTTTCTGGTCAGGCATGAACTGAACTATTAGCACCCGGTTAATATATTCGATCGAGTTGATTTTGATAGCATTAGTGAAATCATCAAGTTGAAAAATTTTCGATTCTTACAGTTTCTCCAAACAATTATATCTGAGCTGCATCCTCTCGATCGTTTCTTTGTCTTTCGCTCGTACTTGTTCCATTTCTTGTCTGAGTTGTTCTTTCTCCACATCATATTCCTTTCTGGAGTGGTCTGAATAGTCTTGGAAATTCCTGAAAATGAAAATAAGGTTCAAACATGTCAAATGTCTACCGATATCTGTAGGGATTTTCAAAAAGTGCTGGTTGATATTGGCAGCCTGTATTCATCATGTATATAGTTATAAGAAGTTTTCGCCGACTGCCACACTATAAATAAATTCAAAAATAAGACAGGAAGTTTCCGATTAATTTCATTCCCGCTAGTGTCTCTATTTTCAGGAATATAACAATATATTCCGGAAACTTCCTTCTTTGCAGAATCCACTCAGACTAAATTTCAATCGATTTCTGAAATAAAGTGTATGGCAATCTCGTTCATTAATCGAAGGTATATACCTTAATAACTATTGTTCATAGAAATAGTATTCAGTTTGTTTCTCTATTTCAGTATCGTAATGAGTTCATTACAATACTAAAAGTACAGAATTGTTTTCAGTTATACTTTTCGTTTTATGGTTGTCAATACTGATCTCCGATCCTATCAATTTTCAAACCAGATTAAAATTCCGTAATCTGTCAAATTCCATAACTCACACCAACTGCCAAGATACAAAACAATAGTCACTAGGAAGTGTCAATTTCACTGAAATACAGAAAAGATCGTGTAATACTCGTGGCAGAAGTCAATTCCAACACTCATGCTTTCGAAAACTCGCTCCTTCGTCTCTCGTTTTGGATTTTAAAATTCGTATTGGAATAGGAGCCCATTCTGCAACTTAGGATATGCTATTAAGCCAGTAGTAGTAATTTGATTCACTGGGCTGTCAGATGCTCCTTGCAGCAGAAGCATTATAAATGTGGCTATTAATTGGGTTGATTTTTTCAAACATCTTCGAACAGGCTTCATGGGATCTATATGTAAAAATTGAACAGGAACCATTCTTTAGTTTTTGATACAGTATGGGCTATATCCGGCTATCCGGTAAGCATTTTCATGCATCAAATGAAAGTCTACATCCCCACCATATGCAATGGGTGGCGCTAAATAGGTAGAAGAATATCAGACGAAAATATTTGCCAATATGCGATTGGATGCCGAGTGTAAACCCTTTCCCTTCAGTACTTATACCAACATTTTCTGATACTATATCAAGTAATAGGTGAGTCAACGTTGTGATTCCACAACCAAAATCTGTTTTATTAAAGTAAAAATGAAAATTCCTTTTTGTGTTCTGATTTATTTGTGGCAAGAGCTCTACTTGTCCAGAAATTCTTAGATAACCACGCAGTCATACGCTTTAATTTCGTGTATTTCGAAAATTCTTCCTGATCAATAATTGCAATCCAATTATTTTTATAAGTCGTAGCGACTAGAACTTCTTCCTCAGGGCAGAAAAGTTAAATAAATGTTGCGACCGCTTCAAAAAATGCCGATTCTTGTCCACCAATATTCATTGACAATATTTCTCTTTGTACCATGCTGTTGATGGGGATTTCTTTTCTATTTCCCAAGGGACACTTCTGGGATCGACTACAAAGAGCTTTGGATCAACAACCTTCACATAAAATATAGAAACGGCTCACACAACTCTAGAGAGTACCTACTTGAGGTGAATAAATATTTACTCCTGCACTTACTTTATTCTACTTTTCGCCTCCTCTCTGGCTCTATTCAAATCCTCACATTGTTGAGCAATTTCCATATTTAGGACCTGGATGCCACCTTCTAATGTATCAACATTGTTTTGTAAATCTTCTATTATAGAATTTTTACTTTCCAGCTCATTCTTCAAACTGTCCACCGTTTTCAATAACTCTATTTCCCGTTGTTCATGTGATTTTTGTTGAGTGAGGAAGTTCTCTTCTAAAGCTCTATATTTGGAAACATATTCGTTTTCTACCAGATCGATCGCTTCTTGCTTTTGTTTCCTCAAATTTTCCCATTGATCATCTGAAAATTGAAGTTCTCGATTATCAGAAAGCAGAATCAAAATAGAGAGTGAAGATTTTTTTTTATTCTAACCAAATGTGGTAAAATTTTTGAGATTACAAATATAATGTATTAAATTCCTCAATGAAAAATCGAACAGTTATTCAATAACTAATAATTTCACATAGTAAAATAATTTCAGATTATATTGCAATATCAACGAAACCAGATGAAGCAAACAAAAATATGAAATACTCAGAATGGAGGATTTAAATATGATATGGATTTTAATTTATCCCAAATTCTTCTCAATGAGTCTGAAGACATGCCAATTAATCTTCTTCTCATCATTCAAAACGCAAGTTTCTACTTAGTGAAATGTTTCAGCTGCACTCAAAATTACAGTAAATAATAGGTTTCTACTCTAACTCTTCATTATGAATCAGTAGTAGTAGTAGAAACAACTTTATTTGAACAATATTCCTGTCCATATACAGAATCATAATTTACAATGGATAGTAGAAATGATTATGAATTATCTTACTTAAATGTCGATATTATACATTGAACCGTTATGAAAATCTATTTAGTATCTCGATGAGATTATTTCATCTCAAAATTCCAGCACATTTAATAGGTATTTAACACATCAAGAAACTCCAATTCCAAGTGACTTTCGGGAATTGGAATTTTTGGAATTATTATTGCTGTTAAAGTTTCCTACCGCTTTCGAAGAAATCCCTGCTTTATATTCCGTTGGTATGGAAATAGTTTTGTGACTTAAAGTAATCATACAATGAGTCCATTTAAATTGAAGGGTTCATTGAGATTTTAATATCCTATTAGAGAGGATAATAAGTGGTGGTTATTTGTTGCATTAAAGTTTCAACGAACCATTAAATTTCAAAGGACGTTCTTGCAACTCAGGGTGACACTTCTACTTCTGCAAGAAGGAGATTGATACATGAATTAGAGAAAATTTTCCTCAGTTTAATTCATTTTCTAACTCATTTCATAATGCAATGGGAAATTATCAAATAGGTTTTCAGGTACCATTCTTCTGATAAGAGGGTGGTGAATAAACGAGGTGAAATTGAAATTGAAACAGATATCGTTCGGATTTTTCGGAGAGATAATGAAAACTGCTTTTGGTCCTGATTGATCTCGTCTCATTATAATGATAAGAGAAAGTGAAGTGAGAAATTGTAATACGTGCAAAGAATAATAAAAGATTGATTGATTGTAATGTTGTTCAATGGTAACTTGTTCCCATAAATGGACAAACCTAACTTGCCTAATTCAGATCGATGTTTTTCGATCAAAATTGCAATTTTATGTTGTGATTCTTGTTCCATCTCTTCCTTCATCGTTTCCAACGTCTTCCGTAACAAGGTCACCTGTTGCTGCCATCCAAACTCCACCTCCTTGATGCGCTGTTCCGTTTCCCTGTTCAAGTTATCTGGGGAAAGGAATTTTAGCATGGTTAATTGTTCAAACACTTGTATCTACACCACCCACGAAAAATTTGCAGTCGTTTGTATGATATTCTAGGAATTTAGCATTGAGGTGCCAGTTCTATCAATAGACTTTATAAATAGCAATCAAGAACTTTTCCTGGATGTCCGTAAGCAATCATCAACGATTGGTCAGACAAACTCGAGCATTATGGCTGCCGTACAATGCACCCAGAAAATTTTATGTATCAATAACTCAACTAGCTTGAACTAAGTATAGCCTTGAATTTTGTGAGAAACCGCAGTTTTTTACTACGATACTCAAATAACACACAAATAACTCATTTTCGAAACATGAATCAGTGAATTTAATTTCAATAAAAACCTGATTTGAGGAATTTTCTAGGCTCGCTGACTTGTGAAGATTGAACGACTTTCCGAATGCACAAAAATTCTGGCATCATGGTTGAGCCCAGCACCAGAATCAAGTCAATTTTTGCCTACAAAAAATTTACCATACGACAGAACTTTTCTACTATGCAAACTAAGGTGTTATACGAACTCAATCGGCTCGAATCTGGATTTCTGACTGGATTAGAGAAGTGGTGTCTTGATAAATCTGACAAATTTGTTACGAAATAATACCTTGTGGAAATCGAGCATTCAAAAAGGTTATCTTGAAAAATGTGGCAGCGAAACGTTGCGGAAAACACTAATGTTTTCTGGATTTCACTTATTACGAGAATGGTTTTTAGAGGAAATTTTAGGGGTAAAATTTTTAGACGACATCATTTTCTGCAACGTTTTTCCTTGAATCGATAGCTACTATGGAAAGTATAAAAAGCAGATAGCGTCGACAGTTTCGAAACGAAATAATGTTTCGGTAAAAACAATATTGTCATAATATGAATTGGTTGAGGCTTTCGCGGCCACCGTTGAATGTCAGCAGTTTTTTCAAGCATTTCGGCCGTCGTCTTCCATTTATCCTAATCCTAAATAAGCACAGGTGGTAATCTTGTCATATCTTGTTTTCCTTTTGATAATGATTAGGTAGGCAGAAAGATATCGCTCAGTGATATGATCATCTTTTACACTGTGGTTTGTAAATCTTGTGTGAGGGTGATTCTACAAAAATTGGGTAACTCAAAGTCATCAGCCATTATAAACAAAGTCTTATTATATTTTGTTGATATTACAATTAATTTTGAAACATTGAAAAAACCTTCATTTCGCCAACCAATATCACTTCTCCATTTTGAATACAAGTAAATAAAAAAACAACATTATTACTCAAAACATCAGTCCAATGGCATGTCAAAATCCCGAAAACCAACAATCACGTGACTATCCATCAATCATTATCCTTGATTTAACCCTTTTAAGTCCAGTGGTTTCGCTGCTAAACCACCTTTCTAAATCTCCCTTACGATAAAGCCTAGTGGTTTTGCAAAGAAACCGCTATTCCATTCTCTGTAGTGCACTACCACCTATCATCGAATGGATGAATTGAACTAGTTCAATTGTATGTGTTTACACGCATACACGAAAGTAGTTAAATCTCAAAACCAGTAATTGGAGGTTATTATATTTCAAATTAGAAAATTATTTTATTCCATGAATAAACACTTGTTTATCATTCCATTATTGTTAATCCTCATGTATTTCAAAAATATGGAGAGTTTTCAGTATATAATTTTTGTTTTATGATCGATTCTTTCGGTGATCTCGATTGAAACCACCGGGCGGAAACTTCATTTCAAAAATTCATTTATCCTTTTGAGAAAAAAAATGAACTTTTTGGAACTCGTGGAATTGAAATATGAAGACTATTTGGAATTAGTTGAAAATATTCCTTCTGATAGTAAATCCGAAGATGAAGAGGATATGGATTCCAATGAGGAATTTTATCGAAATAATAATGCTATAGAGGACGGACTTGAAACCGTTGACGGTGAAATATCGGAACGCAGCTGATATCAGAAGAAGATGAAGATGAAGAGAATGGTTGCTTTCATCGGACGAAGATTCCGCTACTGCTTCCTAGCATAAATTGAAAGCGCTCCCAAAATTGCCCTCCTATGCTCCAGAACGTGTGACGTCCGGTGAATGCGACCATTGGTTTGCTCCTATGCACGAATGACAAGAAAAATTGTTTTTTTGAGTTTCATAACAACAAAGAATGAGAACTATTATGTTTTTTTTCCCATTGTACTCTTTGAATTTCGTTTCTGTTATATTAAAATTATATGAAATTATGAAAAATATTGTAGCCATTATTGCCCAGTGGTTTTGCTGTGAAACCACCGATTTTTTCGAAATCTTATAAAAAGAACAAATTTTATATCGATATTGGTCATCTACGACACCCATTAATTGATAAAATAATGAGAAAAAAACACGCAAAAAAAAATTCTGCCCGGAAAGGGTGAAGAAAACTTACTTATTCATTACAATCTGTGATATACCGAGTATTATATACAACAACTTTCATAATGGAAGGTTCTCCACTTAACTCAGAAAAATATTAGAAACTTTGTGTTTGTTTCATTCGTCAATCCGTTGTGTGTTATTTAAATTTGAAATTCTCCCCAAATATCACCGACTCAAGGTCTAATTCCTGTTTCAGTGTTAATGTTTTCAATGAAATTAGTTATATGGACTGCCCAATTTAACAGCTGACATAACTGTTCCAGTGCTAGGGTTGTGTCCTTTATATTATACACGTGCTAAGTCAGTCGAAATATCAGTCCTCTGGAGTGTCGTTATTCTCTCGTCAATCTGAGATTTATTTTCGTTTATACATAGTTAATTATGATTTGTTGAAATGTAGTTCGTTGATATTCGAAATTACCAAAAACAACATTAGTTCAAATTATGTCTTTTTCGTCAGTCCGCTGGCGTCAACCTCTGTCAGGAATCGCGCCAGAAGGCTGATGTGTTTCCATAGTGCTGATGTTTTTTCTGCTTTAAGCACTTTTATCTTGATTGCTACCGTATATAAGTATTCATATTTTATAATTCAGTTTAAATCATCATGCGGCACGTTAAAAGCAAATTGAGTAGGGACGAAATATTTAAAAAAAAGAGACGCCAGAAAGGCTCGCTTCGCCAGAATTAAAAGTTACCCCATTACGAATAAATTATAGGAATACAAAGAAAAACAAAAACTCCAGTACTTGAGGAAAAAAGAGAAAGGACAAAGAAAAAATGTTGATGACATGACGCCACGATCTCAATTTAATTTAATTATCACTATCTCTTCAGATGTTTTCAAAGCTTAGCTGAGTAAAATTACCTAAAAATAATAGAAAAGTTAAGTAATTTACAGTGGCTTAGCGAGGGGGGCAAGGGGGGGCATCATGCCCCGGGCGCCAAATGGTTCGCAAAACAAACAAAAATGCTGGATTGAGTAGGAATTACTGCAGCTGAAGACTCAATCGTTGTGACATGTTTTGGAATAATTTGAAACATTTATCGCACCCTCGTACAAAAGTGACATAACTCAAAATTTACTTTTTTCGGTTTATGCTATGAATTAGATCAGAAAACGAGCCTAAATAGATTAAACCATAGAAAATTTTTACCCACATCAGTGGGTCCTCCATAAATCATATAGATACCTACATATCAAAATTGGTGTCTATTTGATGTTTCCAATTAATTAGAAAATATTTAGCATTTGAATATTTTCGACTTTTGATTTTGAGTTGTGTCACTTTTGTACCGAGGGTGCGATATGTACATATTGGTTTTCGACTCATTCAACGTTTCGATGGGAAAATTGAAAAAAAAAAGCTGTGAAAAAAACTGAATGTGAAACACAATGGGGCGCCAGAATATATTAGAACTCTTAGAAAAACTAGCAGAAGATACCACTACAAGTGACAACAGAAGAGAAGCTACAATTCTATTACTAAATATACTATCTTTTGATTTAATAACTTTAGTTTATTTCTGATTTGAAATCTTGAGGAGGATTGATCGTGTACAGCTCAGACTATAAGATCCTATAGTGAATTTTGAATTTTAGAAAAGCGTTTCATGATCTGGAATCATTAGCGACGACGAAATTGGGGACAAGCTCTGCAGAGAGGTCACACTGTGAAAAATGGAATATTGATACAATGTATGATGAAATGCCGCAAAATATCCAAAGAATCAGTTATTTGTTAGAGATGATCGTCTCCAACTGAATTTTATAATCTCGTATGGAGAAGATGGTTTTCAAAACCTGAGAGTTTCACTTCAAATACTCCTTACTCTCTCAGCTTCAATTGCTAGCTGCGCGATCAATTAAAATTACTTCTGACATATCTTTTATGTTTTATCAATGACATTAAATCTTCCGTAAATTTCAGTTCATTTCTACTATTCGCGGATGATCTGAAAGTGTTTCGTGTTGTCAAAACCTTGCAGGATTGTTTGCTGTTACAGATGGATATTAACAACATTGATGAATGGTGTTCTGAAAATGACATGGAACTCAACGTGGATAAATGTCAAACCATGAGATTTTATAGGAACAACGCACCGGTATTTTTTGAATATTCGATAAATGGATCCCACCTGAAAGCAGTTAATGTGATAAGAGATCTCGGAGTCCTGTTGGACGTCAATTTGAACTTTATTGCTCATATTGAAAATGTGTCCGCTAGGGCTCTCAGGATGCTTGGTTTTCTTAAAAGAAATATGAAGCATTTTGGAGTTCCCACAATAAAAATGATGTACATTGCGCACGTAAGAAGCATTCTGGAATATTCCTGCGTAGTGTGGTCGCCTTATTATGGAATTCATATTCACACCATTGAGAGGGTACAAAATAAATTTTTGAAGTGGATAGCATATAAATGGAGCTTACCTCGCGAATTCATAAACTACGAAAGTATTCGTGATAATTTGTCGCTCACTCTTCTCGAAACGAGACGGCGCAATTTTAGCATTATGCTGATTTATAAAATCGTACACAATTTCATCGACTGTCCTTATCTTCTGGAAAATGTTGGAATTAATGTTCCTCAGAAGAACCTTAGAGCATGGGATTTGTTCAGAATTAAGTTCTGTAGAACAAATTATTTAATGAACAACCCACTTAATAGAGCATTACGTGCTGCTGGTTCGGTGGATATAGATTTATTTCACGTTTCAATTTTTCAATTGAAGCGGTTTTTTGAGGTGAATCATTAATTGATAGGCATTTTTGCTGTATTGTGTTTAATGTTAAATTTTTTACAGAATTCCTGTTAATTTTAATTTAATTCTATTTCATACTATTTTGTAAAATGGCACGGCCGTTTATCATTAAATAAATAAATAAATAAATAAATCTATGATCAACGATGGGACAGGACGACTAAGTGACCTGGTATTTTCAAGCGTAGAAAGAGAAAATTTCAAAATGATGAACTTTGATGACATTATACATAGTAATATGTCATATGGTACATATTATCGTATATTATTATTATTATTGAATTCGTATATTCTTGAAGACAATGAATATCACCTTCTTTATAGTTTCAAAACTGCGTTTTTTTTTATATTTCCTCATAGATATATGAATGAATGATCATTTACATCTTTTATCTATTCTTGTTTGCTCTACTCCATTTTTTGTCTGAAATTTAAAGCCTTGCTTGAGCCCAAAGGTGAGTTTCACAAAACTATAATTGTGCGATCAGACGTAAATTCGAACCAATCGAATTACTTCATTTCAAATTTCAACGAATGTCGGTGGCACTATTCAACTTGACAGTCAATTTGGCAATCAAAGTTTCATGAAACTCGCCATATGATTTTTTATCTTACTTGATTCATCTGGTAATTTACGAGTAGGTATATTTCACATAAATATTATTGTCTTTATGAATTCAGAGGGGGGGGGGGCGCTAAAATGATTTGGTGCCCCGGCGCGAGTTAATCTCGCTACGCCACTGATAATATACCATTATAAAAATGTCAAAAGGCTGTTACGAAGACTGAGATAGTAAACTCTCATAGTATTATACTGTCATTGTTCTGAATTTTATGATAGTTAGTACTTTTTTGAGATGAGTTGAGATTGTTAGATTTTTGTTTCTATTGTTTGTAGGAACAAAGGATCAAGTAAATGAAGAAATCATTCTTAAAAATATTGAGTAAAACTAAGTCAAATTAGTACAAGCTGAGTAAATAACATAATAGAGTGAATAACGTTTCCTCAAATGTCAAACTGAAATAGTTTATTCTCTTGTATCAGACCCGGATTAATCATATGGTGGACCCATAGGCATTGCAATTTCGGGGCACTTTTTCAACCATCATCAGAATGTGCATGGGGCACGGGATCCCTAGCAGATGCGAGGCCCGTATAGGGCTAATCTTAATCCGACTCTGCCCAGTACCTATTTATAATTGTTTCTAATTGTTATTAGGTGGTTCTAAAACTTGAAAGACATGTGACATTATTGACACTAAGAGATTCTCACTAATATTCATTTTAATTCTTACAAAATTGTGTATTTTATCAGTACCATGTTACCCTCGTCAGTCTCGTGGCAGTCAAATTCGGAAAATTTTTATTATCTCACAATCTTCTACAGTGACTGGCCCGGAACAAAATATTCATTAGATTATCCATCGAATATACAGGAATTGGTAACAATTTGATTAAATAACTTTAGTAAACAAAATATCCTCAAAAGTTACCAAATTTTTGTGGAATCACCCATGACATAGTTCTGGCAATAAAGTGTTATCATTATTTTTATAAATTGTAATGATCCAATGACAAAAATACAATGGACGGCAGAACTTAAATGCTATGCGTGGGAAGACACATCTAAGTAAACCAGCGAAATTAGATTCAGGTGATGTTCCGCTTGATGCCATACCACTGCAGTAAAACTCAAATGTGACTTCTCACTATGCATTTAGTCCTTTCCACTTATTGTTTGTCGTTGGAACAGGCTGTGTGGCACTGATGAGCTCTAATAAGCAGGGCGGATCCTAGGAGGTGTGCAGCGCGTGCCCCGCTGCAATTGCAAATTCCAGAGATCTAGGCTCCTGGCGTCACGAACATCAAAATTCGGAACTAAGTTCAGAATTATATCATAGAGATAACGGAAATTTTTCAAAAGCAGCAGAGTCCCATGAATGCCATAAGATAAGAATAATAATAATAATAAAGGCCTTTATTGAAGAAGAAAATATTATAGTTTATTACAGTATTACTAATGGGCGAGGTTCAGTTCGCCCGGGGTATATCACTGAAACACCCCGAACGTCTGTTCAACTAACCCAAAAAAAAAACTTAAAAATTATTGTATTTCAATTGGAGATCCAACTAGGACTAAGACAAGAATTGTTGCTAAAACTCTAATAAAATACTTAAAAATATTGAAACAGTTTCTATGCTCAATGTGACTTTTTAAGTAAAATTCTACGAAACCCTAGTAAGCATTGCAGAGAGTATGTATGAAAGATTTATAAAATTCAGAAGAATAATTAATTTTATGAAACATTTTTTGATTAAGCAACATTTTCGGATAATGACCCTAAAATTGATCCAAGCTTCCGCATCCCATAACCCGAAACTCAAAATCAACTATATAAAATTATTGTATTGAATGTTTTATTTTCTTAAAAATTATCTGGTTAAAATTATCTGGCTAAAATTATCTTGTAAATGATACATTATCAATCACATGATAACAGTAAGTTCATAAGAATATACGGGGAGTTTCAGTATACTTGTTCTGATTGATTATCTCAGCCATTTCTGAAGATAACAATTTGAAAATTTCATATTCTTCAATTCGTTCAAGGAACCATCAACCATCAGAGTCAAGAGACTCTGAGGGAGTTTTACCCGAGATTCATAATGAAATGATTTCCTTATAACTCATACGACTGAAAACGGTGAAAAAAATCAATAAATTTACTATTTTAGTCAAAAAATTATTAAACAGGTTTTTCCGAAGAATTCGAAAACCGTTCGAGGTAAAATTAGGGTGAAATATTTTTATTGGATGTCAAATAAACCCCCAAGTTCAAAACGAAAAAGCCACATGGGCAGATTTTCTAATAACCCTGCTATAACCAACAAATTGTCGTTTTTACCAACAAAGCAAATGAAGAATACAAAGTGTGATTCATCGTTGTGAAAGTATATGATTTTGAGTAGAAATCAAAAATTGTAAAACATATACAGTACAAGGTGCTAATTCAATGAAAAAAGTTAGAGACATTTCCGGTGACTCTGACTGGGACATCCGGTATATGCCTGTACTTCAAATATTAATTGCATTCTTATCGTGTAATATAACATGAATATATTTAAGGAAAATGAATTAGGTTATCCCCAACTAAATCTGATATTTATAGTTTTTTTCTTCCTAAAAATCAATAGGGGAAGCATCAAAGTCAACAGAGACATAAAAAAAGCTATTAAAAAGAGTCATAATTTTTTTTATTTGTCTTTGGGGCGGCACATAAAGATATTGCACGCAGGCGGCCAACACCCTAGGATAGTAGACCCTGTACAGGGTGGGCATATTTCGATGTTTTAGCACTACAACTTTTGAACCAGAGGGGATAGACAAAATATGATACCCCATTCTCGATCTCTTTTTCGGAGAAAATAACAAGAGTTGTATTCATTTTTGGCTACCTTCTTTTGTTTTGGAGTTATAAGCGAAAATTGGAAAAATGGCGATATCGAAAAAAATTTATATCTCCGCGAATACTGATGAAAGAGCTCTGAAATTTAAACATTCTTCAGGCACATTTTTACGTAGAATCCAGTGGCATGCACGTCTTTTTTGCACCATTTTCAATTACGAAGCTATGACCCAAAGTTATTGAACACTATATTCATAGCTTCGTAATTAAAAATGCTGCGAAAAAGGCGAGCATACCACTGGATTCTACGTAAAAATGTGCCTGAGGAATGTTTAAATTTCAGATCTCTTTCATCAGTATTAGCGGAGATATAAATTTTTTTCGATATCGCCATTTTTCCAATTTTCGCTTATAACTCGAAAACAAAAGAAGGTAGCCAAAAATGAATACCATTCTTGTCAGTTTCTCCGAAAAAGAGATCGAGAATGGGGTATCAGATTTTGTCTATCTCCTCTGGTTCAAAAGTTGTAGTGCTAAAACATCGAAATATGCCCACCCTGTACATATAAGAGCGAAACTTGTCGCTTCGGAGACGGCTCCGCTTCGATGACGGCATTTTCCAACGTCGGCTGAAATCTGCGAATTCGTACTAGTCTACGTCAGCTATCTAGCGTTTTTGAATGTTTTTTTAAGCAATATGAATACTTACCGATTTCTTTGTCATGCTCCAAAATCAATTTCTCGTAACGTTCATGATGATTCATATCAATTTTGTCCATGAGCCTTCTGAGATCTAAAATATCTTGATCAGTCTTGGATTGTTGTCTTTCGATTTCTTCATGAAAATATGAATCTTTTTCATCGATGCTCTTCCTAAGGAATTCTATCTGAAACATTAAACGAGTAGTAGATACGAGCATCGACAGAGTGAACTTTTTTATTTAATTTTTTTTACCATTGCGAATAACCCAGGTGAACTTCTCGCCCATAATAGTAATGACATTAGGTACCTTTACATTAAGGATCTTTCACGCGCGATTCATCGCGCGCGAAAATCACTCGCGCTTTCGCGCGGTCTGGAGTGGCGCGTGTAAACTGTATCAGCTACATGTAGACTAACGATCTTTCCTGCGTGACTGGAACGTCACGCGCTTATCGAGATGAAAAAATCGCTAGCGAAAGATTGTGCGAATTTTCACGCATCTAATCCCGAGCGAAAGGTTTACCTTATGGGGCCCCATACTTCGTGCATTTTCATCCGTTCAAATCGCCGATTCGAATCGTCGATTCGAATCCGAATATCAAGCGCCGATAGGTATTACCGACGACGGTTTTCAACATACACCTCGGTTTTTTGATAATTTTTGAACGGCGATTCGAATCGTGGCGATTCGAACGGATGAAAATGCACGAAGTCTGTGGGCCCCATTACACTATCATGCATTCGCGCGCGATTGTCACGGGACGTTCCAGTCGCGCATTAAAGATCGTTAATGTAAAGGTACCTATTGTGAATTCACAACTAACAACTGTACGAGTATTATAGGTACCATTGGTTTTTTATTGAAATTATTGGAATATTTCAATAAATATCGTTGAATGATTTTTAAATTGAAAAATATCGATCAGCAGATCTGTTTTCTCTATCACAAATTTGACAGATAATAAACACGTGGCAGGAGTCCAATTTATAATAAATAAATATTACCATGAAACCTGTGTAAAACTGAGATATTCTGGCACTATTTTGTTCTACAAGATGTGTCAAAAAACAGATTTTACACAGAACTAGATAAAATAAACCTAAAAATTTCTCAGAAATCTGGTTATCAGTTCCGTCTTATATTGACACATCATCAGCAAATACGCTTGAATTCTTCAACATTATATATATGTATACAGGGTGTTGGGTAATTCGACGTGATCCTTGATAGGGGATATACTAGACGCCATTTGTAGCAAAATAAATCGAGTGGAGCATGGTCCGAAAATCTATGGTTATGAAGATATGGCGATTTTTCTACTTTTTTGAAATTTTCTGCTACGTCATCAAATATAATTAATTCTGTAAAAACTACTTGACTCTGAATATTCAATGAATATTTTGTCATAAATAGTTGTAACTGTTTTTGTCACGAAATTTCGATGAGAGAATTGAGATTTACTCGAAAAAAGTATAATCAACCTGGTGTAAAAATATGAGGGGAAAACTTCCTTGTTTCATCGGCTTTCCAGAAAGGTGCATTAACCAATAATTCCTTTATGTAATCAAAAAATACAGCTGGAAAACCGAGCAGGTATCAGACATTTTCGAGTGATTTAGATATCTTCTATATCACTCGTGATTCGTAAGCGGGCCATACTTCGATTATTTTCGACAATCCTCGGGATAGTAGACATGACTAAAAAAATTTTATGTTTAATTACCAAACTGTTAGTTGCCTGCTATTACAATGAATTTTTTTTATAGCAGACATACCGCCGACAGTACGATCATGAATTATTTGTTGTCAATTTTTCTTCAACAAAAATAGAATGAACAGGATAAAAAATGGCACATTATATTGAACATAAACATAAACACAAACACAGACATTAACTCAAATAAAAAATTAATAAACAAAATTGAAGATCCTGCTCAAATTGTCTCCCTCGATTTCTTTTGCAAGCACCAAGTCACGGCTGACTTCTAAAATTGTTACCCGCTTTGGAAAGTTATTCTTTACGTGCTGAGCAACCGTTAAAATTCGTCCACTCAATTCTTCAGCCTTCGTCACTGGTGAACTATACACTACATATTTCATATGACCTCCAGTGTAAAATTCACATGGGGTTAAGTGCAGACATCTGGCCGTTCAAGGAACTGGCCCACTTCGGCATTTCAAATGTCGGGGATAGTTTTGGACTAGCCACGCTTCTGGAGTAATGAACCAGAAAGCCATCATGCTTGAAAATAATTCGTGATCGTACAACCAATGGTACATCTTCTAATTGCTATTCTAGAAAAATTAACTTTTCTGATCGTTGTATCAGCAAGAAACTCATACTTTGGTAATTTAGTATCTGTCAAGTCGAGTCAACAATTCCGAGGACTGCGGAACCATGGTACGCATACGAATCACGAGTCAAATAGAGGGTACCTATCTGAATAAGTCGAAAAAGTCTGATAACTGCTAGGTTTTCCGGCCATATTTTTTGACTGCATGAAGAAATTATGAAAGTATGTACCTTTCTGAAAAGCTGATGAAACAAGGAAGTTTTTCTCTACATTTGTACACCGGGTTCATTATACTTTTTTCGAGTGAATCTCCATTCTCTCATCGAAATTTCATGACAAAAACAGTTTTAAACCATTTTTGAACCTTTATATCTCGGGTTATCTGAATTTTTAGTGAATACTTTTTTGCAAGAAATGAGGACCATCTCCTCAGCTTTAAAAAAATATTCATTGAATATTGAGAATCAAGTAGTTTCTACAAAATAAATTATTTTGCATGACGAAGCAGGAAATTTCAAAAAAGGTGAAAAATCGCCATATCTTCGTAACCATAGATTTTCCGACCATGCGTCACTCGACGTATTTTGCTGGAAATGACGTCTAGTATATCCCCTATCAAGGATCACGTCGAATTACCAAACACCTGTATATAGGAGCAATCTGTGCACTATTTGTACTCCTCAAACCTCAAAGGAAAATTAAAAAAAAAATCATGGAGCGATATGGGAAGAAATATCACAAACAAAAATGGAATATTTAGTAGGATATTTTCCATCGAGCTTCGTTCGATTTCATGGAGATGTAAAAAAAGTATTTCACACCGATTTTGCAATGAATACGTGTGTGACCCTTCGTTGGTTAAATTCGATTAGTATTCTTAGGGCCGGTATTTTAAACGTATCAACCCAGAATTGAGACTCAACCTCAGCTTGAAGACCAGATTTGGCTTATAAAAACCGGTCTCCAAACTGAAGTTGAGTTTCAATTCTCGGTTGACACGTTTATAATACCGGCCATTAGTATTCAGTCCGGGGGAAAATATGACTCTTCAGAAATAATTCACGTAGAAAATTATCAAATGCATTGTAAAAAGCTAGTGTATACTACATTATGCCGATTATGCGTATTTCCATTCGGTGCAGAATCTGTGCAATCGATACACGTGAGAAATCAACCGTGAGAGAAACACGCCCCTCCTTTTATGATCTCATCATGATGTAGACGTTACATGACACTGAGATTCCAGGTGGATTTTATTTTTTACCTGAATTTGTTTTTTTTTTCAACCTGTCACATCTCGCGAAATATGTATTACAGAACTATGTTATGAAGAGCATTTCTCATGCAATGAATTCCGGCGATACAAGTGTCATATCCATGCCAGTCAAATACTCTATTCTAATGAAACTTCAATTATTTTCGATTGAATTGAAAATGTTAGATTTGTTTTCATGCTTGGATAAAGACTACGTTTATCCTCTATTTCTATAGTGTATCGCAAAATAAATATGGTTGACTCCAACTCTGACTCTTTGCTGGGAGGTGTTGAAAAGAGGTTGGCCACAGATATGAAAATAAAAATCAGATATACCTATGTATATCATATAAAATATGAGAAGTGATTTATTTGTTCATAATTTTTTCTCTAAATCTCTACTCTACTCTTAATTCTGGATTTTTTTTGGAAATGAACGAGACTTTTGGAAAAATTCAAACGGCGCAATGTAGCAAAAGTACACAGGGTGAGTCTTCGACTTGAATATATATTTTAACTATAGATTCTCGAGGTAGAAAGAAATACGTTTTTCGAATTTCATTTCTTCCTATTCAGCCTAGAGAAAAAGACATTGCCATTTTAAACTCTAATAATGGGCTGTAACACCTCTGGAAACTTACCACCTGAGTATTTAGCAGAAATTCAATTCTGTTAATCTTTTGAATAGAGTTGAATTTAGCCAAAGTGTCCAATTTTTGTTATTTCGATGATTAACTTAGAAAAATGCACATTTCACGAGATTATGTGGATAGTATTTTCATTTTCGGGTATAAACCCGATAATTTGCACAGGGACGGGCCCAAGGGGGGGGATGGGGGGGGATGATCCCCCCCCAATGTTGAACGAAGTTGGCAAATTTTCAAACCAGTTGGAAGATTTTCAAGGGAGTTCGAAAAATTTCGAAGCAGTTGGAAAAATTTCAAAGCAGTTGGAAAAAATTTCAAAAGGGTTGGAAAAATTCCAAAGTAGTTGGCAAAATTTCAAAGCATTGGGAAAAATTCCAAAACAGTTGGAGAATGTCCAAAGCAGTTGGTAAAATTTCAAAGCAGTTGAAATACATCATTCCAAGGGAGTTATGAAATACGAAGGAATCTGAATTAGAAAAAACAAGTTTGCAATCAGTACTTCACAATATATGTATAGCCGACAATAAATTGTATTCAACCCAATATTTTTATCAACAAGTGTTGGAAAAGATGCGGCCTCAAGAAGTAGGCACCCAGTTGTAAATTTTTCAGTTACGTCGCATGGACTGTGTCATAAAAAAACCATCTGGTATCATAAATTTAAGCTGTAACTTTCAGATAAGCAGAATCATCATTAGGTACGCTCTTCGTACATATATTGTGTTATAGTTTTGCGAATAAACAATATGTGTACAGGGCACAGGGTATCCCAAATTGCTTTATTTTGGCTGGTTCAGGTACTTCTAGACTAGATAGGTAAAAACGTTGAAAGGAGGCCTGGACTCGATTTCCGTGAAAATACTAGTAGTGAAAACCGTTTCACGATATCTTCATTAGTTTCGAAGATATAACAAAATTTTGAAATTTTTTCTATTTTGAAGATGTGCCATAACTTCTCCATTTTCGAAAATATCTGAAAAAGATAAAAACTTTCAACAAGAATTTTTTCATCTGGAATAAGACATTATTTCAAATTTTCTTTATCCTTGATTTTTTTTATGATAAAAGATGAATAAAAATGCGTTCTTATTTGAAATAAAAATATGGTTTTTTTCCTCGAGAAGAAAAAAAAATGAATATAGTTTCTTATTTCCGGTGGAAAAGCGTTTCTAGAAATTTCATATTGTGTTCAGATATTTTCGTAAATAGGAAAGTTATGGCACATTTTCTAAATCGATAATTTTTTGCAAAATAAAAAAAATTGAGATATCGTGAAACGGTTTTTACTACCGGTGATTTCGGAAGTAATTGCACAAGTGCATCAGAATTACCGATAATTTTGCATGACAGCGTGTTGTCTAAAAACTGCATGAGTCCATTTTCATTTTTGGAGAAAGAGCCCGACACCGAATGCAGTTTTTCAAAGACAACACAACATGCAGAATTATCAGGTCATTTTGATGCACGAGTGTAATTCGGGTGAATATTTCCCGAAATTGCTATGGATACGAGCAGTGCAATTATCGCAGGGATCTTTCGCTCTCTACAATGCAATTATCGCTGTAATTTTCGATAACTGCATTCTATTTACATGAATTTTTTGACAGGAGGGAAATATTCACGAAAATCGAGCCATCTGGTCCAGAAGTATCTAAAACAGTCAAAATCAAGCAATTTGGGATACCCTGTACATACATTTAAAGAATGAACCAAAAACGATTCAAAATGAAGTTTGAGTTATGTGGTGCCTTATAAAAAATTTTAAAAATATTTATGAACAGAAAATGCACGAAGGAAAACAAGTGTGAGAGAAAATTTTGGGTAGTGACAACAGAATATCGGAAGTCACAACAACAATCTTTCAAAACACCAAATAATATATCATCAATTCCAAACACTAAATGCAATAAACGCCACAAAAGAGTTCGAAATCGCCAACTCAAATCAGGAAATTTTGTTCAAAATTGTTTCTTCAGTATGAGTGATTTAGGTCAAAACCATTTCCCTACCAAATCAGGAATCTGTTTTTTTTATGAAGTATCTTGATTTATGACACACACTTTTTCTGTGTAAACTAGGGAGTTATTTTGCTTTTCTTTATTTCTTAAAATCTGTAAGCAAAAGTAATTCTTATTTTTTATCAAACGAAATATATTTTCTGAAAATTTTGTTCCCATTATTCTGTGAAATGGATCTATGTTAGGGATGAGCAGTTTCAATATTTTGAATCTCATCAAAGTGGTAAGTGATTAACTTTAATTTTTCATCTACCCAACATTCAATCATGTATATTTCTTTATTTTATGGAATCTGCTTTTTTGTGAAAAATATTTTGTTTTATGATGCCTGAAATTTTGAGAAACACCAAATAATGACAATGAACTAAATTAAAGAATGAAACAAAAACTGTGTCTCAAAGTTTCGAACATACTTCAAAGTAGTCCTCACAGAAAAAACGATTCCATAAAATAAAAAATCAACGTTAATTTCTCATCACTTTAATTCCCAATATTTACTCCTTCCACGGCATGAAAAGAATAGATTTTTCAGAAAAAATAATTTCTCTGATGAAAATGAGCCGTGCCTTCGCTCCCAGATTCCACGAAATGAAGAAAAGCTACAAAACTGAAGAAACAAACAAGTAGTGTTTCTCAAAGTTTCAAGCAACATCAAGATACTCTTTATGAAAAAAAAACTACATAAAATCTACTTAATTGCATGTTCGGTAGATTCGTTATTTTGAATTGTTTTTTGGCGAAACAAATATTATACCGAAATATATATAACGAATTCCTGTAAATTCAATGTCAAGTTGGAAAATTTTCGATGGATTTCCCCCCCCAAAAATTTGGTTTCAGCCCGTCCCTGAATTTGCACAATTATTAGTGAATAGGTACTATTCATCGTGAAAAATACTCTACCTCTTTCGAACATTCCCGGACTTTCTTTTCCCATTCTTTTCTCGCCAATTCAAACTCTTTCTCCTTCTCTTCTCGTACCCTCTGAACTGCTCCGTTCTGCTCTTCGGTATATATTTGCTCCAATTCCTCTTTCAACCTTCCAATTTCATGCATCAACTTATCCTCCCAATATTTTGCTATTTCTAATCGTTTCTCGTCTAGAATTTGCTGTAGCTTTCGTTCCTTATCTAGAAGTTCCTGTCGATGAAGCCTCTGTATGTGTTGTATGTTCTCTTTTTCTGTGTCCATCATCTTTCTTAGTCTTTGTGCTTCATTTTTCAGGTTAGTTTCTGCAGATTTCATTTGTTCTTGTTTTTCTTTCATCTCTTGAAGCGATTGCGCTTGCTCTTCTGTTAGTCCTCTTAATTTGACAACCTCAGTTTCATACTTCTTGAGGGAACTAAGCTAGAAAATAATTTGTATAAGAGACAATATTTTCGGCCTTGTATTGGATCATGAATTTTTTTATTTTTCAGGGTTTTGTGCGATTTCGGGGATGTCGAGGCGGAGTTTAGTCATGAGACTATTCTTACCCTCAACCCTATTCTCGAATATCGCATTCCACAATTTTTGGTAGACATGAGGACGAGTGCTATTTGACATAGCATGGCGTCACTATTTTTGTATGTATTTTGCTGTAGGAATTGTGTTAATAGTTTTTCGAACAATTTTTTTAGATATTCTTGACAATTCATGGGTAGAGCCGGATTAACTCTGTGGGAGGTCCTTAGGCAGTGCAGTTTTTGGGGGCCCTTTTCAACTATCATCAGAATTTTTTTTTCTCGGATGGGGCACGGGTCGCATTTAGACATTCATTACCCGCATTTGGCACCTAGCGCGAATGGGCGCTATGCCATTGGTAAGACGAGCACCAAATGAGAAACCAATCACAGTGCGAGTGCAAAATGTATGATATTTACACTGGGAGAGTTCAGTGCAAGTACTTTATTTGGCTTCATTTATCATTTTATTCAGCCATCACTTATATCCGCTAATTGGAAGTGTGATTTTTTCCGATTTATGAATGAATATTTACTGGTTGCTTTATTCAGCCCGTTTTACATTGTGAATGTAATAATCCTAGCACGACATTTTCCACTAGATGAAGTTAGCAGACAAATTTTTTCAGAATGAAGATGAGAATAATCAAACTATAGTAATTTAATCAACTAGTCTATTAGCGTGTGAACGGAGCGGGCATATTGAAAGTCCAGATCATTCATCGCTAGATTAATAAGAAGTATTTCATTCTTCAAAACATGATTTATGAATATGGTATTACCGAATTGAATGGAACGATTGACGTATCTCACCTAAATATTATAACTCGGTTCAGAAATGCGATTATTCGTGAGATTTCTAAATTTTCCATGTTCAGTTGCCCATGACAATTACGTATTACAATGCGAAATCAAGCATCAATAGGGGTCATTGATGGAAGATTTCGTGTGCGTTAAACTTGACTATTGAAGTGTATTGAAAGTGTGGGGAAAGTTTCAGTTGTATTCATATTAAATCGCACAAGTCTGGTGAGGAGAGTCTTTTGCATTTTAAAATTTGAAAAGAAACATAAATAATACTGAAGAAAACAAAATCTTCTACAGATCCTTTTCCAATATAATTTCATGTGTAAGTTCAAATGTGTGTTATCAAAAAGGTGAATTCTCAAATGAAGAGCACAGTTAATATCAGAAAAAACTACTACTTGGGGGATGAACACGTTCTAGGTTTAGCGCGGTGCTACATATACGTTTGTTGGTTTGTTCCGCTCGCGCTAAAACAGAAATGGCGTAGCGCTACTCGCGCAAGGTACCAAATGCGGGTACGGAATATCTAAATGCATACCGTTCACATACAAACGTGCGTTTCAGATCCAGCAAACGCTCGTTTGCCTGTGTACGGAATCGCTGCGCGTTTTGAAACGCATAATATGTGTACCCGGTCGAGCTCAACGCAAATCGTCCAACAACACAAAGATACCGATATCTAAATAATTACCTGTTGAATCACCTCCTCTGCTTCTTTCATTTTTTTTTTCAGCATGTTTATAGGATTTCAATAGTCGTTCTTCCATACATCTGTCTTTCTCCTCCAATCGTTTTTTACAACTCTGTTGAACTTCTCTCAATTTCCATTCGAAATCATCCAAGAGATCTTGTTCCTTCATTATGTTTATTGTTCTAAGCTTCTCGAAATCTTGTTTCCACTTCTCTTCGATTTCATTTCTTTGACGCATAGCCTGCTCTAGGGCTTCTTTGTTTCTTTTTTCTTCCTCTACTTTCTCCGCTTTCATTTGTTCGTGCTGTTTTACGAGTTCGGTTTTCTCCTGTTTCAAACTCTCAATTTGTTGTTCTAGCCAATTAATTTTTGTTTTCAGTTGTCTCAATATTTCTTGTAACTCTTCTATTTTCGATTTTGACCTATTTTCAACTTCGATGAATTCCTCTGGAATAAAATGAAATATATGTAAATGAGTTTGAAAAGAGGAGGTAGCTATATACATGAAAATTGCAAATTGAGAGCAAAGACCACGGATGTATAAAGTAAAACCACTTATGTTTTTTAATTTGTGAGTTACCTACTATTTCAATTTCATTATAACAAGCTCGATAACGACAAATAGAGTAAAATTTCGAAGATGTGAGCAACTATATGAAATAATGGAGTTGATTTAGGTTCAATCTACACCATTTCCAATAATTATAATTCAGATGTTGTCAATTGACATTCAGAAAATATCACTTGTATTTCAGATCAGTCAATTGTATTTCAGAAAACGTCAAATGTAATTCAGATTAGTCATTTGAATTTCAGAATATGTCATATGAAATTCAGATTGCTGAATTGAATTTCAGAGAACATCATATGTTTTTCAGATAAGTCATTTGAATTTCCGAAATAATGAATTGTATTTCAGAAGACATCAAATGTAATTCAAATAACACACGTGGAACATATAATCTTTAACACAAAACAAAAAATTTGAAGCCATACAAGCACGTCTGCCATCGCAATGGCATCTTAGCTAGGTCAATAATATTTTCCAGGTATGTTAGTCTTTTTTCAATAACCCCGGTGGCACACTGTTTGGAATTGTGAGATTCTATTTTCGACCATAAAATCTCAATTGGATGGAGAATAGGAGAATAAGGGCCCATCCACAGCAGTATTGCTACTGCTTGGGTTTCCAATCTCGAATGGCTTGCAGCATTACCACAGACGATCACTCATTCTGAAAACTGGTTCCTCATATCTTGCCACTCTTGCAACCAACCCTCAACCCATTCATTTGCTAAAAGCGCTGTGAATGAACCTCTAAGTCTCTCCATGGCTAATACACCAGCTGCAGACACTGTTTTCAATTGCATCTCCAATTAAACATGTACTTAATTTTAGGTGAGAAATCGATTGAGAAGGTTCAGCATATTTTTACTAAAATCCAGTGTTGAAAAAAAAAGAGCCAGCACCAAGAGATTCCACCCTTGCACCCCAATCCCCTGGGTGCGCTACTGACCTATCGTACTGAATCCAGGGCGGCAACCAGTTTGCTCTAGGTGCTGTTGGTTCTCCATTTTCAGTGTAAGTCTGTTGGTTATAACTCTCGTGAATAGTTTGAAAATCTGGGAAAGCATAGAAACATACCTGATTGCATGTTTTATAGGATTAACGATATGATAACCATTATGAAAATGAGTAATAATATTCGAACTTTCTGAATAACAAATTAAGATTTCTGAAATAGAATTGACTAATCGGAATTACAATTGATGTTCTGATATTCATTTGACTGAGCTGAAATTCAATTGACGCTTTCTGAAATTGAAATCACTAATAATCTGAAATATATTTCCGAAACGTCGGAGAACTGACAGAGTATCATTCTCCTGCTTATTTGATCCTTACACCACCAACCGATTTTGAATGAAAAATTTTTGGATCACCACTTCAGATTTGTTTCTGAATTACATTTGGAAATGGTGTTGATCATTTGAACAAAGATTTGTGTCTTCCTGAATAAAGTATGAATTTATATTTTAACCGAAGAAATGTGACAACAAAGATTGCCGTAAATCCGTCTTTGAACAGAGAAGCTCTGATGGAAAAGGATATTGCAAAAAGAGAAGTAGATAATTTACAACACATAGACTGGGTTTCATCAAGCTTTCATTGCCTGAACTGTCAAGTTGATTAGAGCCATCAAGAATCGGTGAGAAGAGGATTCGATTGGATTGAATTTACGTAAATTAAGAAAATCCAGAAATGATAAAGCTTGTATGAGTAACAACATTTTCAATCTCTTATTATTCATGATTCTCACCTGTTTTTGCTTCCAAGGTTTCTGTGAGACGGGAATTAGTTTCTCTGAATTTTGTTAGCTCAGCTTCTAGATTTCGAATTCTGGTTCTAGTCATATCTGACTCCTTATTGGCTGCTTGAAGCTCTGTTTGTAATCCTGCGAAAACCAAAATCACTCACATTAGTGTGCACACAATAAATTGTTTCCTTCTTTCTCGTCCTTATAAATATCAATTTCGAATCTGAATCAAGGTCTCACGTGAATAAATTCATATTTCAATTGGGTGTCAAAATTAAAGAGTGTTTTCATGGGAAGAACAAAAATTTTGATAACCAAAAAAACAGCTATGCAAACATGTTCGATGAGATTTCTTCTTCTGTATGAAAGTCGGAAAAACTGTAGCAATGAGTCTAAAACTATCAATATTTCATTGTAGCGGCACATCATTGAGAATCAAGGAATAATAGCAAACTGTTGGATTTTCAGTGTAGTAATCTATTTCAAACCAACAACCAACAACAAAATTGTATATGATATCTCATAATTAATCATATCACGGAAAAGAATCCCCAAACAACGGAATCACTCTCCCAATTGACAACGATCTTGTTTTACCACTTATTGGTTTCTTCTTCTTCGGAAACAAATTGTCCGAATTTTCTCTAATCGAGAGGGAAGTCAATCCCTTTATATTTTTTGCAATTTGTTGAAGCGTTGAAAAATCGATATGGGTATACACGAAAAACGTGACGAGATTGAGATATCATTGTTTATTATCTTGTACATTCCATTTTACTCTTTTTTTTTATTGATTTGTATTCTGGAGGCTTAACACGTTTTCGAGAATTTTAGTCAGTTTCTAAAAACAAAGGTGACTACAACTTTTAAACAAGAAGAAATAGACGAAATTTGTGCATTGCTGCGGATGGACAACGGTTTGAGCATTATCTGTAAAAACTTGATCTTCATTCAAAGGTATTACTGGCGAATGGTTGTCACGATTAGATATTTAAATATTTATATTGATACAAACTATACGATGTTATATGTATATTTTTCAAATTAGTAAATATTAAACTTCTGCGTGAGTTACCATTCAAAAACACACAACTTTTGGTCATAGCTTCATAATTAAAAATCCAGCTTAAAAGACGAACACACCACTGGATTTTTCATGAAAAAGATAATGTTTCAATTTCAGAGCTCTGTCATCGGTATCAGCGGAGATATACATTTTTTTTTCGATATCGCCATTTTTCCTATTTCCGCTTATAGGTCGAAAACGATAGAAGTTGGCCAAAATAAATATTTCTCTTGTTTGTTTAAAGAGACTGAGATTTGAATGGGGAAGTGCCAAAACATCGAAATTGGCCTACCCTGTATACTATACAGTTATACAGGGTAGGCCAAGTGGTCGACCGCGGTCTACCGGTCGCCCGCGAAAGATATTTAGGTAGACCCCGTGAGATAAATGAACCGAATAGAAAAAAATTTTTGAATGTATTTATTACTCAGTGAATATATGCAGTGCAAAATATCCACCCGTATACATAATACAGCATGAGAGCATGAACATTATGTATCTCATTTTTAACGTTCAAATACAAATATCTATTAATTTCTTGCTAAAATCTTTTATTTTTCCCTTATAAACTCTATTTCACAGTCGCCCGCGAGAAATATTTTTGAAAAAACGTAAATCTCGTAGGGCAAAAGTAAGGCCACACCTGCTGTATACTGACAGGCAAGATGCGCACTGATGAAGTGATGAAGGCAACCTCTTCGGCCAGCATGTGTTATCTTCGTGGGAGTGAGGGAGCTAGCATAGAGCAGATTTCATCAGATATGCCATCGATTATATGTGCGATCCCGCCTGCAATGAAAACTCGAGAGATATAATTTCCCAAATAGAATATATAGCAGTGGATACTCGAAGAAAATTCAAAATTGAATTATAATGTTCGTCGAGAGGGCGGTAAAGAAAGTACCAATTTTCGTGACTCGGGACTCGATCATCTAGAATTTCTTTATTTAAAATAATAATCACATTTATTGAGTTGATGAAAATTTCGCGATTTCTTTCAATTTCATGAAACTAAAAAATTACATTATAGTATTCAAGATTGCATATGTACTAGCATTAGGCCATTTCATCAAGAAATCCATAAATACCTCATTCCAAAGTATAGTAAGGTTCTCGAGGATATTTTGTTCCTGCTCTTTATTTCAACTCATGGCAATTCATACTAAATTCACGAAAATTAGTGGCAATTCCTTATAATTCAAAACAATTAATTCCAATGCTTTGTACACCACAATTCATGGCCGGTTCATTCCTCATTGTAAATAATATACATAAAAATACCTATCTATCGAATGAAATTTGTTAAGATATAATACGGTTTTAGAGGGTTCCAAATAAATAATCTTTCTTAACGAATGAAAGACTCATCGAGTCCATGATAGAAAATTATGATCCATTCCCCTTTATTATGTCCTAATTTCTCAGTTCAAACGTATCAAATGTTCAAAATATCAAAAATGAAAATTT
Organism: Hippodamia convergens; assembly: GCA_038502775.1. NCBI lineage: Eukaryota > Metazoa > Arthropoda > Insecta > Coleoptera > Coccinellidae > Hippodamia > Hippodamia convergens. Next base: position 36,286,453 of record CM076609.1, read on the forward strand.
TTCGAGAAAACATAACCTTATTTTATTATCAAATATCAATTCTATTGACCTTTAATTTCACTCACTTTCCATTCCTGCAGATTTTGCGAATACATCTCGTTGAAGTTCTTCCATTTGGAACCTGAGTTTGTTAGCTTCAGCATCTCGTAGGGCAAGTTGTTTCGTTAAGTCGTTCAATTCACTTTGGAATTTTGCTTCTTGATTGATAAGATTCTTCCTAAAAAATAAAAAAATAATAGAATGGATCTTCTAATGTCAAATGAAGAATTATTTCACGAAACAGTGTTGTATGAAGATTGAGATATAAATTTATGAGAATTTATAATTATGGTAATAATATGAAAAGAATTGCTGCCCCAGTTCTTTCCGCTAACTAACTTTCAAGCAGCCCTAAGAAAAAAAAATTAAGCGAGGAGGAAAGAAGAATCCTCGAAGAAATCAATTACCACTGTACTTAATAATCGATTGATATAGAACAGCAAGAAATATGAGAAGACACTTCTAGAATTGTGTAATATTTATTTTGGGCATCATTATAGCTTCTCTGATCCCGGAGAAGGGTTTGATGCAAACGTTCGTTTATTTCTGAATTAATGGTATTGGAATTTATTCCTAAGGTTTCCCAAACATAATATGGAGTCACAAGTAATAGATACTTAAGTTTCTGAATGAATAGAAAAAATTCAAGAATATGAATGACCAGACTTTTTTGCAATTGATCTGGAGGGAATGTCTGTTCATATGCATATTCCAAGAGATATGTGACGATTAACTTTGCTGGCTTGTTCAAATGCAATGGCACAGGTACTGAAAGTGATTGATAATTTTTTTTCATATGATAGATGCTTCGAGACAGAATGTCTGATAGTCCCGTACAATTGCTACTATTTCGCTCATATCAAAAAGTTTTCACTATACTTTCACAATTTCATTACCTATTAACTATAAGAAACCAAATACTGCTGTTGAATAGAGGATGCTTGGGTACTGAGCTATAAAGCTGGTGTAATCTTGGCTTCATACATTAGAAGAACCTAATCCGTAAGCACATATTTTCTAACCCTCAAGAAAAATTCTTGCTTATTCGCAAAAGACTTTGATAACAAAATGAACTAACTGTGTGATTATAACTCTTAAAATGTGGCTTTGAAAATGTTAAGAAGTGAAAAATTAATAGGATGAAACTTATCGAAAATGGAAGAGAATATAACAAAAATTGAAGGAAAAATAAATTGCGAGTGATCTGATGTCGAGGAATGGAAAGGAAGTGAGCTTTTGAAGGAAGAAAACTGGTTCAACTCGGTTAGTACAAAGTCTAAAAAAATGTACATAGCAAATTTGTAGGTAATAAAATGACCCTGAAAATCTGCATACAATTTTTTTCCATAACCCCAAAATTAATGTGAAAAAATTTTTCACGAAATTTGGTGAAATTCTTTGTTATTTAAAAAAAAATTTTTTTCACCTTATTTTGATTCAATATCGAGTAAGCAACTTAATTTTCAACTAACTTAAAAAAAAAAGTAGGTTTCAATATCTACTTTCCGATGGTATGAAAAAATACGAGACTAGAATAAATATCTCAGAAAATGCAATGAACATTTTTGCTGCAGTGAAACTGGAGTTTGAAATGTGGCTGCCGATAAAATATAAATACTGCAAAAAACATGCGAAAATAGTTTTCTTGAAGATAGAATGTTAAAGGGTATTTCATTCGTGAAATATGATTCATTAAAATATAATTACATTTATGTCATTGAAAATCTCACTCATCACCAGGCCCGGTCTGGTCAGGGCGGCTGATCGGCAATCGCCGAGGGCTTCCGGCTCAACGGGGTCTCCAGAGGTCAAAACAAAAATTATGTAGATAAATTGTTTGAATATGAAAAGTCTCTTAGTAATAGAAATTCAACAATTTCCGGATCAGTTTGAAAGTTCTATAAAAGTTGAAAATACCTAGATTGAACAAATCCCAGCTGACAAAGCAGAAGAAGATTTCGAAGATTGGGAATTCGATTCGACACCAGAATCCGAAGAAGAAAGTTGAGCATGTGCTTTTTCAGTTCTTATCGAACTCTCTTGTAGCTTATGAACTAATCTTAACGATGAGATCATGTGGAAAGGTGCCTCCTAGCTGAGAATGATCAAGAGTCAGGGCCCCTATTTTCGACAAGTGAGCTTTTAAACGTATACGTCTCAAAACGAACGGTTCATGTGCGAGTACTTTTACGGATCGGTATTCTTGACGACCATTCGTTCCATGAAAGGTATACGTTTGAAAACGTGTGATCGAAACAACCGGCAACACTGACACATTTCACATATGACATAAATTGTTCATTGAGGATTATGAATTCTAATTGAAAAACTACCACGGATCTTCAATCTGATGAAGTTTCTATCCAATTCACATAAGAAGATGCCCAATAGAAATGGTCAGGAATAGGTAAGATACCTAATAGAATGCTTGGTGCAATCAGAGATTGAAAGAATTTGAGAAAGGTAATATTATGATCCACAAACCTATTTTGTTTAATCATAATATATATTTGTAGCCTTTGCAAGACCTTAAGTCAAGAACGAAAACGAAGGTTAGCAATGCGAAAAGGCCTGCCAGAGGAACAGGCAATGGGCCTCATGAGCAGTTTTGTTTTGTTTACTGTAATTGTGTGATGTACCTATTATTTGTTGTACCTATATTTTTTTGGAATAAATCTATAATGAGAGTGTGTATGTTAATTGAAAGAAATGAAATATCAATAAATTTATGAATCATATATTCATACAGTGTTTTACATAGGTGAGCGGATTTATCACTTAGGTATCTTTGAGATTGCTTCTAATAATTGTTGCTTATAATTTCCTATATACAATATGATCGGTGATACCCAGTCTCTATTGATCTCGATCTTTCTAGAGATTCTACTCCAATAAAAGTAATTTCTTTTTCTATCTCCTCTCTCCAGCTTTTTCGAGCCTCTTCTGCTGCCAATTTTCGGTTGATTCTCATTATGTTTTCTTCATTGTCAATGGGAGACCCATATATTCCTAAAACAGCCAATGCTATGTTCTCACCATCAACATTATCTCCGATACAAAGATTATGAAGCCCGACACAAGCATTGATATGTTTACTTCCCGCCTCTTGAGCATAGTGAAGAACTGTGTGCAGACAACGAAATCTCATCTTGATTACCCCATTGTATATCCCAATAAAACTTCTGATTGTTTTGCGATATTTATTGTACAAATATTCTGAAGTACCTTCTCGTCAAACGTCTACACAAACACAGAAAAATCAAAGTATATCACGAAAACGAATGATACAAAGCGCTCGCTGTAAACACTCGCTTTGAGAACGTATGCGACCTTATACTCATGAGTCAAGAATACCAAAGCGTGTATATATATTACGGGATATAAACTACAACACAATATAATAAAAAATTATACAATGTTATAGCCTAAGGTACAGTTAAGTGCCGTCTTCCCGTTTCCCTCTTCCAGGCGTCCCTACCCCATGCATCTTCCTGTCGTAAGTTCCGAGTTGCCATTATTTCCTTCATGATATTCTGAAAGTTCGCATGCGCATAGAAAGTTCACTTGTCGAGAATACGGTCTTGTTCAGGCCAAGACGTTATGTCTAGCCTTATATTTATGAATATAGGTAGAAAGGTACTTCTTTTCTGACTTGGACAAATATGAGATAATCAATGTCGTGGACAGGTGTAGTGATGAACTTACCAGAAAACTGAAAAGGTAGTTAATTTCGATAATTTCTGAACTATAACTGTGCCTAGAATATTTGTTTAATTTATATTCTGAACTACAATCGGTCTACTTCATATCATAATGATTCATTTAATGTTGTAATAAACAGGGTGTTTCAAAAAAAAGTGACCATCTCTCTAGGATATATAGAAAAATAATAGGGGTTTGTTCAGTAAAAAATGTTCGTAACGCCATCCGTATTCAAGATACAGGGCGTTGAAAAAGAAAAAATAAACACATTGTTTAAGATTAAGCTGAAACTACTGACAAGAATGTAATGAAACTTCACACGAATATGTTTTGGAAGCTGATACATCTAATGAGTGTGTTTTGATGTCTGACTCTCATAGAGCGCGCTAGTTACGCTGTGGTAAACCATGGGAATTTTTGATTTTTCAATTCACATAGTTGAAAATGAACGTAAATACAATGTTGCAAACAGTATTATCAGAGAACTGATATCCGATCCTCAATGACTTAGACGTCTGGAGATAAACAAATAATTTCCTTTCGGACTATGTGAAATAAAATATTCTCCAAATCTTTTTATCAGTTATTATACATAATCCAATGGAGAGAGCTTCAATTTGGGATCTCAGCAGAAAGACCGTGTGTCGAGAATCCTTGCTGAAATGCAAAATTGAGTAATGGTCTGGGCAAGCCTAATTTAGAGAAGGAGAAAAAAAAATTTATTTCAACAAACCTGATTGGTACTACCCAAAAATGTGAGGTGAGGGGGACCACCCACCAGAGGTAGAAAGCATATTGGTTTCCTGAGGGAGCGTTCAGTAGACCTGGGGACAACGGTTTCGTGAGGTTCTCCAGGTTGCTCGGAGGAAGGTCGGAGAGTATCTGGGGATTCCGGTCTTTTTTAACTCGGGGGACGGTTGAAGTCCGTCGAGAAATACGGTAAAGTCCCAATTTTGGTAATTGGGTAATATTAGGTAGTTTCGAGGAGCGGAACGGGTAACGGTTAAAGTCCGTTGAGGAAAAAGGGTAAAGTTTTATTTTCGTAGCTGACGAAGTATTAAGTAGTTTCGAGGAACGAAACGGGTAACTGCTAAAGTCTGTTGAGGGAAAAACGGTAAAGTTACATTTTCGTAGTTGACGAAATATTAGGTAGTGTCGAGGAGTGAAAAACGGAAATAGTACTTTTTTGAAAAAGGGGAATATTTCGTGTTATTCAGTTACATTTTGAACTGTTACATCCAATTTCACAGCTTTAGCAAGGTTGTTTGCGTTTTTCCGTTTTCTGAGAACATTCAACATGTGATGTTATTTTTTTATATCATCAGAAAGTAGAGATTTCAAAGAAAAGAAGGGCCACCGACTTTCCTAAAAAAGCAGAAATTTCGACGTAAAAATTTTGGTTTGAAAATTAGGCTGCTTGAAAATTGATATATAATAATATTCACTAGTTATGAAACCTGTTCTTTCGAGCATTTCGGCCGTCGTCATGGATTAGTTCTTGACGTTTCGCCAGTTCGAGTGTCTGGCAGCGTATAAGGATTACTCATAATCATGAAAACGTTATGGAAGCAACTAACCTAGTGCACACTGTAGCGTTTGCGAATTTTCGTTGTAGTATACACCGAAAATTCTTCGGATCGCGTTGGCTTGCGCGACTCAGATGCCGGGTCGCTTCAGCGAAAGAAATGCGTAGTATCGTTCGACACGTCCGATTTATCATGTTGTTTATAAAGACGTTCAATCCACTATTTATTACGTGAAATATAGGCTATCGTATTGCTTGTCGTATCGCCTAAGAATTGGATTGTTGCTCGGCTTATGGTATCTCGCCAGTGCGTACCGAGCCTTATGAATTGAGTGGGTACATTCATAATAAATAATAAATATTCAAACGCGTAATAGAAAGAAGCTTACTTAACCGAAAAAGATATTGAATTATTTTCTGAAGTTGTTTTGAAACAGAAGAGTTGTTTTATCGGCTGCTATTTAGATTTTCTATTCTAATTCAGAACATTTGATTCAGAGCCAATAAAATACCCGAAGGGATTGACGTAAATGATGACGTTAATCAACATATCCGTTAGGTATAAATTTTCAGAGCTATCCGGATATGCATTAGTCAAAATCTTATATTTAGTCGGCGATTTGAATAATTGACAGTTATTGACTATTTGAGTATAATTTCGGTATGTTAGGAAATCGGGGTTCGAGAGAGTTTTGAATGGTTCGATCGAGCCCAGTCTTCATTCCATTATAAAGACAATTTTATTCATTATAGCAGAGAAAAGTTTCCTTTGATTGTTTGAGGAGGCTTGATTCCTCATTTCAACAGTTCTCAAAATCTTCTGTGTCAAAAAACTTTTCACAACTGTCATAATAAAGAAATTGTCATAATAAAATTGATAACAAATAAGTAGTTTCAATAGATCAAATGTCCAACCAGCTTTAAGGGGTCTTTTATCGCAGAATCCTTCAATAAGGATAGGCTTGTATTTTATTTTCGGTATCCATGTCCTTCCCCTAAAACCTGAACAAACCCATTTATCCTTTCCCAAATCTTATTCCATTCACCAACCCGTCCGGCCATAGTGGCGAATTATGGCCAAAAATCCCTTCAATGAAATATCAGGGATGAAAACACAAATACCCCAGGTGGGTAGAGATATAAGCTCAGAATCCCACCCAGAAAAATCAGGCAGCCTCATGGATTCTGGGGGAGGCACGAACCAGATTAAATTGAAAAATAAAAAGACTTCCCTTTTAGTTGCAACATAAAACAATAGATCGCTGCTAAACGACCATCAGATAGCCGATTTCGAAAATGAGTGCAAATCAAATTTGATATAGTAGGTCTATCAGAAATACGCAGGAAAGGAGAAAATCTCATACAACTAAATTCAAGCAACAAACTATTCTACAGAGGCCATGATGAGGAAAGTCAGAGAGGCGTAGAATTTTTTAATACATAGGCAATAACAAGACAGCATAAAAGTATACAAGGAAATATCAGACAGGGTCGCTTATATTGTACTCCAAATCTGCCAAAAGCAGACGCAACTGTAACAGGTGTGGTGGCGATTCTTATATTATATGCATGTTTCTATTGAAAACAGTAGTTTCTCACAATATTTGTAGCGAAAATTTCTTTGCAAAATCTACCGCATTTCACTTTTTCTGGGATTGCCCGAGCGATAGATGAGCCACTATTAGTCAATTTGATTGAGGGCATCAAGTCCCAGTTGTATCAAGCCTTAAAGCTCAGAACAGTGTTGTGCAACTTGGATACTTTTGAGTATCCGATACTGAAGATTTATGTATCGGATAAATTCATTGGATAGTTGGTATCAAAATTTATACTAACAAAAGAAACACTGAAAAGATAGGTTTCAGAAACCAATGAATTCAATTAATTTCTTGATTCAATAACAAGAAAAAATTTGAATTTATTCGAAAAATGTGAATATGACCTCTGAATGTGGAATGAAGAACCAACATCAATAAAAAATTATCATCAGAAAAAATAGAATATAACAAAATTGAACTCAGCATTCTCATCACCAATAACTAGATTGGAAAAAAATCAGATTTTGCTCTCCTTCTTCTGTAATTCTCTACAATGGAATGAATTCATGCATAAGATGATAATTGAACGAATATTTCAAAGGGACCGCCATAGAACGGACAACAGGGCTATAAATATTTTATGATGTTCCAACATCTGGGATAAGTAAACATTGTACCTAAATACTTAGATAATTGTGTTTTGTGATTCTGCATTCTATTCTACCTACCCTGATCTGGTGGGTCTGACATCTGGTGCTTACCCATTTGGACGTTCCGACAAGGCGCAATGTTAGAAAACTACAAAATGCTTTTTTCAATTTTGCTTTAAATGAATGTATTGGTTAACAAACTTTTTTCAAATTCATCCTTATATTCAAGCCTTCATAAATAATTAGGGATCTAAATCATAATCAAAATTTGCTCGGGTTGTTGCGCGCGAGGCCCCACCAAGAGCGAGGCCCGGGCGATTGCCCCGTTCGCCACCCCCTAAGGCCGCCCCTGCAGAAGAACATATTTGGACTGGGGCAAAGGAATGCCAGGGGAGAAATGTTAATGAGTTTTCTAGCTCAGAACAAACAATACGCTATGAATACATTCTTTCACAAGAAACCACATCGAAAATGAACATGGATTAGCCCGAACAGTAATACTGAAAATGAAATTGACTACATACCACCACTTCAACACTGGAAGCGATCACCGATTACTACGAGCCCGAATTGAGATCAACAAAATATTAGAAAGAAAGAAATATGTTCAACAACAAACCAGACAGAAGATAGACATACAAACATTAAAGAGTAAAAAGGATGAATATCAGAATAAACTGGAAGAGAAGCTCAAGAAATCCATAGAAAACAAACAAGACCTGAACCAACTCACCAGAAATCTCGCTACAGCATTAGTAGAAATATCTTTGAAAATAGCAGCCTGTAATAAGCGAAAAGATGAAAACAATGAATAGAAAAGAAAAGATCAATGACTGAACAAAAGAATATAGGCAAGTTAAGAAAACGGTTAGAACATTAATAAGAAAAGACAAACAAACCCACCATAAAAATCTAGTGGAAGAAACAATAGAGGAAAATAGAAGCTTCAGCAATGTAATAAGAAGATAAAATGGACAGAAGCAGATAATTGCTTTAAAAAAAAACAGAACGTAGTAGAAGGGCGTGACCAAGACAAAATCAGGGCAATGACTGAAGAATTTTTTCAGAAACTTTATAGCACAAAGATAGAAAGACCTAACAGGGTGCAAGAACAATAAAAAGTTCTGAATGTAGGGTCGGAGGAGATTCCAGAAATCACAACAGATAAAAAATAAAACACGCACTATCTCGAGGGAAGAATAACAAGGCACCAGGTGAAGACAATGTCTTAACAGAAATGATAAGGGAAGGTGGTGAAGTGGATATTCAAAAACTTAAGGTTATTTATAATCTATGCCACAGAGGAGAAATAATATGCGAATATTGGAATAACGTAATAGTGGTGTTAATTTTGAAGAAAGGGGACAACACCAATTTTCGAAACTATCATACCATAAGCTTGCTGTCTCAGTTTTTCAAGCTGTTTACCCGGATAATTTTTAACAGAATAACTGCTAAACTTGACAACTACCTGTTGAACAAGCCGGGTTCAGGAAAGAATTCAGTACACATGACCATCTACTAACGATTAACATGCTAATGGAAAAAACAAAAGAATACAACCGATCAGTAAGCTGAGCTTCTGTAGACTTCGAAAAGGTCTTTGATTCAGTAGAGCACTAGACACTAGAGGAAGAACTAAATAAAGCAAGAATATACCATCGATATACAAAAATTACACATAAATAGACATCATAAAATTGAAATACTGCATGACAATGCATCATTCGAATTATTCAGACCACATTCCATTCTGAGACAAATAGTCACTCCTAAGATGACAAAAACAGGCGTCCACACACACAAAGATAGGCCACTCGTATATTGGCTATGGACCTGTTTGCTTCACAAAACAACATCGACTCATGGTTATGGGACGGACATCCTTTCGAAAGTCGCACTTACTGCAAAGATAAAGTACAAAAGTCACTAGGATGCAGAATCGGAATTTTTATTCGAACTTCAAGAGTGTTTCACTGAAACAGGCTGGAATTTTCGTTTCTCATTCTGTGTACATGATTTTTCTCGGCTATTTATCTCGCTTTTAAGTGATGACTGAAAACAATATTCTCGATAATTTTACAATATGTGGAAGCGTCTAGCTGTTTTGTAGCCACTTCCAAGTACATGTTTTACTTATAACATTTTTTATATTTTTAAGAATGTCATACCAAATGAAAAGTTATACTACAAATTCGTAGGTAGTTATTTTCTTCACTATAGGATGGCATTCACTGACCAACTGACAATCTGAATAGGTTAAGGCATTCACGACAGGATATAATGAAATTAAGAGATTCTTCTGGGCTTAATAGCCGTGGTCTATTATTATTTCAACTAATGCTTCGCCTACATCTGCGGTAGGCATCTTCGGAATATTCTTGGTCCAAGTCTTCCGAATTATTGACTGCTTTGTTGCAGGGTCCAATCCTGATTCGATATTGATAACTCCGCTAATGGAGATGAAAAAAAGTTCACAACTTGTATAAATATGTTGAATAAACTCATATATCTATCACGGGTGACTTCAACTGCCCAGATATTTTTTGGCCTCTGAAACAATCCTTCATTCAATTCGCCCTTCATTTGTTAGAGCTTGTAAGGGAACAACCAAATATATGGAATCCCGAAAATGAAGCTTATAGAAACAAAAATGAAGTTGAATTGACTCTAGTGAGGTTTTTGAACAGCATTTGGTCTTCCATTCTTAGTTCTGGTAAAAAAATCCGTTTTCTGTTTGCGAATATACTTTTTTGCCACCACCGACGCGATTTTTTAATTTTCATTAATAAAAAAGGACACCATGCGAGTAAAGCCAATATTTTTCAACAATTATCGACGTTTGTTTGCCAACAGTTGATCAACTCTTGCTCAAGAGTCGTCTTCTTTAGAGAATCTGATAAAGCCATCAACTGCACTCCTCTATCTTTTATTGTTTTTGAGTTATAGGCTAAAATTAAAATTCGGGCGATTACAAATTAGGTCGTTTCTGTTCGTGCTAGGATGTTTAATAAAAACGTTATACAGACACTTTTTTCACAGCAATCCAGTAGTGTATGTGTTTTCCCTAGAGGAAAAAAATACAACTTCATCTTATAGCATAAATAAGCAAGAAAGCCTATTAGGAAAAAATATAGTATACTACTGGATTGCTATAAGAAACATGTCTGTATAATGTTTTCATTTTGACATCCTAGCACAAACAGAAACGGAGAAAATGACAAAAGTTGAAATCGCTCCAAATTCAATTTTGGCCTAAAACTCTAAAACAGGAGAAGATCAACAGGAATGCAGTTGAAGACATTACCAGTTCCCCTTAAGATTTTCTTTACATCTGTAACTTTTCCATGAATTTTGAAAATTTCGACCCTTCCCAATTCCTTTTTTTCACTATTTTATTTTTATATTCGGGACTTATCATGTCCCATGAACCTCATCAATAAATAAGTCAGTATCGAAATGTCCAATTTCCATTTCCATTTTTAAATTAGACACAATCGTCATGAAAATGCACGTTGAACTGTGTACTCCTGCATAAGAACACATGTTTCTCGAAACGCCCACCTGACGCATATTCAACCCACGCATCAAGAAATATCTTGAAACGCAGGTTGGATGAAAACTTTCGTTTTGCATGTGTACCATGGTGGAAGAATACAAGGTGTGTTCGTAACGAATCTTATTTTCGTTCATGTTGGCGCATGACAAATTATTTGAAATTGTTTACCTCTGTTTCTTAAAAATTATCGTTCATACCTGTTTACCGGAATTTTTTGGAATATTCTTGTTTTTAAGGTGAAAATTAGGATCACGTGTATCTGTTTGTTGGATATTTAAAGGAATGATTAATGAGAATTCAGATAACTATCTGATGCAGTTAAGTATAATTATCTGTTCATTAATTTGAATTTTTGCTTCTGACAGAAACTCATACTGGGACGACTATATGATAGAAATATACTTTTATACCTATATAAAAAAACCTATTTGAAATTTGTGAAAAAAATTCGGATTATAAACTCATCACTGGAAAATGAATTTTTCGATTTATTTCAGCAGACATTTCTTTTTTCTACATATATATTTTTAAGACTCTTCGAATGTAATCTTTCGAATTCATCTGAAGCTTTGATGAACCAGTTCAATAAACAATTTGAGGTGAAAATGATTAATTTTGAAATTGTCATATCTTCCTTTGAAATATTCTTTCCTTTCCATGAAAACTAATGAACTCCAAGTAGAGATTCTTGCTATTATCTTGTTTGAGAAAGATGTACGAAATATTTGTACGAGCTCTCAAATAATAGCTCTTTCTTTGGAGTTTGTTCAAGCCAAAGCACACCATAGTTTTTTTCTGAGTTTAATCAATTTTCCTCCAGAGTAGAGAAATTTTTGCAATGAAGGAAAATTGTCTAGTTCCATTCTCTTGTATTTGAGAAATAATATGAAGAATATTCATCAAAAATTAGTTAAAGATCCTTCGGGCGACTCGAAAGATATCATTCATAAGTTCGTCATTTTTCGCACAAAAGTCAAAAATACTGATTTTCCTGGTTTCTATATACGTATTTCACATGAAAAATTCAAATAAATCAAAACCACCAAAATTTTTAATTGATAATACAATAGAAAAATTCATTGATAGAGTTCTGGGGAATTCAAATCCATGACCACACTGACGTCATAGTGGGCAACAAGATGCACAAGAACACACCTTGTATTTTTCCACCATGATGTGTACGCGTACATAAGAGCACTTGTTTTTCGAAACGCCTAAAGGTGCGTACAAACATGCTCCGAACATCGTACCGCACCACGTCCGTACAAAAGTGTGGACGTCGGGCGGAGTGCAACCATGATACAAAGAATACATGTATTCCTTGTATCATGGGGTGCAACAGCGTATCGCACCTCGCCGTGATTACGGTGTACAGGGTGATTCACTTATCTTGGTAACCCCAATTTCCTCGAAAACGTCCGAATATTTTTTCATTCTGTGAATGGCGTTTTGAACAAGTCAGTGTCGACTTGAGATGCGCATTAAAATCTGCGGAATAAATAAAGACGCCAGGCGTCGCGGCGCTATCAAAAATTTTTTCTCCAGGGACATACCTTTTTTATCATGTCATTTGAAAGATAATTTCATTTTGAACTTTTTTTTCGAATACAATTTTTATCCATTACTAACCTTCAGCGATCTGCAGCTTGTTTTATGTTAATTCTATTCCATTCATTTTTTTCTGTATTGTGGTAGTATGCCTTTGTTTGGATACATAGATATGATTTTGTGCCTTGAAATCAAGAAGGCTAGTTTTCTAGTCAATGTGCCTCTTCAATAAGATAAAATATGTGGCTACAGCAAGATGGGGCTCCATGTCACAACGCTGCCATTGTGAAGAGATATTCAGATCAAAAATTCGAAAATAAATTGATAGAAACCAATGGACCCATCAAGTATCGCCAGACCTAAAGCTCATGGGTTATTTTCTGAGGGGTACCCTCAAAAATATGGTATACCAAACTGATTCTAATAACTTGGACCATTCGAAAATGAAGATAAGAAACGCATGTGCCCAAGTAGACCCTTATATTCTGACCAAAGTAACTGATAATGAAATAGGGGAATGATATAACTTATGTATGGATCATAATGGCCCGGTATATAGAACAAATGATTCAAAATGATTCGTTTGTTATAAAAAAAATGTTTATTGTTATAAGATATAATATTTAATGAATATAATAAAAGAGAAATAGTTTGTTACAGAACCTCCGTTATTTTACGAAACAAAATCATATCTAGGTCATCTAACCATTATGATCAATATATAAGTTATATCATTTCCCTTTATCATTATAAGTTACTTTGGTCAAAATGAAAGGGTCCATTTATTTTCGAATTCTTGATCTCAATATCTCTTCACAATGGCAGCGTTGTGACATGGAGCCACATCTTGCTGTATCCACATATTTAATCTCATTTGAGGTGTCAGATTGTTCAGAGAACTAGCCTCCTTGAATTTAAGGCACAAAATCATATCTTTGTCTCCAAATGAAGGCATACTATCACAATACAGAAAAAAATAAATGGAATAGACTTAACATAAAACACGCTGCAGATCGCTGACGGTGTACGCGACGAGGTTCGGAGCATGTTTGTAGGGACGTTAATGAGTACCTGGTCGAATATCCTGAAAACGCGCGTTTCCTAACACCTTATGTGTACACGTTCTTACTGCATACTGTACCATATTTGGCACATCTTAGATAAATATTATTTCTCTATTTCAGTATCGTAATGGGTTCATTACAGTACTAAAAGTAGTGCTGTACTGTAATGAAACCCATTACAGCATTGTTTTCAGTTATATTTTTCGTTTTATGATTGTCAGTACTGACCTCCGATCGAATTAATTTTCGAATCAAAACAATTCAAATTCCGTGATCTGTCAAATTTCGTATGTCACACCAACTGCCAAGATACAAAACAAAAGTCACTGATCTGAATTTTCATTCGAATTTCGAGAATATTTCACAAAAATTGACTGAAATAGAGAAAATAGAGAAGGCAATTCCAACACTCATGCTATCGAAAACTCGCTCCTTCGTCGCTCGTTTTCGAACTTCGCATTCGTGTTGGAATAGGAGCTCATTCTGCAACTTGTTTTAGAATATACTATTTCTCTATTTCAGTATCATAATGATTTCATTACAGCACTAAGAGTAGTGCTGTAATGAAACTCATTCGCAGCGGTTAAAATTAATTTTTTGCAAGATATAACAAAGTTTTGATATATTATCGATTTCGAACATGTGCTAAAACTGTTTCATTTTCGCAAATGTCTCAAAACGATTGAAGGCTCCCCCAAACCAACGCGGAAATATTTGCCTCGCGAATTTATCCGCTGCGAATTTCGCGAGGCGAATATTTCCGGGTTGGTTTGGGGGAGCCTTTATGGTTGTCAGTACTGACCTCCGATCGCATCAAGTTTCGAATCAAATCAATTCAAATTTCGTGATCTGTCAAATTTCGTATGTCACACTAACTGTCAAGATACAATACAAAAGTCACTAATCTAAATTTTCATTTGTATTTCAAGAGTATTTCACAAAAATTGACTGAAATATAGAAAATACCGTCTAATACTCGTTGCAGAAAGCAATTCCAACACTCATGCTATCGAAAAGTCGCTCCTTCGTTGCTCGTTTTCGAACTTCGCATTCGTGTTGGAATAGAAGCTCATTCTGCAACTTGTTTTAGAATATACTATTCTAGTCTCCATGCGTTTTGAGACATTACATCAAATTGTTCCATTCATGGCATACTCGCTTCGTTGACTGTAGACGTTCGTACATTCTCGTCGGGATTTCCCCCGTACCTATTTAGTACGGCTTTAAGTTTCAACACATCAGATCACTCTCGAATGATTCTAGTATAACATTCAGGTTGTTTTCTGTTATGATTTCTGCAACAATATATTTTTTACGCTGATTGAAAAAATTCCATGCACTAATGCGTTATGTTAACGCATTCAAAAACAGATGCGACGGATGGAGGTACTGCTCAACAGAGGGGACACTTACCTCCGGCCTACCTACACTTCGGAACGTTTTGAGGTTCTGGTGGCGTTATGTGTGTTTATCTTCTTTTATTCATATTCTATTTTCGAGTTAACTCATTAATTGAGCATACGTACCAACCACTGTAATATTCATTCGGAGTTCATAGGTTGTAAACCAAACTCTCGATATTTTTATAAAAATATTTATGATAATAATAATTCAATCAAATCACAAAAATATTAACGGACAAGTATCCACATTCTAGAGACCCAAGGTCTCATATTTGGAGGACCAGACAAAGCCAAACACCTAGCCGAAACATATTCTGTATATCATCAAATGATACAAAATATGTCATGTGAGACCAACACATACCGAACAAACGGTGAAAGACAGCGTAGCTAACATCTCATCCCACAACAAAGTGATATTCCCCCAAACGACCAATCGTCTCCCTGAGAAACTAAAAAATTAATCAAATCCCTCAAGATCAGAAAATCCCCAGGAGAGGACAAAATCAGAAACAAAACACTTAAAAATCTTCCCCGAGAAGCCATGGTTCAACTACCCCGCTTATATAGCGGGGGACTCAAGGGGCTCGATTTCATAATGAAATGGTAGAAGACCAAATCGTTTTTAGAACCCCACATACATTGTACCAGTGTTCGATCAGCAACAATCAAAGAACAGATTACTAAAAACTCTAATTTCAACAAAACAACGGCCATGCCGAATGGGGAATTCGGAAATACTTCGATACAGTATAGCACGATGGCCTGATTCATAAATTACTCAAAACAAAGCTCTTCGTTGTCTATGAGCAAAGCAATTACAGCAAGTTATTCTATATCCATCTTTTATTACCTGCTGGTATGTAGCCTCAATTGGCTCGCACTGTCATTGTAAAGTATGAATTAGTAGAATATTGTTCACTGTTTGGAACGGTTGTACTGTTATAAAGTCTGTTCAAATGTAAGAAATAGCAAGGTAAACAAGAGATTTCCGATCAAATTTGAAGTTAAAAACTGACACTTGCGGATTCAATCATCACTTTTCAGTACTTTCCATATTCCGTCGCGAGTACAATCCTGGCAGTCTGTTCAAGATGAAGAAGGGATAGGATTTATGATCGTTTGACCAATAAGCTCCTTCTTGAGTTCGAACAGACTATAGATGGCAGAGTAGTTATACCCCCTCCAGTGGCGTAGCAGAGGGCCCCGCAGACCCCGCAGTGCGGGGGGCCCCGGCACTAAGGGGGCCCCCCGAGCCAAAAGAAAAGCTTTGAATGGGGCCCCCAATAACTTATTGAACTTGCCAATTCGCGATATGTTTCTGATGATATAACGAACAAAACCTAAACAGTGAAGGTACAGTTATTATTCTCGAAAAATAGATTAATATTCGTGAATTATATTCAAAAAACATAAAAGGTTTACAGTAATTCGATTCGACATATCACTGAATCACACCCTGTGCTAGCCTATTTTTAAGAGTTTTTTATATAGCGTCAAGTTTTTCGGCATTTCTCTTTGATCGTTTTATTAGGAGCACGGCGGCTTATATGACGTGTTGTTCTTCAGGCGGCTTATCTCGTATTGCAGAAATTATTGTCAATTCTCCAATCCGGACATTTTTATGAAGAAGGGAAAAATATTATGAAATCTTTTTATTTCCATACTAGTAGTGAGAGAAACAAGTGTTTGAATACGAAAACACGTCGTGAGTTTGTTTATATTCAAAGACGTAGTTTTCAATATTCTCACTTTTTTAGTGCTGTTAGTTTCAGGATTACAATTTCATTGAAGGTTAGTTCTAAAATTAATTGCGTAGCTTATTTATCCGTTAAGAAATGTCTCCTGTATTTTTTCATTATTCATACATTTCAATATTAAAAAAAAGAAGAGTTATTGAATGCGCAATTTAGGAACGGCAGTTTGAATATCTTATAATTTTTCAAATATTAGAAAAAATGTCAGAGAGGAAAAGAAAATATTTGAGTGGAGCTTGCAAATGAGAACCCCAAGTAAAAATAAACATAAATCGCAGAGGCTATAGCCTGTACGCAAAAAACTGAAAAAATGCTTTTCGAGGCTCTCTTTAAACATCGCCAAATGATCGATTGGGCTTATAATAATCAAAAATTATCTTTGGACTTCAATGTCGCAAACTCGTCTATCACACTTTCAAGCCTACTCCAGCTTGGAACAAGAAGCTTGGACATCCACAAGTTGATAAATATGTTTGAACAAAAAAATTAGAAATAATGAACTTTTGTTAAATGATTTTTCAAATTCTTTATGACATTGATTTATTCCCAGTCATTTTTATATCAGAATCTATATTATTTTGTTTAGAAATTCTTGTTATTCGATATCATACATAACATAGATCTATGAAGGGGGCCCCCGACTAGAATTTTGCGGGGGGGCCCCCAAATTCTGCGCTACGCCACTGACCCCCTCCCGGTTATTATTATTTTTACGATCACGATTTGAGAAAAACTGAGGAACATGATAACATTTCATTCAATATCATACCTGCATTTAGCTTTAACACGAGAATTTGATTGAATAGTTAAAGAAAGTATATAATGAAGATAATTCGGACAAAAATATTTTCAGTCACTACTCCAGTAGTTGTGCTATTCGAAAAATAACCTAGTACGAAATTTAAAAATATATATTCCACCATACTTCATTTTGAATTGTATAATAAGAAAAAAAATGACTATAAGGACAGATGGAGGGAACATGTGATTCGGATGCCACCAGAAAGAATCCCATGGAAAATATTAAATTACAACCCTACAGGACGTAGGAGTGTCGGCAGACCGAGAATGAGGTGTTGAAGTCGGAACAGGCAAATTGCCTAATCCTGGAATGATAGATGATGATGATGATAATAAGAAGTTAGCTGCTCCTTCTTCATTTTCCCGAGCATTTCCCGAATACTAAATGGGAAATCTACTTATGGTACATATTCATAATTTTACTTACAAATAGTACTACATTAAATAGGAAATTTCTTTGGCGGTAGCCATGGAAACACTGTTTAATAGGGAATTAAAATATTAATGAACCAATAAATTATAATTGACCTAGAACTGCTGACCATGCTGGACGTTATTTCATTCTAATATGAATTTAGCAATAAAATTCCTGAAAATTGTCACACTACTACTTCTAGGTTATGAAAATATCTTGGCGCCCTCACCCGTTCAGAAATAAGTCATTCTGTTATTATCTTCACGGTTTCACTATATGTTTCATTTACAGTTGCACGAGTGTTAACGTAGGACGTCAAAATATTTAAAAATAGCACTCGTGATACAATGAATAATCCGCTTTCGTTATAGAATGGTTTTTCCAAATCAATTAAAAAACACATACTCTGTATCCTGCTGAATCTCCTTAGTTGTTTTCGGGGAGAATACAGGGCCAGTTGTTTGAGAAATATTTCTCGCTTCTTCGAATTTTTCGCTGAACCTATGCAATTCCGGAGTGGTATTCGATCTCTCCTTGAATTTCTTGATCTCCAGTTTCGGACTGTTTGGGGGTGTGCTGGTATTTTCTCTTTTAGATCCAGGAACTGGGGCTCTTGGTGCAATTGCCAGGGTACCATGTCCGCAAGGTTTTACGTTTTGTCTTGGTTCTTGAGTTTTGAGAGCGCCCGCGTAAGATATAGCTAAAGCGGTTTGGTCCATGTTCTTCTTCATCACGTCACCACCCCCAGGAAAACCCTGCTTTTCTGAGATTTCCTTTGGGCCCGTCACTCCACCAACTGCACAAATTTCCCGCAATTCCGAGGATGCCAATGACGACGTATGGTTTGGCACCGATTGGACGGTATCTTCGAGCGCACTCTCCGAATTCGCGGTATTTTTAATTGGACCTTCACCAGCTGTTATTGTCTGCCATTCATATGTTTGACCCTTCGGAGGTTCCTTGTTCCTTCTCTCTGGCTCTTTCTTTGCGCGTTTGAAGAAGTTGAACATTTTGATGAAAAGGAGTAGAACTGTGCAGATCACTTCGCTTACGACATATCTAAATGGTCTAGCGAGCTGGCGATGGCCCGTTTTAGCTGCTTGTCGAAACAGCGTTGAGGCTGAACTGAAAACGCTGGTTTACTCCACTTGTGTGATATAAAATTAGACACCGCTAATCTCCACTAATGGACGCAGAACTTGCAATTACCCTCGTGAAAGTTTCATTCAAATATTGCGAGATAACTATGAAATTGTCGAATTTCGAATGCATCAACTGGTTGTAAGAACACGATGCGTTGGGAGACTCGACACGAGTGGGGAGTGCTGGAAATAGAGTGACTCGAATCCAGAAAAAGAAAATCGACTACTAATGGCTTCTAGGTGTCATCTGGAAATAGAGACTGCACGGATAAATTAACCTTGTGGCTTGCGAATCGACAGAGAAGTCATTGTTATTCTGACGTGACCGTAATTGCTGAGGTTGCTTCATTATAAACTTGTTGTTGAGATTCTAAAAATTTCATTTAATGGCAACATAAGAACATAAAATAAAATGAAATTCCAATAATCTTGGAAGTCAGAGAAATGTTTGGCAAAATTTCCAACGGTCCTTGCACTTCAATGAGAAGGTTGAGGACCTCAACTCCCAAATTTATCCATCGTATTCAGTGCTGTTGGATTCAAGTTCTGCAAGTCAGCTGCGGATACATATGGGGGCGCAAGCCCCCTCTCCGCCTTGCGGAGCCACATAAAGAAAACGATTGCATTTTGATTACGACGAAAATAAAAATTTTTTTATGCGCCCCTTTTTGTGTTTTTCCTGTATCTGCCAGTGCTGCAAGTTGATTTCTCCTCAAAGTTACCCTAAATTATACAGAGAAGTAAAAAAATTTTCAATAGAAAATCATGAACAATTTGCTATCCTGAATGACGAAAAAAATTTGATTTTTTGACATTTCCGGTTATACTTTATTTTCCTATATTTTGCCGACTAAAAAGGATCTCGTTTTTGGATTACTTTTCGAATTTTTTTGTGATTTCATGCATTTTGAAAATAGAAGCATTTAGAATGCAAAATTCAAAATACTTATTCCCATTTGGTATTCAAATACTCTTCTCAGAAAAGCATTTTATTTTATTTGGAAAATTTTTCTTGATATATTTTGTATTTGCAAAATGCAAAATAATTTTCGATAAATTTTGTCAGCACTGAAACGAACTTTTATTTGAGCCACTGAAAAATCCATGGTTGAAATACGTCTGTGTTCTGCAGTCTATGTTTTCCATTCTCAATGAATATAATGATAAATAAGTATATAATGTATAACTTACTGTATTCACGGTAATTGATTTCAGCTCAATATACAGGGTGAGTCTTTGACTTGTACAACATATATTTTAACGAGACATTCCTGAGGTCAAAAGAAACACTTTTTATCTCTACCATTTCTTCCGATTCGGCTCGGTTAGAAAGATACAGGCTGTTGAAAATCCATAAAAAAATGTAATTTTCGAATATATCTCGTGAACGATTTCATCGAATGAAATGATTTTCAGAATATAGGTTCTCCTTAATGTGGCAAATCTTTTACGAATACAAAATTTAACTGACATGTTTTATTTTTTCTGTTATGACCGATATATACCATTCCATTCCATAATTATAGCAGAAAATCTATGATCCCGACCCTTGAAAATGAGTTGAATGCCAATTAATGAATATTTGGCAATTTTGGAAAACAAAAGTATTTCACGTGAAATCTCATGAAATGCGTACTCTTCGAGTAATTAATGATTCAAAAAAATCTATATGTGCGAGTAGACTAGTGGGTAGGGCTTTGGACTCCGACCCGGCAAGTCGGGGTTCGAGTCTCCGCCAGGGAAGAAATTTTCTGGTATGGAGAACTCGCCGAACCATTCACTGTTGGGTAAATAATTAACAGTGCTGTGCCTAAGGTGGCGTCGGGCGGGACACAGTAACAAAGCCTACACAGAACACACCCATCATTCTAACTCGCACAAGCTTTAAGTAGCTTATGAGGGGTTTCACAGAAACCCAGTGCATGGAAATACATACAATACATATCAGCGAAGTTAAAAAATTTGGTTACTTTGGCTGAATATAATTCTGTTCATAATATTCGCAGAATTAAATTTTTGCTACATTTTCTCGAAGGTTCAGGTGGTAGATCTACTGCTGGGAAAAATTTTAGTGTCATATTTCCAGGGGTGGCATAGCTCATTATGAAAGTTCAAGATGGCTATATCTTTTTATCTAGGCTGAATCAGAAAAAATGCTATACGAAAAAAGTATTTCTTTTGACCTCAACAATCTATGGTTTGAATATATGTACAAGTCAAAGACTCACCCTGTATAGTATAATAAAATAATATATTTGAACTGCGACCTCAGTCAGTTGTCACTCACTCACTTGTCGGTTTCTTTATGTTTGGTGTAAAATAAAGAATCCAATAATCCAGATAAGTTTTTTATCATCGCTGACTGGATTAACCAAAGACCTGAATTAAAACCTAAAACTTTCCGTAACTGTCTGTTCAGTGAGAAAAGTACTAAAAACTTTGGGAGAAGCTTTGATCACTTTTTCAGATTGAAAAAAACATGATTATGATATTCTAAACCAAACAAAGTTTAAAAGTGAAGTATTTCAAATGTAAAACGGAAAACTATTTTGTATTTTATATTTGAAATATACTAAAACAAATGTATTTCCATTTTCTATTCGAATATATTTTAAAACCCATTTTTGCATTGCACACGAAATTCTGGTTAGATGAAAATTTGATAAGCCTCAACTGTAAAATGACCGAATTTCTCACATTTTCGAGATATTTTGCTACCCAGCCAACTTCTTCTACTATTATATATCGTACCTAGTGCTCATTGTCCTGAGGGAATGAGCGCGAGGAAAAAATATCAAATACAACCACTCACTTTTTATAAGTTGGGAAAATTTATTCTCATGAGTGTTTTGAAGATAATGTATGCATCTTTGGTCGAGTCCATTCTCTGTTATAGGAATAGTCAACACCACCTAGATAGAGTAGATACTGGAATAATATGTGGTGCAATATGTACGAAAACCAAATAAAATTCTAATTCTAACCCAGAAGAAGTGGATAATTGCAAAACTCAGGATGTTTCCAAAAAGAGAACTTTTCGCTAAAGATTAGATAACGGACTTGCAATTCATATATCGAAACAAGATGACAGAAAACACACAAGTTGTCACAAGTATGATACTAGAAAGAAGCAAAACTTGAGTGTCCCGTAAAAGATTACAAAGTTCCGAAAATTTATATGCACCACTGGACCAAAAATATTTAATTGTGTTCCACAAAACTTGAGAAATATCAATGATAACAAATTATTTTCTAAGAATCTGATCTAAAGAATTTTTTTTGTTCCCAAAAATATATCCATGAATATACTTTATACATCAGCACCTCACAGATAAAGTATGTTAGGTCACATTTGTCTCAGACACGATTTATCTACAATATTGGATTTACATTATTAAATTCTACACATTTCACTCCCTAGGTACATCAATTAGCTTAAAAATAGCGATAAACTTTCTTTGAAACAATATTGAACTGAAAAATCTCTTTTTTGGCTAATTATGATTTTATGACTTAACACACCTTACCTCTGAGGTGCTGATATACAAATCGAGAAAACACAATTGGAAACATCACAGTTTCTAGAGTAAATTCGAACAAGGCCATATTCTAGTGGAACAGTGGCAGAATCAAAACCTCAGAGGGAAGTAATATCGAATAAATGGCTGGGCCGACAGATTCGGTTGGGTGGAGATGTAGAGCACAGCGTATGGTACGCGAAGTGTTGAATCGAATCAGTAACACTCCAAACGCGGTATGGGTGATTTCATATCTGTTGTAAATGAATACGACAATTTTATTCCACTCTGACGCGAGGAATTTATTTACCTCAATGAATGACACAAATAACTTCCTGTGGAAATTAGTATTTGAATTCTTTTTTGCCAAAACTGGTTTGAAAATAAAATTAATTCTAGAAAAAAAATTGAAAAACAAAAAATACATTCTTCGAGAAGAAATTGATAAAACAAAAACTAATTCTATGAAGATACAAAAGGAAAGCAAAACAAATTCTAAAACATGCGAAATTGAAGATCGACAAATTCAAATTAAATGTTCAAATAATCCACATTGTTGTGCCAAACAGTAGCCAAATCTATTATAAAAAGAAAATCCCATATATCTGAGAAGATTAAGCATAACTACTTGTTATTTTGGCATGAAGTTGGAGAGCCGAATGTGAAGCTATCGGCCTATCTCCAAAGGCAACAATTGTCTCCGCAATAGGTTGTCCACCGAAGTAACATTTTATGATTTGAGTTTTATCTTTAACCGTGAACATTTTGATTTACGCGAATATAATTTATTTTCAAACCGTCTCTAGCTATCACCTCTGACGTTCAGATGCGACTAATGTGCATTGCAATTCGCGTCAGCCGGAACTTGCCATTCCAACAGTCCAGTCCCTTATTTGTTATCGTATCGCAATGAGATTTCGATTCTTCACTGGTCTACTCTGCCGTGTTAATTGAAAAGGGCGTATCTGCAAAAAAGCACTTTTGAGATATTTGACTTCAAAGACAATTTTAATTGAATTAAAATGAAAAAGCAATGCATGATATGGCATATCATGCATTGCTTTTTCATTTCAATTCAATTAAAATTGTTGATGGCATAAATGAAAGTCTTCCTCTGGGCATAGGCCTAACGATGAGGGTTATTAGGGACGCAACCTCCTCGCCATTGAGTAGTGGAGTAGTAACAATTACTCAATTTTTCTTTATCTTTCCGAATGATCTTTTTCAAAAAATTTTCATTACTTTTTTCATGTAGTCCCATAGTTCGGAAGTGTGGACGTTCTCAAATTCTTAGTAATGCATTTTGTGTTCCTCCGAACTTAGGTTCACTGAACTTCTGCATTAATTGGTTTCATGAGCTGCACCTCGAATAGATGAATTTTCATTAGAACCAATAGAATCATTGGATTTGATTTTCGACGGCTCTGATCAACTTGACAGTTCTTGATCGCTCAATCAAAGTTTTGTGAAACCCCCCTATTAAAGGAAGAGCCAGCGACCAATTTTCATTTGTTTTTTCAAAAGTCTTGAAAATTTACTTACTCAATGTTTAATATTTGCTCGACAATAGAATCTAGTGTTGGCAGCCCACAATTTCCGGGTTTAATCACCCTAACATTTTAAAGTGACCCAGTTCGCTTCTCCAATCCTCTCGTTCCCGTGTCAGTTTTACATTTATTGATACCTATTCCTTGTACTGTTTTTCAAATTAGAACCTTATTTTTTTATGACTCCGTTGGATTCTGGATTTTGCAAAGAAAAATAATGATAGTACTCTGAAATGCTCTTGTCCTAAATTCAGCAGATTCAGCAGGTTTTAACCTATATCGGTCATTTTGAACAATTTTAATTCATTTGATCATAATTGTCATAGGACCCGGCACACTTACTTAGGAAAAGCGGGCCCATTAATATACCCCATTTTCACATATTATATTTAAATATATAAACCTCAAGAACAATATATCAGATTTTCACGAGATTCTTACATCCGGTTTGTTCTAGAAAATAAATATTTAAATTTTAATGATAATTCTTCTAATTTTCAGAATTTTTTATTTTGCCTTGGGATCTGAATAACAAGAGATCACAGATATCCAAAAACCTCCCACCACGATAAGTTTCATTATACAGGCTGTTTCATCTCAGAGCATCTCAGAATACACCTGTGTGAACCTAGCAGACCAAATCGAGCAGACCGTTTGTCGGAAACGCCCGAACGCGGTATCCAGTGGCGCACGGATCTGCAGTAGGATGACTGGTGTAACAAGGTTGATTCGCATAAATAATGAACAAGGGGATGTCAAAATTTATTGAATTTCTTTTAAAAAAGAGTTCTACAGGAAACGAGGGTTGATTTTAACGGAGCTATTTCGGAAAGTTATGAAATAACAGTGATCCGCTTTATCGGGAATATTGCGTCGGATCATTACCATATCACGGAAAATATCCGACAGAGCATAATGGCACACCACATGTGGAATTGTTATATTAATGTGAAAATTGCTTGGAAATTTCGTTCACTTGCAAAGGGATTCAGGGGGTGAATTTCATCCCTTATTTTGAAAAATTCGATATCTCGAAAACTTCTCAACGGAGCACGATGAGAACCGGTGGCTGTGGCTATTATGTCGATACGAATATCTGATGAAAATGTCGTCCACTTGCAATGGGGTCCAGGGGGTGAAATTCCATCCCCTATTTTGAAAAATTCGATATCTCGGAAAATACTCAATGAAGCACAATTAGACTTGGTAGTTAGGACTGTTATATCGATACGATGACTCAGTGAAAATTTCGTCCACTTGCAGAGGGATCCATTGGGTGAATTTCATCCCTTTTTTTTTAAATTCGATATCTCGAAAACTTCTCAACGGAGCACGATGAGAACCGGTGGGTGGGGCTATTATATCGAAGGAATATCTGATGAAAATGTCGTCTACTTGCAGAGGGATCCAGGGAGTGAAATCTCAACCCTTATTTTGAAAAATTCCTAACGGTGCACAATTATTAGAAGCGGTGGGTGGGACTATTATATCGATACGAATATCTGGTGAAAATTTCGTCCATTTTCAAATGGGTCCAGGGGGTGAAATTTCATCCCCTATTTTGAAAAATTCGATATCTCGGAAAATATTCAAAGGAGCACAGTTGAACTCGGATCCCTCTGCAAGTGGACGAAGTTTTTACCAAATCATCTTATCGATATAGCAGTCCTTCCTACCGAGTTTAATTGTGCTCTGTCGAGTATTTTCCGAGATATCGAATTTTTCAAAATAAGGGATGAACATTCACCCCCTGGAACCCTCTGCAAGTGGACGAAATTTTCACCGAATCATCGTATGGATAAAACGGTCCTACCTACCGAGTTTAATTGTGCTCCGTTGAGAGTTTTCCGAGATATCGAATTTTTCAAAATAACGAAGTTTTCATTGAAAGTTCGTATCGATATGACAGTCCTACCCACCGAGTTTAATTGTGATCCGTTGAGTATTTTCCTTGATATCGAATTTTTTAAAATAAGGGATTAAATATCACCCCCTGGATCACTGTGCAAGTGAACGAAATTTTCAAGCAACTTTCACATCAATATAACAATTCCACTGTGGAGTGCCATTATGCTCTGTTGGATATTGTCCGTGACATGGTAATGATCACTGATATTTCATAACTTTCCGAAATAGCTCCATCAAAATCAACCCTCGTTTCCTGTAGAACTCTTTTTTAAAAGAAATTCAATAAAGTTTGACATCCCCTTGTTCATTATTTATGCGAATCAACCTTGTTACACCATTCATCCTACTCCATATCCGTGCGCCACTGGACACCGCGTTCGGGCGTTTCCGACAAACGGTCTGCTCGATTTGGTCTGCTAGGTTCACACCGGTTCAAAGTACTATCATAATTTTTCTTCGCAGAATCCAGAATCAACCATAATCATAAAAAAATGAGGTTCTAATTTGAAAAAACGGAAGTTATAGCCAATTTTCGATCACATTTTTCAACACAAAAATTTGAACACTCTGTGTTGATATTTTTGAGATTTGAAAGATGAATGATGTTTCTACATTCTTCTACTTTGATGTTTACGTTACGAATATTTGACTTCCGGTTTTTTTCGCGATATTTTGAAAACCATTCGAATAAATACAATAATTTTAACAGAAATATTCTCAGCATTGAATACTCAATCATATCAAAAACGAAAATTTTTTTCATTTAGATAATCGCGAAGTGTAGGTTAGGTCTTTTCAACATTTCTTTCATTTTTCATTCTCATTCCCAAAATATCTTTACATTCTCTCAATTCTTTATTCTATTGACATAAAATTTACTGAGAATTGAAATACAATTGATTCAATTGAAACCAGAACCACAGCTTTCATTTCACTTGAGTTTTCTTCGTCTCAGAATTGAAATCAAATCAATTGATCCAGGACGTTTTCATTTCATTCTATCATTCATAAAACTCACCAATATCCGAAAAAGTTGGAAATGGCAGTATTGTCCGCTTCGCCTAAGGCAGCACTGATATTTCCTACACCACTAAGATTCTCATCACTATTACTCGTAGTCACCGATGTGTATATCCCAGTGTCATTAGACTCTGTAGATCTGTCCTCAGTATCTTCACTAGTGTCATCGTCTTCGACACAGTTTTCATTTTCTCCGTTGCCACTAATTTTACCGAAGATATTCTTCACGAAACTCATATCTATGCTTCCGCTGCTTGATTTACGTAGTGAGGACTGTGATATGTAAAGATCAGACGGTGAGAACAGTGTTGTCGGAGTATGTTGGATAAAGCTAATTTTAGAACAATCAAAACGTACTCTGAGTTCATGGAAAGCTGATCTCTCATTTTCGATTGTGATTGTTACTTTTCCAAGTCATCATCTGATACCCGAAACGACATTCACGGATTAGGAAAATCACCAATATTCCAGCGCGAAGTCGCGGGCGCTCATACTCATACTATATTACAATTTGAAGAATGCATATGAACAGAATTAGGTATAAAGTAAAGAATTTTTATTCACCCTGTTGAGACAAAACAACGTATAGGACAAGTCAATAATAGAAGTAATATACAAAGAGGAAAAAATAGAAGAAACAAAATTCAACAGAATTACAAAGAACCATCAACAAGATATTCTCTGACACTGTAGTCTAATATATTTTTTAATTTCGCTCGGAAACACTTCCTGTTCAACTCTTTTATAGAGACTGGCAACTTGTTATAAACCTTTAAACCCTGTTCAAATTTTATAGTTCTAGGACCGCACCTCTAGTGTTGTAACTTTGAAACTCAGACAACCTCTTCGAAAGATTATCCCTGACATATAATAATAATCTGAATAAATATATACATTGGGCCGTGAGTATTTCATGTTCAATGAATAGTGGAATACAAAAATCACAAGGACTTATACTGATTCTACTTAGGATAATGCGCTGTTGTGCCAGAAGCACTCGATTGCAATCAATAGAATTTTCCCAAATATACCCAAAGATATGACACTCAACGATATGAGAAACTGTGGTAGACGTTCATTACAGAATGTAGTGGAAGTGAATCTTCAATTCTGCGTATGGCATCACAAAAAGTGGTGAGTTTTACTAGAAAAAAGAGTTATCGCTCATTATTCATTATTCAAGTCTCCACAAAGAAAGTCAATATCACAATTTTGAAACATAATAGAATCATCAATACATGGAACTAGACGAAATGTAATAATATACAAAAAAAGGTAAAAATTTTTTAACGTAAACAACAAATATCGAACGAAGAAAACAATAATAAATCACAGGTATGAATATAGCGATCTGAACATACGAACCGATATAACAGGAAAAGGTATAACTCGCCACTGGCAATAAATTGAGGTCTGTTATCAAACTCATTGAGTGAAAGAGGATGTACAGAGTTTTTTTTGCATGTTATTGGAAATGTGAAACTTCATTTTGATGCAATTGGATGTCACTACTTTGTAATTTCTGTTCAGTACATCGCACCCAATCGCTTTAAATATCGAAGTTTTTTATGAAGACTTTGTCCCTGAGGTGTATGCGGTACTGATGATGCCAAACAAGGCTGAAACCGGTGTATCTCTCATCTCAGTGACTAAATCCAATATCATTTCCCCAACCTTATGATAAAAGATCTCTGAGCCTGGAAATTGAAAATGGTAATCATTTCGATGATTACTATTTTGAATTCATCTATGTTCCAAAAACTGAAGGGATATTAGGAGTGATTATTTGTCTCAGGACGGAATAACGAAGTTTTCAACGTACTGAACTCGTTCTGGTCTTGTTTTAAAATTTAGGACTAAATCTATACGACAGTGTAGCCAACATACATAGTAAAAATTATTCCCGACGGTCGTGACAGCCTCAGTTCACTTTTTTTGGACCCGCCTCATATATTTGCAATCCACGGTGCCGAGGAATTGATTACATGCAGTTTCTGTTCTATGTTTTTTGAAATGAATGCTTCCATTGTATGTTTTGTTAAATGTTCATAGAATAATGAATGAAACACACTTTATAATTTCATTTAATTCTTTAATACATAGAATATGCTGAACATCCCCCTATCACCTGAAAATTATCAAAAAGAAATGAATAATATATATCAAATAGGTAAGAATAACCAATATAATAGAGAATTCATTGACCAGATTATAACATCTATAAAAAGAAAAATAACTCTCAATAAAGTTTACCCCCATTACTCAATCAAAAAACGTTTTTTAGCTATACCCTATTATAGCAGACTCCAAGAATCAATCGACCAAATCTTGACAAAATACAATTACACACTTGTGAACAATCGACATATAACATTGGAAAATCTATTACTCAACAACAAGACTAAGACCAAAAAGACGAACTAACTTGCCCTTCCTTTCACATCGGAATGACAACGAGAACCATGGCTAAACGATTCAAAGAACATCAGAAAAACCAACCCAGATCAGCCCTGGGATGCCATTTATTTGAGACAAATAATACAAACTTTGACCAACTAGAAATTTTACATAGAGATAACAATCATTACAGGATAACATTATTGGAACAGTACGAGATCATGAAAAATAGAGAAAGTCAACACCTATTGAACGAGGCAACAGACTTCAACGACCGCAGTAACAGTATATTCAAATTGATAAATTCCCGCTAACTTCACATTTCCTCTGATACCCCATTCCCTTCGAAGACACACATGACAGTAAACAGCGCAATTAACCAGCTCCGATTCACGTTTCCAAAAATACTATTAAACCAGCCAAGAAAAACTGTAAAATAATACCATCACTTCAAGAAAACAAGAATTCCGGACTATAATAATAGATACATCATAGACAACAATATATTTCTGAGAGAAGGAAGCTCAACTAACGGTAATGAAAGACGATTGCACAATCTAACCTCAAAAAATCCAAAATTTGCTATTTTTAATATTAATATTGTATACTTTCAGCTGGCCTGAGGATGGTCATCTGACCGAAATCGATAGCCAAAGAATTAAATGAAATTATAACTCCTCCTGAACCATATGTTGAAGTTCATCGTAGAGATGCCTCAAAAACAGATTCATACTTTAATCCTGCCGTTTCAGATAAATCAAGAAAATACATCTACATCAAAAACTAACGAAGAATTAGAAATAAATAATCAGAATTGATCTTACCCACATAGAACAAAAGCTATTAAGTCTTACAAAAGAGACTTTTCATAATATTCTAGATATTTGACGAAATTGAAAGGTTGTAATATGAACAACAAAAAATCGGAAGACGTCGCCTGAGGATAAATCAATAAGATGATAAAATTTTTCTGTAATGTCGGCAACACTGATGCTAGTTTCTTAATTTATTTTCAAAGCTATTTGCAGAACAAGCATGCAATCCTTGAGAGAGCGCGAGACTAGTTGACGATTGATAGGACAATGTTGTAACGAAAAATAGACACGCTTTCAGCTTGAAAAAACATTTAATTTTCTGACCATGAAGTGGCAACTTCATGAATGATATTAGTCAGCTCTATGTATATGAAATAGTTTTAAATCAGTTTGAGAAAAGAATAAAACCCGATTACAGCACTTTCATCTTACGAGGCAGATAAGAAATGAACATCTCAGGGTTCCCCGTTTTCATAAGACACACTTGCAACACAGTTTATCATACTACGGGCCGAAATTATATAACATACTTCCACTTCACATCAGATTGGATTTCAACTTGAGAAGTAAGGTTCATAAAAATCACCTAAGAAACTTATACTATAATAAATAATTACATTATTTATTATTATTATTATTATTATTATTATCTATTGTATAAGAGTTGAGGTTTAACCTATAAACTCAATATGAATTACAAAAAAAAAATAAGTATTCCACATATGAATGTATGAAAAAGAACACATAAAAAAATCCCCAAAATTATCATGAAAACAGCAGAAATAGTGAAAAAGAACTTCACGAAGCACTCTCATAAAGTTTCCATCGGTCGTAGCGGTTCTTGAACATGTTTACACTGCTAGACTCAACCACAGAGCTGGGCAAACGGTTCCACTGATCGAAGACCCTGTTGGTTAAAAAGTTCTGACGCGCACTAGTCCGGAAAGGCTCCTTGGCCAGTTTATGACGGTGTCCTCGGAGATTATTACTGTTGAACTCAAACAGATGACGCAGGTCAACACCAAATTTATTGTTTATAACTCGGTACGTCACTATCAAGTCACCTCTCGCACGGCGCTCCTCAAATGTTCTTGAGCCAAAAATTTGCAATCTGGCAGCTTAGTCGGGTCGATCATAAGCAGAAAACGGTATCCTCGTGCACCACCTCTGGACCGACTCCAGCAGGTTTCTATCACTCTGTAGACCCACCCACCAAGCAGGACCGGCATACTCTAGAATTGGCCTAACGTAGCTCTCGTATAGCAATCTCATCGTCTGGACGCTGCAAAAACTGAATGACCTCTGGAGCATGTAAGTAATTCTTTTTGCTTTAGCACAGACAGATGAGATATGATCAGACCAGTCCAGGTTAGGAGTAATGATCAACCCTAAGTCCCTGTGCATCTCAACCGCGCTAAGAGGCCTGCCAGCAAGTGTGTACGGTACACGGGGGTTCCTCTTGCCCATATGTAAGACACAACACTTGTCACTGTTGAGTGGCAGCAACCAGTCCCTCGCCCACCGAACGATAGTATCGAGATCAAGTTGTAGCTGATTGGTTTGTAATGATGGTTCTCCATATATTTTAGTGTCATCAGCATACAACAGGCACTTGGACCCATTTGAAAACAAATTTTCAACATAGTAGTCGTTTGTCCTGCTGCTCTTCTCTTTTTTTGTTTTTTTTTATCTGTAGGTTATATAGGAATAAATATCTTTTGTTTTGAAAGAGAGGAATAGTTCATTATTGGTAATAATAGGATATGGCAGTGTACCCAAATTCGGTTCGCGAGAAGTATTGAT
Source organism: Hippodamia convergens (assembly GCA_038502775.1). Taxonomy (NCBI): domain Eukaryota; kingdom Metazoa; phylum Arthropoda; class Insecta; order Coleoptera; family Coccinellidae; genus Hippodamia; species Hippodamia convergens. The sequence goes on from CM076609.1 coordinate 36,318,604, forward strand.
TATCTATCGAGTAGCTAACAAAAATTGAATGATGACTTGAGGCGAATTCATCAGTTTGCTACGGATTTTATCTGAGATTGAATGCATCGAAGTCTTGTATTATGCTTTTCGGTGTTGAAATCGTATGATTTCAGTGCAGGATAATTTCAAACCAGAGTTGAATGGTTTACATCTACCCATTGTTTCGGAGGCCAAGAGTTTGGGTTTGTTCCTGGATTCTAAATTGTCTTTCCAAGCCCATGTCAAGAATAAGTTAAGGGTTGCTTACGCTCGTCTCAAAAAATTATACCGATTCAAAACATTTTTAACGAGTAGGTAAAAATATCAGTTTTGTAATTCTTTGGTATTTTCCTTTATGACTATGCGGATGTAGTCTATAGTAGCTCATTGACGGCGAGTTTGTGTAAGTCTATACAAAAGTTGCAGATTTCTTGCATACGCTTCTCGTTTATGATACCCTACAGGCAGCTCATAACACCTCACTTAAATGATTTATTGATTTTCAATATGGCGAATAGAAGAAGATTACACACTGAAACAATACAATAAAAACATTCATTCTCCATATCTTATTAATTTATGAAGTAACAGGTGAATTCAACCATTGCCAAAGGAGTGTGAACATGTAACTCCGTGATAATTCATCACTTTCTATATAATAAGATTAACAAGCAATGTTGTTCGAAATCACGCCCTCAATTAACACGACTAATACATCCTCATCACTCGAAGTATTGTGGAGTCTTCCATCGATCATTTCATGTAGCTGCTCTCCAGATGAGGAATGAGCTTCCTAATATGGTGAAGCAATTTTCCATAAGTAAGCTTAGGAGAGCGATCAGAGCAATATGTCTCGATAGACAGAAGGATGCCGATGCCTGCTGAATACCTTGCTTTTGTGGTTCTGTTTCATCGTGTCCTGGATCGTTGACTCCCCTGTACTTGCGCGCGTACCATCCCTCATTCGATCGTTGAGGGCTTCGTTTGTCCCCCTTCGCGACGCGTGTGGTTATTATTATTATTTTTTTTTGTAGCATATGTGACCATTTTATCGAATATCGATTTCGTTTTTTTTTTTTTTTTGGGTGAAGTATAATCATAAGATTGCCGTTCATCTAACTGGGCCACACATCACAGAGTTCTGTGAATCGGCTTTTTAATCGTTGTATGGTCCCATTTGTCATGTAATTCTTAGTTCCTCCTTGTCTTAGATATTGTTATTTTCTATGACAAATAAATGAATGATTGATTGATATTGGGTTGGGTCACGGAAATCCCTCAAAACCACTAAGAAGTGGTGAAACTTCACGTTTTTAATTGCGAATACTTTTATTTTGTATTGATAACTCGATCGATGACACTAAATTAGTTTAGTCACGATTATTACTACTCACAGAACAAGGGCTGTGTTACTGCCATCTGTTGTCCGTTCACAATCGCGACATGTTGGTTCTGTTTCAATGGACGGAAGGGCGCGTATACATTATCTGCTCAAAAATACAATTCTAATTTTACGACTACATCCCATAAAATTTCATAATATATCATTTAAGTACCTGTCACTGGAATAGTATATTCTGAAACAAGTTACAGAATGAGCTCTTATTCCAACAAGATTGCGAATTTCGAAAGCATCAGTAGGTATTGGAATTGCCTTCTGCAACGAGTATGAGAAGATATTTCCTCTATTTCAGTCAAGTTTTATGAAATACTCTCGAAATTCAAATGAAAATTCAAATTAGTGATTTTCTTATTGTATCTTGGCAGTTAGTTGGTGTGACTTACGAAATTTGACAGACAACGGGATTTGAAAATTGATACGATCGGAGGTCAGTACTGACAATCACAAATCGAAAAATATAACTGAAACTGAAAACAAAGCTATAATGAGTTTAATTACAGCACTAATTTTAGTACTGCAATGAATTCATTCTTCTTCTTCTTATGGTGCCATCTTCTTAATTCAAATCAAATCAAATATCCCAAATCAATGCACAAGGTACATGAAGAAGAACATGTCAAAAAAAAAACAAAATACAGAAAACGAAGGTAACAGAGATCATCTAATTTCTACGATTGCACTAAACAAAATATTCTTTAATATCATAAAATTCATATTCGATTAGAAATTTTGATATTTCGCTTCTAAATTTTTTGAAATTTTCAATTTGTTGAAGCTTTCTCGGTAAGGAGTTATACAATTTCAGGCACATGTATTCGACATTCTTCTCAGGCAACGTTAAAGAATATTTGGGAAAATGAAAAGGAATCATTTTCCTAGTCATATTATTATTTCTGAATTTTTCGAAATATGAACTTTGCTGCCGAAAACACAGTAAGCACTTTTTCACGTACAACCCTGCCCATGTAAGCATTCCATTCTTCCGAAAAACACCTGGGCAGGAATCTCTGGTTTTCATGTTATTGATGATGAGTAGCGCCGATTCGATTTCTGTACAGTTAAAATTTCGGAAGCATCAGAAACATAGCCCCATATCATCAGCTCGCATTGCGGGAGACTACTTTAGGGAGACCATCAACACAGCAAGATGTTGGGAGACTATACAAAAATCGAGGAGACCTAGGTCCTAGAAAATGAGGGGTCTGTTGATGAGCGGAGTATACTTGCTTCACGACAACGCGGGACTCAACACAGACAATGTGACGAAGAAATTGTTGGACTCATTTGGATGGGATATTTTGTTTTGAAACCTTCTCTCTATTCTACTGACCTAGCGCTTCCAGATTACCATTTGTTTTCTTTTACGATTAAGCACACGGATGGAAAAAATTTCAACTGACGAGTAGATGAAGCAGCTTACACTTTTTGTTTGATTTTTTTCAGTATTGTATTATGTTTATCCTGAAATTAATAAGTCAATTGCAGCAGTAATTAAGCAGTTCGAACTAAGTATAATTCAGATAATTAGATGAGTATTATATGTAAGTGAAATTCGAGGATTTTAAACTGAAACAATACAATAAAAACATTCATTCTCCATATCTTATTAATTTATGAAGTAACAGGTGAATTCAACCATTGCCAAAGGAATGTGAACATGTAACTTGGTGATAATTCATCACTTTCTATATAATAACATTAACAAGCACTGTTGTTCGAAATCACGCCTTCAATTAACACGACTAATACATCCTCATCACAGTATTGTGGTGATATTAACATTGTAACGATGCAAATTCTCAAGAAGAAGATAAATGATTAATTAGTTCGGTGAGAATGTCTTATAATTAATTGGTTTTTTCATAAAAAAGCAGATTCATACAGTCTGTTGAGACTGTGAATAGAACAAAGATGAATCTACAGGAAGACCATCGGTTTGTGAAGGAATTGTTGAAGACGAATTGATAAAAATCTTCATATATGTCCTCCAAAATGTAATTACAGCATTCTGGTGTCCCTATAAGAACTTACCACAACTATATTCAAAACATTTTGAAGCAATGTGTAAACGATATTTCGAATTTCCATTTGAAGCGTCTAAATGTAAAACCAGACATTTGACATTCTTCAAAAAAATGAGTTGAGGAAGGATTATAATAGAGAAAGTTGCTGGCAATATGATTTTTTCACCCCCAGGTTCATAAGTACTTTCGAGAGCCTGTATTCGTAATTCAAATGGAACTGGAAGTTTGTTAGTTCAAAAACATGGTTTTGGAAGGTTTTTCTCATTTTACTCGGAACGGTATATACATCAAATGTCTGGTTTTGCATTTAGACGCTTCATTTATTTTATGTAGTTTAGCCATCAACCCCCGCTAGGTCGGTAGTCCAGTCACTTCAGGATTTTCACCTCGGAATTCGAGATAATTGGGGGTGAACTTGTGAAAGACTTTATTTGGACACCTCAAAACTTGTCTCAAACCCTACCGACTGTAGGGTGTCCGCGTTCATAAAATTCTAAGTATTGAAGGTCTAAGAAACTACTTTTTTTATTTTTTTCTCAAATATCCCGGTTCCTATAAGATTTTCGATATTTTTATCTACTATAAATATTGTACAAGAATAAATTCTCTACAATTTTTGTTTCAGAAGTTTTTTTTGTACTTCGAACTGTTTTTGAGATAGAGAGCATTAAGGGCGCAGTGTTTTACTATAGCGAGTATGGGAGGACATAATATTTGAACGACCGTTTGAGCTCTAATGATACACGACATTGTGAAACACTGCGCTCACTGCCCTCAATCTCAAAAACAGCACAAAGAACAAAAAAACTTCTGGGATAAAAATTGTAGAGAATTTATTCATGTACAAAATTTATAAATGACAAAAATAGCGAAAATCTGATAGGAACCGAGATATTTGAGAAAAATATGGAAAAAGGCGTTTTAGGACCTTTGACCTTTAGAAATTTATGGACGTGGACATCCTATAGTCGTTAGCGTTTGAGACAAGTTTGGAAATGTCACAATACGGGCTTTCACAAGTTTACAGCCAATTATCTGGAATTCCGAGATTTTGACTCTATTTTGATTAAAATGACTGGGCTACAGCACCTTGACGTGGTGTGGAAGCTTGTAGTAACTGCAAGTAATATTAGCAAATAGACCAGATACTCCGCTACCTGTCAGAGTTATGTCCCATGTCGAAAAGGGTCAAGAGCAGCGGTGAAACACAGACTGGCAGGTAGGGGGTTGCTAACTGCTGTAGTGTCATTGGAAACTCAAACTATTCTTACTTGGTCTCATTAGAACTTATGAATCTTCCTCCAATTATTACGTGCAATACATTACGTGTTGGGCAACTCCAAAGAAAATAGCTTTACACGTTGTCTTATCCTTCTTTTTCCTTCAAGGAAAAGAACTTTAAAATGTATCAACGAGGTAATCATTGAAGATACCGAAGCGTTTGTCAATATTTGTGCTTTCATGGTCTACATATTCCGAAGACAGGTTGCCAAGATATGAAATCAGTTCAATCCTATCTAAGTTAACTGATGAACTTCTCTCACTATATTACCCTTGGTCTCCGCCACCACCAGAATATCCAGTACAACGACCTGCTCTGTGATCAGATAATGAAACAACAACAACCTGGAAATTACAGACCAATCAGTATTTTACCATCATTTTCAAAAGTCTTTGAGCTGGCCATTTGCAATCAGATAATGGCATTCCTTGTTAAAAACAGAATATTTGCCAAAAACCAACATGGGTATTCAAGAGGAAAATCTATCCAAACAGCCATTTTCAACTTTTTAAAAAAGATAACGGGTGCTTTTGAAGATGAAAATCTATCCCTGGGACTATTTCTAGATCTATCCAAGGCTTATGATTGTCTGGATGTTGATAAACTCCTGCACAAGCTTGAAAGTTATGGTATTACGGGACCGACACTTGACTGGGTAAGATCATACTTCAGTAAACGTGCTCAGTTAGAAGAGAGATATTGAGAGGGACATAAAATAAGATCAGATATTGAAGAGTTGAAACTAGGAGTGCAGGACCTCTGTTTTTTATAGTAGTATTCCTGATTGATTACTGTTTTGACTTTCTTTGGAGTGAAGATAAAGTGGGTGTTGAAGATTATATTTACGACAAGAATCTGCTGGTTATAAAATCCTCAAAATATTGGCAGAAGAAATAATGCAATATACCGAAGAATGGTTAGCTAAAAACAACATTGGATTAAATAAGAACAAAACTAACTTGGTTCTATTCCCCCCTCCAAATTCCAAGATGGAGGTGCCTGAATTGTTGCAGATTTAAAACTTCACAGAGCACCAGATCCTTGGGCTTTTACATTGATGAGGAACTGAACTAGAAACAACATGTGGACAACCTGAACAAGAAAATAGGAACATCCATTTATGCATTCAGGGTGATAGCAAAATATGTAGACGCTAGGGTGCTGAAATCAGTATATCATGCAACTATTGAGCCTAAGCTAAGATTTGGAATAACCTTCTATGGTTCAGGAAATATTTCATTCTTATTTGTTTTACAGAAGAAAGCAATAAGAATAATGGAAAATTTAACGCCCAGAGAATCATGTAGAGGATACTTCAGAAAGAATGGCATACTAACACTGTATGCATTGTACATTCAAGAATCTTTAATATTCCTTTTTAAACATAAAGATCTGTTTCTTCAGTATCTCAATCGCAAGGAAAATTACAACACTAGAACGTTGTCATTCAATCTACCGAAGCACAGTTTATCAACCAGTCAAAGGCAAACAGAGTACAGATGTCTGAATTTTTCAACAAACTGCCAAGGAATATACAGGAAATAGAGCAACATAAACCTTTCAAAAAAGAAATATTCAAGCTGTTATTGAACATGGAACCATATAGTTTGGAGGAGTTTGCTGGGTGACCTGAACTCTACTCTTTTTTGACACTGTTTCATTTCCTTTCTTGTTATGAGCAATGAAATACAACGAGGAAAGCCATTTGCGGCCATCAAATCTCAAAATTAGAGGCAATTTTTATCAGGAGCATTGAAAGTTCAGGTGAGTACAAAATTTCAGTATGATTTTATTCACTGGAATCCTATATTATTTGATATATTCTATCTCTATGTTTGATATGAATATTTCTTATTTGACATTGAAGTGACAATGTACGGAAAATGTCAACTTTTTCCAGTCATGAATAAATAATCGCAATTCGTCTGTAGTCAGCTGAAAAACAAAAGATCAATAAACTTCAACAATTCCTAACAATATCAAAATATTTTGACATATGAATGAATGTGTTTGTTTGATCCATTCAACAGTACAACGAATAGATTAGGGTGGTAATGAACAGACCAAAAATTTTTCAGCAATCTAAAGAAGAAACTCCGAAGCAGCCAGTGGCATGCCCATGGGTAGTAAACCAGCCATATCCCTCCTCACTTAGTAATAAAAACAGAAACGTCGGCCAAAAACGTAATTCAAACATACAAACAAATAACGGCCTCAGTAATCATTGGGTGAGTTCAATTCAATTATTCTTAACAGTTTTGACGATAGAAGTAGATGGGTGTACGGATTTCGAAATATACATCAAGTGTGAAGCCAAAATAGATCAATCATACAGGCTGTTCAGCACTTAAACGCTCTATTGGAAAAAACTTACTGAGCGGAAAGGAGTAGTTAGTTTTTTAGCTATTCTATTGACTCAATAATTTGATCTTTTTTCAAATGTTCTTGAATGATCATCAAAAATCTTCTCGATCCTCTACATCAACTTTTATGGGAAAGCTGTAATTGAGTTTTTCACGAAAATATTTCTTTCCATAGTTCACTATAATCGAAATGTTCGTGGTTATAATTTTAACTCATTTAATGTTTGAAGGCAGTTCTCGGTCTGAATATTTTTCAGTGTCAAATTCAGTGTTCATCCTTTTTAGCTTTGCTTTTTGATTTGCCAATGTTCATTTTCGTTCATATAACTTTCTACTGTTTTTACTCCGACTCTAGAAATAATTCTCGAGATTTTAACTGAATAACAGCCTCAAATTAATCAGTTTTTATTATTAGGATTCACATAAATAATATGCATTATTGAATAACATCAATTTCTTCTATTTATAATCGATTCCGGCAAAAGTAAACAATATTGACAGTTGTCGATGTGTAAATGACGTTAAGCCAGTTACATGAGATTAGTAATATGGGGTTGTTTCTGGTAATAGGCATTCTTGGAGTCTGATTGCCGAATTTGGCCTTTCTTTCTTACCATGCCGATTAGACTTGTGAGTCTGTCCAACGTTATCTTACCGGCATATACAGGGTGTCCCGTAAAGACCACGTCAAACGAAAACGGAATGTAGTTCAGAATATGCTCTATCTGATGTGAAAACATTGTTCATATGAAAGTCCCACAGTTTTCGCTATATTTGATGTTTTATGAAAATGTTGAATTTTTACACTTACAATGATTTCTCTCTTGCGGAAGCTACAATTGAATAATATTTGAATCAGTTTTTTCCGTAAATATTGTCGAATGATTACTTCAATTCATACAATGAAAAATAGCACAAAATATTATAGAGGGATTCTGAAAAACAAAAATTTTAAATTCATGTTTTGAAGGAAGTGTTTTTTGTACTGAATTCTATCTGACGTTGTGTAAAAAAAAGACACTAGACCTTTTCTGCATATTACGTTGAAAAGTTGCCTATTTTGTGAGGATTTTGAAAAGGTATAATACAGGTGATAACCTTCTTCAGAAAGAAAGATATTCGAATGTTTATCGAAAATGGAGCATTTCTGTGAAAAACTGATTTTTTCACCTTTTCCATAAATACTTTCATTTTGCACTTCCTGCTGAAAATAATCAATCAACAAATCAATAAAATGTTATTAGGATACCAATTCACTGACTGAGTTTTTTATTTCTTTTTCTTTACCTAAAGAACTTTCGAACATCGATATGATGTGGTGCGATTCAATGATTCACACTCAAGGTACATACAGCAAATCCCGATTTTTTTCAATAATATCCTTTGGACTGATGAGTCTTCCTGTACTTAAAGCGGGTGTATCAATTGGCATAATCTTCATAGTTGGAACATCGAGAATCCGCACAATATAAGGCAAGATAGATCCCAATATCGATTTACGGTGAATTTATGGACTGGAATATACGATGGCAAAATATTCGGTCCGACCAATTATTTGAATTTTCTAAGGAACAGTGTACCCTTACTCTTAGAAGATATAAAACTGGAAATGCGACGTATTCTGTGGTTTCAACACGACAGGTGCCCAGCACACTACAGTCGGAAGGGGCGGTGACATTTTGTGGCCTCCCCGTTCACCAGACTTAAATCCTTTGGATTTTTTTACTGGGGTTTTTTAAAAAACGAAAATTATTCGAATCCCATAAGAGATGAAGCACAACTAAGGGACCGCATTCGTATTTCAGCATCCAAAATAGCGGGGAGAAGTTTGAATGGTTTGAAAAGGTCATTTCTCAATAGATGCAGTGCATGTTTTAGCGAAGGGGGTGTCATTTTGAGCATTTGCTCTAATACGAATCCTGAATTTTTATTATTGATATTTTGAAAGTTTCTTCACAATAGATTTGTTGATGTTGAAGGTCCTGTGCGTTATTATATTATATCATTGCAATTAATGAATAATTTCACTTAATAAGTAATTTAAGGACTAACTGACATTTTTCAAGAGAATTATTCAATATGTTACAGCAGAATCTGCAAAATGAAAGGATTTATGGAAAAGGTGAAGAAATCAGTTTTTCACAGAAATGCTCCATTTTCGGTAAACATTCAAATATCTTTTTTCGAGAAGGAATCCTCACAAAATGCAGAATAGGTCTAGCGTCTTTTTTTGATACCACTTCAGATAGAATTCAGTACAAAAAATCTTCCTTCAGTTCTGAAGGAATTTTAATTTTTTTTTCAGAATGCCTGTATAATATTTTGTGCTATTTTTCATTGCATGAATTGAAATAATCATTCAACAATATTTACGGAAAAAAACTGATTCGAAAAGTATTTAATTGTAGCTTCCGCAAGAGAGAAAGCATTTTAAGTGAAAAAATTCAACATTTTCATTAAACATCAAATATCTCGAAAACTGTGAGACTTTCATATGAAGGATTTTTTCACATCAGGTAGAGCATATTCTGATCTACTTTCCGTTTTCGTTTGACGTGGTCTTTACGGGACACCCTGTATGCATAGACATTCAAAATAACAAGAATTGCCGGGAACCACATTTTGGTGGAAAGTTAACAATCACAAATAAAGTTTTAAAGGTCCACCTTGATTCTATGTGTGCGACAAAAGTAATTCTGGTTCAAAGGTCGAAATTTTAGGTTTTTTGAATTTTTAGTTTAATCAAAAAACAACCTAGAAAAAAGTTGATCCTAATTCTACAAAATTATTCGATATGATTTTTTTCCTGAGTTACCATATCTGAGATCTCGTCATGTCACATTATACATGATATGCACACATTTCCACGCTACCTGTGAGTTAGTGTACTCGGCGCATTTTTCACCATATTTTGAATTTTCCTCTGTAGGCGTACTCCACTAACTGTTATATTTTAGGATAATGTAATGGAACAATACTCGACAAGTTCTAGATATTACCATTGAGTATTAATATATTTGTAATATAATAATTTATTTATACTCAATGATATTACCTCAATATTGATATTGCTTTCGATTACCGTTTAAATTTATTCAGATATTTACAACAGATTCATACTCTTGGAGGTCTACTCCTTTTCCTCTTGTTGGATGTTCATGAATTGTTCTAATAAGGCTGAGTCATTAGTAATTGGTCTCTCCGTTAAAATCATAGGAATCTTGTTGTATTGTACTCAACTGGATATCCGGGAAAGTTGAGCCAAAGCGACCTAGGCAATTGGTACACGCCGAAGAACACAATAAACCGACTTTTTTACCGCCACATTTGTCGCTAGAACCTATTTTGCAATTGCAATTATTGCAAAGAATGTTGTGTTGATGAGTTTTTCTGGAGCAGGTGGGGGTAAAGTTTGAATCGGTTCCAGAGTATTATCTATCAATTTTCAAGCCTAATCTTCTGAGTTCAGTTGCCTGGCCATGTTTGAACTTCATAGTATACTCGATACAAGTGATGAGTAGCAGATGCCGATGTTGGAGGAAGACATTAAAGTTATACTTGTTTCTTGTTACGCGTACTTTTTTACAAAAGTTGAGTATCAGTATTCGATGAAAGTGATTTTTTGAGCTCCATGAACCGCAAGAAGAAAGTGAATTCTTGCCGTTATTATTGTTTGCGGTGTGAAATCAATTTCTGTGAAAACTTAAGCTCAGTGGAGCAATTTTTTTCTCGAATAATTAAAATACAGACGGTTTCAGGGTTCAGAAAAAAGATAATTTTACCTATTGCAGTCCTTACAGGAAGTAGAACTAACCAATTAACATCTACACTAACAACCATTGTTGTGTTTGTTATTCTTATTCATTTATAAGAACATCTGCTTCATTTTGAGATTGTTTCACTGCAATATCGATCTGTTAATTTGTCACTCAACATGGAAATGAAACGAGATTTATTATTAATGTTATACGTGGCTGATACTATGTGCATAATGTTACTCTCAAAATCACGTTATCTCAGGAATGATATTTCTCAGGAAAAAATTCATAAGGACCATTTTTTGTAGATTTTCTTGTTTTTGCTTGAATTTTTTTGTATAACACTTGCCGTTTCATGCTAGATTTGATCTCTCTGATAATTTTTGTTGTTTGAAAACTATTTTTATGTCTTAATTGACCAGACTATTATGGATTATGGAGTCTTCACACGGGGACAATTGACAAGCCATTCCATTAAGCCAATCCATTAAGACATTCCATGAAAGTGCGTCATTCATTCACATGACGACAATTAACAAGTCATTCCATTGGGAAGTGTCAAATTCGCGTCATTCATGTAGACAGTTTTTATCAGAGTATAATGGGAAGGTATATTTTTGAGGAAAGTCGGGAAAGTTCTTTAGAGATCATCGATAGACTCAATCAGAACGTTCATTGAAAAACCTATCTATTTTCTGGCTAAGAGAGGGAATAGATGTTTTCGAGGAAGATAGATTAGACAAATATGTGCACGAGTTCGAACAGGGGCCCTTCTTCTATTATTTAAAATTTTTCCTGATTGATTTTGTTCCAGAGAGTGAGAGATATTTCACAAATTCAGTTGTTCGAAAACATCTAATGAAAATCCCAAAATCAGCAAAGAGACAAAATCCAATTTCCATGTCGAGCGTCTACTTCCATTTCAATGGATTGTCTCTATTCACACAACGCTATTCCTCTAAGCCAATCCAATTTCTCAGTGAAATGGTTTATCAATTGGCTTCCTGTACTGGATTGTCCCCATGAATGGATCAAGACAATCTATTGTCTCCATTCACACGATGCCAATCCACTAGACTATTGGATTGTCTCAATGGAGTGGCTTGTCAATGCGTGTGAATGCTCCATTATAGAAGAACGCGGACGAGGATGCTAGGCTTCGACCATCAATAGTTTCAACAACATCCTGGATCTTTTCGATTCAAGATCTACTTATTCGTGAGCTTTTTTTTGCTTTCTTTATAAGTTCATTGGAATTACGTCAACTCTTCAAGTATTATAATACTTATGATAAAAATTCACTGAAATATAGGAATTCTTAGCACTCTGAAAAAGGTTGATTCGATTGTTTATAATGTTTCATCTTTGAATCACGATTTTCAATATCAATATGTTAATTTTTTAAAGAATGCACTTTTCTTGAAAACTGAGATTGAGGATATCAGACCTTATTATCAACTCTTTTTATTTTCATAGGAAAACCAATCTACACAAAATGGATGTTCCCAGCATACCGAAGCCTCGACATTTTCTTCGATGCAACAGTCTTCTAACCAGTTCTTCCTATTTCTTCGTTTGATGCAGTTATTTCCTCATACACACCCAGCTACCTTACATAGTGTATTGTACATTTGCAAGAATGATTTCTTTTGTGCCATCGATAAGCTCATTTACGCCAAGAGATGTAAGATTTTATACACCAATCGGAGGAATCAGATACAACAGCAGAAAACAGCCGAAAAGTTCAAGGTCATAAGTCAAAATAACATTTCTGATGTTCATATTAACAAGAGATCGTTAACAAAAAGTCGGACTGACGATGAAACCGAATCAGAGAAAGAAGCAAAGATATTGAAGATGAATGAACAGAATATACAAGTCGATGAACAAACTCCTCATCTAAGTGAGATTATCCATACGAACGAACTGAAAATTTGTGGAAAATTATCAGGTATGAATGATGATTCTGTCTTATGTTTACAAAATCAGATTGTCCTACAAAGTTGAACTCATAATTTTGCAATGAGATAAATAATAGTAAGAATATCTTAACCTTCTCAAATTGCCTTAGACTGATTTTTTTTTTTTGGAGATTTTTATTTTATCATCAAATTATTTCCGGTGTCGTTCTTCTAATCAAATTAAGTATCAGGGTCGAGATCAGGGTCCATTTGCTAATGCTTGAATCACCACGTTAGAATTGTCTTTCACTTAAATCTTCTTTTTTATTTAGGATTAATCGTAAAACTAGATAGGGCAAATTCTTTCAATACATTCGATGTTAACACCAGTTGGTTTTATGTTGTCTTCGTTGAACTGGCTGAGTGTTGAACAGTAAATCAAGACGTCGAACATATTATTAATGAATAGAACATAATATGCAACCGAGTTATTGAAAGGCATATAAAAAAAAAGACTCAATATTCATGATTATCCAACAAGATCATGCCAGCACTATAACATCAAGGCTGTGTCGACAACGGCTTTACAGAAATCACTTTTTTATAAGGGTATCAAGCTGTTCAACAGTTTGCCAGACGAGGTGAAGAATGTTCCTACTTTTTGTTAATTAAAAAAAATATATTTGATTATTTAAGAAAATGAACACGAATTTTATTTCTTCTGATTGCCATTGTAAATGAAAGAATGTTAGCAAACTAATAGGCCTTTAATTTTTGAGATCGTTAGTGTCTCCCTTTTCATGTAGAAGTTTAATTATTGATATCTTCAATTCGTCGGGAAACATAGATGAATTCAAAATAGTAATCATCGAAATGAATACCATTTTCAATTTCCAAGCTCAGAAATCTTTTTTCATGAGGTTGGAGAAATGATATTAGATTTTGTCACTGAGATGAGCAATATACCGGTTTAGGGCCTTCTTTCGCCTCATCAGTATCGCATACATCTCAGAGACAAAATCTTCATAAAAAACTTCGATATTTAAAGCAATCGGGTGCGATGTTCTGAGCAGAAATTACAAAGCAGTGACATCCAATTGCATCAAACTGAATAGAGTAAGATCCCATTTTTTCATATGTCGCGCAGAATATTATGAAAAATAAATTTTTCATATTGCCAGAGCGTTTCCGTGGGCCGTAATTCCTCCCAGACGCTTTGAATTTCAGTGAAAAAAATCACAGTTAGAAATATTGTTGCGAAATGGCCAGATTCAGCACTTTTGTTGAATTCGAAGCACTGATTTTCATATATGTCGCGCAGAATATTATAAAAAATGAAAATTTCATATTGCCAGACCGTTTCCTTGGGTCGTAATTCCTCCCAGGCGCTTTAAATTAAAAAAAATCACAGTTAGAAACATTGTTGCGAAATGGCCAGATTCAGCACTTTTGTTGAATTTGAAGCACTGATTTTTCATATATGTCGCGCAGAATATTATAAAAAATGAATATTTTATATTGCCAGGCCGATTCCGTGGGCCGTAATTTAAGTTTCAATAAAAAAAAACACAATTAGAAACATTGTTGCGAAATGGCCAGATTCAGCACTCTTGTTGAACTCGAAGCACTGATTTTCATATATGTAACTCAAAATATTATAAATAAATAAATATTTCATATTGCCAGACCGTTAAGAAAAGTTTTTGTCTATCTTTTCTACCTTTTACCTGTGAACGGGCCGCCTAGCCAAGATATCGAGTATGCACACACTATTAAACACATATAAGACTATCTATACTGTGAAATTCGTTACTTCAAAAATAAGTAACGTCTGGGGGCCCTGGGATCTTAGACTAGAAGTTTCATATCTCCAATGACATGCGAAAAAAGAACTCTGTACATTCTCTCTCACTCAATGAGATTTTAGCAGTGGCCTTAAAACACTTGGCTTCACGGTCGCGAAAGGAATTGGGCGTTTCCATCACTCGGAGAAAGCTGCATGAGGGCCCTGATTTAAAGCCACTGCTAAAATCTCATTGAGTGAAAGAGGATGTCATTGGAGATATGAAACTTCAGTTTGACGCAATTGGATGTCACTGCTTTGTATTTTCTGCTCAGTACATCGCACCCGATTGCTTTATATAGTTTTTTTATGAGGATTTTATCTCTGAGATGTATGCGATACTGATGAGGCCGAAGAAGGCTGAAACCAGGATATTGCTCATCTCAGTGACAAAATCTAATATCATTTCTTCCAAAGATTATAGAGTATAAAGATGGGAAACGAAGCGACTACAGTGATGTCAGCGACATCTGTTTTTCAAAAGTAATCGGTCTATGGTTAAAATATTTAATTAGGGTCCATTTGGCATAGATTATATATAGAGATTATTAGTAGGCTGTTGTCAATTTTGAAAGAAATACTTGAATAAATATTTTTGCTGAATGATGAGTTTATTTTCTCGCGTATTTTCCACTGAAATAACTCGAAATCTACAAGAGTAGCACCTAGCTCACTCCATAATCTTGGTTTGTGTGTTTTTCTGTTATGAATTTTGTGTTAAAAACTGGCCGACATTCGAAATGCATGGTGATTAATTGCAGAAATAATAGAAAGAACAATCTTGAATGTGCATTCTTTTCATTACCAAAGAGAATGGAAATGTAAGTTTTGAAACTCGTATCATGTAACTGTCTTGTTCATTGCTTTTTATTTTCAGTGTTGTCAAATGGATGGAGGTTTCGGGGCAAAAATATATTGTTCTGGATAATTTGTTTGCGAACCGAATTTTCTTCGGTTCACTGTATGAATAAGTTCTTGAAATTGTTATAATAATTCTCTTATATGTGAACAAATTTTTGAAATGTTCTCAATTTCATAATTATTGTATTGTAGTTGATTTTATACAATCATTTCAAATAAAAATATAAAGAATGCAGAAGCGTATTTCATTTGATTCAAAACAATGTGTAGATGGAAAATATCATCCTGATCAAAAAACGGAGCTCTGCTTTTGTTTTGTCGAACAGGATGTTTCTCTGAAAGCTCGACAAAGAATACTCAATTTAAATGGAAATTTATGAAAAGTATAATTCGAATTTCGCGCCTATTAAAATAGTTTTCTGTACTGAATTGTTTTCAGCGCCGTCTAGGTGTCAAAAGTAAGAAACTAGCCAAAAATCGTAGTCGGATTTTAGTTCCACAGATGTAAGGGCGTTTCCTATCTTTCTAACTCTATAATCTTTGATTTCTCCAACCTCATGAAAAAAGATCTCTGAGCCTGGGAATTGAAAATAGTATTCACTTCGATTATTTCTATTTTGAATTCATCTATGTTTCAAAAATGTTTTCGGTGTGGCCTCCGTAAAGGCAAATAATTTTTTTGTTTACCGTTTTATTCTTTTTCTAAAAAACTCATTCATAATGTAACATAGAGGACCGATGATGTTATTTATTGTTTTTTTATAACTGATATGGGTATATTTATGACCGAAGGATGTTTTGTTTTTCATATTCTTTACATCAGAGATGATTTCCGATTCTTGAATTTAAAACATGATTTACGAAAGCCCTGCCATTTTAACTTTTCATTAGAAACCAGATTTCTACTAGTAATATTAGGTACCTTTACATTTACAATCGCGCGAGTGCATGATAGTGTAAGGGAAACCTTTCGCTCGGGATTGGACGCGTGAAAATTCGCACACTCCTTCGCTAGCGATTACCCGCGCGATTTTTTTCATCTCGATATGCGCGATTGGCACGTGACGTTCCAGTTACACAGGAAATATCGTTAGTCTACATGTAGCTGATACAGTTTACACGCGCCACTCCAGACCGCGCGAGTGATCGCGAAAGATCGTTAATGTAAAGGTACCTATTGTCAGCTATTCCAGCAAAATAGTTATTAAAGTTGTTTGCTATATCTTTGGGATTTCCGTGTATGGAAAGATTCATTTTGTTTTTCTCATTTTTCTTGGTGATGTTTTCAGCAATTTTCCATGTTGTACTAGATTTATTCGAGGAGTTAGCTATCTTGTTACTATTAAATTTCTAATGTGAACAATTCTAATTTTCACACAATCAACGAACCTCAGATTTCAGGTGAAATTTACACTAGTCGAGACAATGTTTGATTTATGGTTGGAGTTCTTAATTGAGAGTGTACAGGGTGCTTTGTCTCATTCGACCGATTTTTCCTTCACTTTGGTATGGCTTGCTCAGTTTCGATGAAATTTTTTGTGTGGAACAATGTGATTGTGTATTCTTGAAAACTTTATTTGGGTTTTCTCTCCCAGTCTCTGAAACAAGAAACAATAAGAAAAAAATTTGTACATAATAGAAAGAACGCCCCTACGTAAATATTTGAGCACTAATTTGTCAGGGGCCAAAACTTTACAAGAAGAAATTGTTGCCTAACAATGAACAAAAACACTTTGAACTTTAAAGCCTAACGTTTCGGCGTCTAAATCAGACTCCTTCGTCAGACATTTTCTAGTTTTCATACAACTTTTGATCAATTTTTCTAATTGTTTCTTGTTTCAGAGACTGGGAGAGAGAACCCAAATTAAGTTTTCAGGAATATGCTAAGACCTCCCAGACAATATTTCAATAGATAAAAGTGATTGTGTACTTTCAATAATTTCAACACTTTTTTAAATTATGAAATGCAAATTATCTTGATTTGAATTGAACTCACAGGTTTAAAGAACATTCCATTCTCAAAAATTTGCTACCCGTTTTAGATTCTATCATAATGTGACCTCTCTGAGGCATTTTAATTTCTTTTGGCATACTTTCAGTTCCCCTTCAATGCATTACTAAAGAGGAACAATATCGTAAAATTTCGCTCCAAACCATTGAGAATATTCGGAAAATCGGAACTAAGATAGTCTGTTCAAATGAAAGAAGGACCGATGTAAACAACCCAAAATGTATAGTTTGCGCATAGACGCTTTCGTGGCCATCGTTCAATGTGACATGTTCTTTCGAGCATTTAGGCCGTCGTCGTAGATTAGTTCTCGACGTTTCGCCAGTTCGAGTGTCTGGCATCTTCAGGAGTTATATTTCAGGAGATGTTCTCACTGGATTGAACTGCCTGAGTGTGACGGGGACGCAGATTGTACTTCCTTATATAACCTCGGTCGGGGGGCGTGGCTGCGCTTGACCGGTCTCGTCCCGACACCGAACGCGCGCCGGTGTCCGACCGGTTCACAACCGGTTCCCGATCTTCATTCACTTCATGAACCCGGTTATTAGTATAGGGAAGTGGTTTTGTGTTTTTGAGTACTGGCACCCATGTTCTATTGATTTTCAAAGATTCCTCCGATTTATTGAAATTCGTTGGGTGTTTATGAATTTCGATTGCTTCCCTGTAAAGCCTGGGGTAGTATGCGGTAGTGGTGCACAACACTTGGGTTTGGTCGAATTCTATTGCATGATTCGTGTTGTTGAGTGTGTGCTCTGCGACGGCGGATTTCTCTGAATGACCCAGTCTACAATTGGCCTTGTGTTCCTTGATCCTCGTATTGATGGATCGCTTCGTTGTACCGATGTATACACTTCCACAGCTGCAACGGAATTCGGTATACACCTGGTGTACTGAGTGTATCCCTTCTGTCCTTGGGGCAGTTGAGATGGTCCTTGATCTTCTTCGACGGTTTGAATATTGTCTTAATGTTATGTTTCCCCAGAATTCGACCGATTCTATCTGTCACCCGTGGGATAAACGGCAAGAATGCTTTTGTTTCCGATTCTTGGCGACGTGGTACATTGTCGTTGTTATGTTCAGGCCTCTGTTTGATGTGTCTATCGATGTCGTTTTTCGCGTAGCCGTTGGCCATGAGAGCGCGCTTCAAGTGTTCTAACTCGGTTGCTAGTTGTTCTGGCTCACAAATTCTTCTCGCTCTGTCGACTAGCGTTTTGATTATCCCTTTACGTTGGCATGGATGATGATTTGAGGTGTTGTGTAGATATCTGTCCGTGTGTGTAGGTTTTCAGTATACAGTGTGTCCTAGAGTAGTTTCCTTCCGTGTGACAAGTACATCAAGGAAAGCCAAATTTCTGTTTTGGTCTTCTAATTCCATTGTGAACTGTATACTTGGGTGCATGTTATTTATGTGTGTCAGAAACTCATTGAGCTTTTCTCTTCCATGACTCCATATGACGAATGTGTCATCTACATATCGAAACCATACTTTCGGTTCGAGAGGTGCGGTATCCAGTGTTTTCTCTTCTAATTTCTCCATGAAGTAGTTCGCTACCACTAGGGCCAGTGGATTACCCATTGATATTCCATCGGTTTGTTCGTATATTTCCTGGTTGAAGGTGAAATAGGATGATGTAAGGCATATTTTAAACAGCTCGCTGATGTCCCTTGGAAATTTCCGTTCTATCTCTACCACTGCTTCATTCAGTGGGACTTTTGTGAACAGTGAAATCACATCGAAACTGACCAGAATATCATTGGTATCGACTTCGATATTTTTGATCTTCTCTATGAAGTGAGCGGAGTCTCTTATGTACGTGGTTGTTTTTTCGACGTGTGGCTGTAGGATTGTGACAAGATGTTTTGCTAGGTTGTATGTTGGAGAACCTATTGTGCTGACAATTGGACGGAGAGGTAAGTCTTTTTTGTGGATTTTAGGTAATCCATAAAATCTTGGAAGCGAGGCCTCGCTTCGGCACAATCTTTTCTGTATTGATTCCTCCAACGAAGATGCTTTTATCAGTTTGTTGACTTTTCTGATGGTCGCCTGTGTTGGATCTTTTTTGAGCTTCCTGTAAACTGGTGGTTCTAAGAGCTCACTGATCTTTTTGTTGTAGTCGCTCTTGTTCATGACTACCGTGGCATTCCCTTTGTCGGCACCCAATATCAGTATGCTATCGTCCTTGTTGAGTTCTTTGATAGCAAGTGCCTCGTTAGTTGAGATGTTTGGCTTCGGTGGTTTTGCCTTTCTCAAGATTTGGGAACAATCCGTTCGTATTTCTTCGGCTACATGTTCGGGCAAACTCCTGATGGCCGACTCAAGATTTGCTATTATTTCTTCTTTTGGAATCACTCTTGGAGCTATGGCAAAGTTTCCTCCCTTAGAAAGTATGGACACCTCGTCTTTAGTGAGAGAGCGATCGGAAAGATTGATAACGGTTTTTCCTAGGTCGAGTGTGTGATTGTCTTCCGATGATTTACTCTGTTCTCTCACTTTTTGGTATTTGGTTTTCTGTTTCTCTGTACTGGTGAGATGTTCATTTTCCATTGATCTCCAATAAATCGGAGGAATCTTTGAAAATCAATAGAACATGGGTGCCAGTACTCAAAAACACAAAACCATTTCCCTATAATAATAACCGGGTTGATGAAGTGAATGAAGATCGGGAACCGGTTGTGAACCGGTCGGACACCGGCGCGCGTTCGGTATCGGGACGAGACCGGTCAAGCGCAGCCACGCCCCCCGACCGAGGTTATATAAGGAAGTACAATCTGCGTCCCCGTCACACTCAGGCAGTTCAATCCAGTGAGAACATCTCCTGAAATATAACTCCTGAAGATGCCAGACACTCGAACTGGCGAAACGTCGGGAACTAATCTACGACGACGGCCTAAATGCTCGAAAGAACATGTCACAACTCTCTTATTGGTTGAACGGTCATAAATCTTATCTCTCAGTAATATCAAACAGACTGCCAGGATCGTACTTGAGACCAATTGAGAATATTCATGTTTTGCATAGTGATGTTTTCGATTAATTCAGTATTTCCCTTGGATTTCATCCATGGCGGACTCTTTTGTTAACTTGTTATTACGTACAGGTGTTGTGTGTATTTCATTCAGACAATAGTATCGAGTTGAAACTGTAGTAGCAGTTGTTGGTGGCGAACCACTTTTTGACTTTGGCTCTTAGGCCATAGCCAGCAGAGGTAAGAATTGAAACTGTATGAATGGGTGAATTATTCTAGATTCGACTCTGGACGGACAACCCGTAGCCCCTCCCAATTCTTTATGCTTCTGTAAAGCGATGTTGTATAGAGAAAAAGAACAAATTAAAAAACTTTCCCTTCACTGAGGACTATGAATTGAAGATGGCATTCATTTCGATAATTTCTATTCTAAATTTACTACCTTTCAGAAATTTTCACGATAATGAATTATTTTGTTTTTCCAGTTGGTTATTTTTTCGACGAAACTTTAGTTATTTGGTAGCATAGGCATTTTTCGAAATATAAAAATTCTTTATATAAGAAATAGTTTCATGTGATTATCATGAAATTTGTTCCACGACAAATTTCTGAGTTCAGTCGGATACACTTTGCAACGGTCGTGATGGTCTAATCACATTGGACCACGAATTCCCCATCATTTAGGAATACATTATTCAAAATTAAACGTTTAGACAAAAGTTTATGTTCTTGATCATAGCTCATTGTTTATTGAACTGGTTAAAAAATGGAAAGTAGTTGGGAGAGTTAGACAACAGAAGGCGTTTTGGTTCGAGGTGCTCATTCAAATAATTAAATCAAAAGTCTGCTATAGGGTAGTAATCCCGGATTAAGCGAGAAAAATGTTGTAGACAAATATGGGGTGGTATCAAAAATATGACAGAGGGCTGAAACACCCTCTGTCAGCCAACTCTTCCAATAAATCTCCATTTAATAACTTAAGACTAGATGATATTGCTCACAGAAACAAGCGCTATCGAAAATTCGGATGTTTCAACGAATTCCCACAAAAAAGCTCGGACAGGGCGCCAAGATAAAGTATCATTCAAGCGATCTCACTAAAACAGAAGACCAATACCCAATATATGACATCTATTCCAGATGTGCAAGAAAATCTCAATTCCTCTGAATATTTATCGGTTTACCGACATGATGCTTTTTCACGTTCGGGAATAGGGTTCGCGAACTCTATTCGGCGTCTATAGCTTTATTCGGGTTACAATTTTCAGGACAGTCCTAGGATCGTTCTAAACCTGCGCCGGACAGATGCGCATTCGCTTTGATACCTAGGACCATTCTAGGACTGGTTCAAGTTTTGAAAAACCCGAATGCATCAAACGATCCAAATATGAAAAAGGGAAAATGAAAGCATTTCAGTTTTCAGCACGAAAAATATATCTTATCGGCATGCAGACAGAATTGAATTCCGGAAAAATAACCCTCCCAAGCGGGGCTCGAACCTGCGACCTCCGAATTACTAGTCCGACGCACTAACCAACTGTGCTATCGGGAAGGACGAAGGTTCCATCTGATCTTCGGCTGGTAATTCTCCCAGAATTCGATGTTAGTTGTTAGTGTTTTTCACAATTCGGAGGTCGCAGGTTCGAGCCCTGCTTGGGAGGGTTATTTTTCCGGAATTCAATTCTGTCTGCATGCCAATAATTTTCAATTTTTCTATATCATTTTCAGACAATAAAAACATTCACAATTTATCTCGGCTAATTAACATTGTTCGGTGGTCGGGAGATTCAACTACCCGACTCCTGCTGATATATCGCAAAATCGCGAATGACGCAATCGGATGAACGGTAAAATCGAATCATCGATGACCACCGATAGCGAATGAGTTTCCCTTCCTACCCTAACTCCCCGAAGAATTTTTCACGAACGTCATAGTTCGTGAAAAATAAAACACTAACAACTAACATCGAATTCTGGGAGAATTACCAGCCGAAAATCAGATGGAACCTTCGTCCTTCCCGATAGCACAGTTGGTTAGTGCGTCGGACTAGTAATTCGGAGGTCGCAGGTTCGAGCCTTGCTTGGGAGTGTTATTTTTCCGGAATTCAATTCTGTCTGCATACCAATAATTTTCAATTTTTCTATATCATTTTCAGACAATAAAAAAATTCACAATATATCTTATCAATGATATCTTCATTGAAAATAATCGATGTCATCAAAATTCCGGCCAACAACCATCACGTGAAGCCCTTAAAAGCATGCACCCAGAATAATCCTAAAACAGTACCTGCGCAAGAGCAGGGACTGCTTTCGGACTGTTCTCGGACTATCCTAGGATAATTCGTGAAAACCCGAACGCAAAACAAGTCAGTCCTGAAACAGTCCCCAAAAAACCCGAACGCTAACTATCGCAAACAAATATACTGCGCAAACTCCTGACAGTTCTAGAACCCGAATAGAGCTTATGAGTGTTCACACCGCCAAGCATCTTGCAAACAGTGGCTTTTAAAGAATCGTAGGTTTAACGGCATAGTACAGAACAATATCGAGTTCCCTACCGAGTTACCCTCTCGAGAACAGGGTTTGAAAATTCTGCTTGAAGCCAATATTATACAGGGACGGGCCGAAGCCAAATTTTTAGGGGAGGAAATCCATCGAAAAATTTCCAACTGCAAATTGGATTAGCAGAAAACCGTTATACTTATTCTGGAATAATATTTGCGTCGGTAAAAAAATTCAAAATGATGAATGGCAACAGAGTGAGGAGTAATTAACTTTTTTTTTCATCTACCGAACATCTCGATGTTGTTTGGAACTTTGAGAAACACAACTTGCTTATTTCTTCAGTTTTGTAGCTTTTCTTTATTTCATGGAATCTGGGAGCGAACACACGGCCCATTTTCATCAAAGAAAATATTTTTTCTGAAAAATCTATTCTTTTTATTCTGTGAAAGGAGTAAATTTCGGGAACCAGTGATAAGAAATCAATGTTGATTCACCAATTACCCAATATTCAATAATGTGAGGTTCTTATTTCGTGGAATCGTTTTTTTTTGTGAGAAGTATGTTTGAAACTTTGAGACACTTTTTTGTTTCATTCTTTAATTTAGTTCAGTTTCATTCTTTGGTGTATCTAAAAATTTTGAGCATCATAAAACAAGATATTTTTCACAAAAAAAGAATATTTCATAAAATAATAGTATATTCTAAAAAAAGATGCAGAATGAGCTCCTATTCCAACACGAATGCGAAGTTCGAATAGCATGAGTTTTGGAGTTGCCTTCTGCAACGAGTATTAGACGATATTTTTTCTATTTCAGGCAAGTTTTGTGAAATACTTTCGAAATTCAAGTAAAAATTCAGGTTAGTGACTTTCATTATTTCATCTTGGCAGTTGCTGTGACTTACGAAATTTGACAGATTACGGAATATTAGACGATATTTTTTCTATTTCAGGCAAGTTTTGTGAAATACTTTCGAAATTCAAGTAAAAATTCAGGTTAGTGACTTTCATATTTCATCTTGGCAGTTGCTGAGAAATTTGACAGATTACGGAATTTGAATTGATTTGATTCGAAACTTCATTCGATCGGAGGTCACTTCTGACAACTACAAAACGAAAAATATAACTGAAACAATGCTCTATGAGTTTCATCACAGCACTACTTTCAGTACTGTAATGAACTCATTACAATTCTGCAATAGAAAAAGTAATATGTTAATTACTAACCACTTTGATGAGATTCATAATATTGAAACTGCTCATCCCTAACATGGGTCCATTTCACAGAATAATAGGAACAAAATTTTCAGACAATAAATTTTGTTTGATAAAAAATGAGCTTTACTTTTGCTCACAAACTCCATGAAAAAAAGCAAACCAACATAACTAGCGAATAAAACAGAAAATGTGTGTCATAATCAAGATACTCTTTAAAAAAAAAATTCTCAATTTAATAGGGAAACGGTTTTGACCTAAATCAGTCATATTGAAGAAATAATTTTGAACAAAAATTCCTATTTTGAATTGGCGATTTCGAACTCTTTGCACCGTTTATTGCAATTAGTGTTTGGAATTGAGGATATATCTAGTGTTTTGAACGATTTTTGTTGTGACTTTTCTCTCACACTATTTGTCTACGTGCATTTTCTATCCATAAATTTTTTTGTAATTTTTAATAAGGCACCACATAACTCAAACTTCAATCCGAATCTTTTTTAGTTCATTAATTAAATCTATTTACACATATTGTTCATTCGCAAAACTGTAACACAATGTAAGAAGAGCGTACATTATGATGATTCTGCTTATCTGAAAGTTCAGCTTAAATTTATGATACCAGATGGCTTTTTATGACACAGTCCATGCGACGTATCTGAAAAATTTACAACTAGGTACCTACTTCTTGAGGCCGCATCTGTTCCAATGCTTGATGGTAAAAATATTGGGTTAAATACCATTTATTGCCGGCTATAAATATATTGTCAAGTACTGATTGCAAACTTGTTTTCCTAATTCAGATTCCTTCGTATTTCATAACCCTCTCAGAATTATGTATGCTTTGAAATTTTACCAACTGTTTTGAACTTTTTCCAACTGCTTTGGAATTTTTTCCAAATGCATTGAAATTTTTCCAACTGCTTCGAAATTTTTCAAACCGCTTTGAAATTTTTCCAACCGCTTTGAAATTTTTCCAACTGCTCTGAAATTTTTCCAACTCCTTTGAAAATCTTCCGACTGCTTTCAAAATTTGCCAACTTCGTTCAACAGTGGGGGGATCATCACTCCCCATCCCCCCTTGGGCCCGTCATGCGCCGATATTAATTGCAAACAGTGTTCCCGAACAATGATCGGTTTGTATAAATATGCCTTAAGATTAGTCTAGTTGTTTTGTCAATGGCTGTTCGCCGGAGCGGAAGTTGGAGAAGAACATTTTAATCTGGAAAAATAAACTGCTCCACATGAGTGAGGGATATTGACTTAAATTGCAAAAAAATATAGTTTAAATGAGATTTTGTGATAAAAATTCATATTAATATTAATAATTTCTGACTTGTCCTACACATTGTTTGAATGTCTCACAGGATCAATGAACTATTATTATTATTAATATGATTTCAAGTTGCAGGAAATAAAATTCATTTTAGCATTCATGGTTAAAAAAATCGGGTAAATTAACGAAATTTTATTCCCAGAGAATTCGAGCATTTTTACATTATCGATACAATGTCTTCTGTCTTCTTTGCATACTTCATACGAGGTTGTTGAAGAATTTGGTTTCATAAACGAGGCAGAAGGTCTCTCAGATCATTTAAGGATTCCGGGGTAGGTTGATGATTGTCTAATCTTCTTTGGAGCATATCCCATGCATGTTCTATGCAATTTAAATCTGGTGAGTGCGGAGGTATTGGTAAATGTGGGATACCAAGCTCCTCGCGCGCATTCTCAACTATGGCTGCATGGTGCGGTCTAGCGTCTATAAATTGAAAATTTTCACCAATAGCAACGTGAAAATTTGGCAAAACATTGTCTATGACATGCTCCCTGTAGTGTAAGGCGGTCATATTCCCAGGACAGATGTGTAGATCTGTGCGCCCGTTGAAACATATCCCGGCCCATACCATAACACTACCCCCTCGGAATGGATGGACTTCTTGGACATAGCGACGATTACGGGGTATGCGTGCGATTGTCCATACCATTATTCTTTGAGAATCTGAAAATCGTCCATTGTACGTTCCAATTTATAGTTGCCTTGCCCATTCCAGTGTTTGACGCTCATGGTCACGTGTTAATGGAACTCCTCTATATGGACGTCTAGAACCTAGATTCACCTCTCTCAAACGTCATGTAATGGTTTTGATGGAAACTTCGACCCCATCTGCATTTTGAAGAGTATTCCGTAGCATTCTACACGTACCTAAATGAAGGCTTTCTTCTCGCCGAAACGGTGATCAAACAATCATGAGCCGGTGTTGTTTTTCGTCACCCACCAAGCCTTAGTCTTTTCAACACGGAACCTGTCTCCCTGAACGTATTTCGAAGTCGAGATATCACACTTTAGCTAACTTGGAGCCTTTCCGCTACAACAAACTGAGTAAGGACATCCTATAGCATTCCGATAACCCTAGTAGCAGCGTTTGATAATTTACGTCTTGGCATTTTGTGAAAATTCGTTTCAGATCGAAGCCATTGATGAACTGACTCCATTTCAAAATAAAAACATTCATAAAGCATATGCAAAGAACCAATCTTCAGAAAAAACGCGACCAGATTGACGAAATGTCTCAAACTGATTTTTATCATATCGATTCTAGTTGTTTTAAATGAATTTACAGCGATTATCTCGAAGATTACATACTTTTCAAATCGATTGAATACGATATCCCTAACTCTTGTAGAACAGTATATTTGTTGATTCACATAAGGTGAAAAAGACTCGTACACACTGTAACAAATGATAACTGACAAATATAACAAAGAAGTGATTTTTATGGATTATGGCATAGAATCAACCTTTTTGACATAGAACAACAAATCAAACACCATTAACTGAGTAATCTTCAGAATGAACGAGATATATCCCTACAAAGACTTATCAACTCTAACTTTTCGATACTTCATGAGTAAGAAGTACAAAAATTTGTTTTGTCATACTAATAAAATATCTCCATCTTATCTTCTCATTTCACTCATTCATTGATCAAGAACAAAATCACATCCAAAGTACCAACTCTCACCTCTGAAATAACCACATTCCTAGATCTCTCCTTCCATAACACATAAGCCCGTAAGAGAAAAAAGTTATTTAAATTTTTCTTCCGATTTGCCACATAAAACTCACCACAAAACATTCATTTTATATATATGCACGTTTGCTCAACCATAATGAGCTATCGTTTTTCTTATTTCAATCATCAAGATAAGCAAATCATGTCGTCTAAATATAAAAATAAGAGGAGGCATTCCCTTTTCACCTGCCAACTCCATTGGAATTCCCTCATCAGTTCCGTCGAGTCAACAACAGCGAATGAACTTCCTTTGCTACGAACAACTCAAATAGAAATATTCCGTTTTTGAAACTGAAAATAATTAGTGGGGATGGTTAATGAACCCTACATTTTTCGACACTTGAGTAGGTACTGTCATTTCCTAATCGTCGCATTTCCTTTGAAAAATTATTCAATTGAGAGAGTAATTAACAATATATGTTTTTGACGCATATTCCGCAAATGAAAATTTGGATCTCCTGTATACTTCAACAATCGTCATTTTCCATAATCTTTGATCTTCCATTATCATGAGGGCTAACATTTCCAATTAAACTATATCATCATCATTGTCAGTTATTACTAGAGACCGAATTATATGCAATTGCGTATGCAAAATTATGGGCACCATTTTCGTAGAGAATTTGAAGATCTACACCTTTTTTCCGAAGGTTTTTTAGATAAAGCTTATTGTTATTGAGAAAAATTCAAAAAAGCAAAAATATCGATCTTTGACCCCGATAACTAACTCCGCACACATAGGAACCATGGGGACTTTTGACACTTTATTCGTAATGGTTAACCCACAGCCTTCTAAAGAACGTCTATAGACGGCTTTGTTATTTGAGCACTATTTTTATGCCTAACTTGACCTGGCTACTTGAGGGCGAGTGAGTTGTGATCGCTCTTATGTATCTGAACTCTGAACCCACACTTACCTTTAAGGGTGAACTATGAATACGGTCTTTAACCTTTAGTAATATGCTACCGTGAGCAGACCAGGAGAGATCCTCAGTTATGGAATTTCTTGTGCACTTCCAATCCTAAGATGAGTATTATCAAAATTCACAACATTTTATATTTTATGAAATAATTTTTTTTGGTAAAAACTCATCATCAAGTCGTTTACTGAACGTGTCTTTTCGATTTGTTTCAAACCCTCATATCCTTCTTTATTATTCACAAAGTTAGCATTGGAATTTTTTTTGCACAGAAAGTTTCTATTTCCAAGGATTATTCTAGAATTACCTAGTGTTATTTGTGATCATTAATATTGAGCAATGTTTCAAACCTTGTTCGGATAATTCCATTTCAGTCTTCTTCATACTATTTTTTATTCGCGTACTTCAACAGGATGACGTTAAGATTTTCCACATTTTCGCAATAGTTTCGTATCCCCAAGGATCAGTCTACATTTACATACTGTAAATTATTTTAGTCATCAAAATTGAGCAATGCTTCAAACGTTGTTCCAATATATTACATTTAAAGTGAATTGGTATGAGCTCTTCCCTTTTACTGCAGTGCTTCTTAAAAATATCTGTATTACTAGATATTATACATCTGAATACTCATCAGTACTTATACGAGAACAAATTAAAAATACAAGTGCAGTTATTGAAACTACCATAGAGTGCAGGTATATGAATAGTTTACAAAAATATCAGGCATAATGTGTCAAAGACTTTGATAAGTAATAATCCGAATTTTATCGCTGTATTAGAACTTGAGTAATAAATTTATAAAATTATATTAATAATGATATCTTAAAGTTCTCAACATTTCTGTCGAAAAATATGTATTCGAACAATGGATATAGATTTACAATCTACTAATTATTTTACTATATTGTACATACAGAGCGTACAATGCTATGCCTTGTTACTCCAATAAGTTCAGACAAGTTTATTTACAAAATCAATGAGTTGATTTAGTCAATGCTCTACAAATCCTTATATCAAATTACCCGCAATCAATAAAGAACAGTTCGAACCTAATAATTTACAACTTCTTTTAGAACGAATTCCATTTCTGAATTTTTCGTAACTGTCTACATTTTCAATATCTCTCTTATATTCACATTGCGGATAACATTTTTTAGTGGGTATAATATTTGAAATAAAATCTTTGTAGGTACCTACATCTGGTAATTCATGTTCTGATAATTTGTTATAATTTCGCGTTTTTCTTGAATCACTCTTTTCTTTTCTAATTAAAAAAATATCATGGTTATTACCATTAGATTCAATTTCTGATTTCATTTTTGAGGCATTATTCAAATTTTTTTTAAATATTTTTTTGGAATCTAGCAAAGGCTTCGCCAAATTTTTGTCTAGATTCAGTCTATCGAATCTATTCTTTAATTTATTTATATTATTCATCGTATTGGCTGCTTCTTGTGGAAATTGAGTCCTCAAATTACGAATTTTGTTTCGATTTCGTTTATGTAACGAAGTCATTTCTACGTCCTCTGTCCGAATTTTGTCACAAAGTTTTTCTTCGTTTTCTATATTTTCATGCTTGTTCTCGACATGTTTGCCGCATGGACTTCTTAGAATATTGGATTTAAATTTATTCAATGCTTCCCTCCAATTCTTCACTTCAATTTCTTCATCTGAATGAGCGAACTGAGAATATTGACTCCTTATTTTTTTTATTGGACTGCCACCTCGCATTACTCCAAGACACTCGATAGTTTTGGTGTATGGAGTGTTTGATAGTGTATCTGAAGTTGGAGCTCCCAATTGTCTACGAAGTGAATTTTTTGAAACGATTCCGTAGGAATTTTGGCTTTTGTAATTTAATAATGTTTCATATTCATGTGTTCTGAATTTGTATTGATCAGGGCGATGAACTATGTCAGCAATCTTGTTTTCGAAGCTATGATTACTTTCTACCTCCCTCAGTGATGAAATAATACTCTTCTGCCTTATGAAGGTTTTCCGCCCTCTAGCACATTCTGCAGTCATAGTATCCTGAAAACAAGATTTCGCAATGTTTACAAATTTTTCATTCAAGATATCGATTCGGAAACCTTGGAGTAATGTTGATAGATATACTTTGTTCAATTCAAGAATTATTGTCTTCTAAGTGGGCCCAGAAAGTTCAGTCGCAGCTTAATTTCTAGTTAACACAAAGGAACTGAAAATTTCTATGAGACCATTTAAGTATTATTCAATACTATATAACCAACAAAAGCATTTTTTAGGATATTTGAAAGTTTTATTTATCCAATTAATACGAATGCACCGTATGTAGGTAAATAAATTTCAGAAGGACGTGCTTAATTTGAAGATTTTCTACGGGCAATTTTCATGGAATCATAGGGAAATAGTTATAATCTTTCATAATTTTCACTGCAGTGGAAAAATATAATTTTAATTACTTTTCAAGTGGTTCAATATGATTTAGCAACAGCATATAAGATTGTGAACGAGATATTCTTGATAATGGAATATTTGTTGGGACATTATTTGGGCTATTTCCATTATCTGGTATTTACCCACGTTTCGGCAAGCATTCGCCTGCTTTCATCAGGGTGTTGTTGGTCCTGACAAGGACCGGTCTTTGCCAAACTTGTTCCGTCTGGACTTGTGCGCTCCATACTATCTAACTCTGTTGTGGGAATTCAAACGCGAGCTGTCAGAGGTGTAAACTCCGAAACTCAACCCACTCTGACTACCAGTCTACTGAAGTAGGGAATTCTCATTGAATTTGAGTTGCAGGGGAGGCCTTAGCCATTGCGAGGCCCCGGGCGGGAAGTCTTCGCGAGGCCCTTTTTCCTTCGTGAAAAGTATGTGATGCGGAAGTAAGTCAACTTGTTCTGTATAGGTTATTGTCATATTTCATAAAGATATGAAATTTGAGTTTTAATTAAAATATAACAATATAATATAACATATAAATATAATATAACTTTGGAAGATCTACAAAATTAACAAATACAGGAATGATAAATTTAAAATTCATGTTTGCGGCTTTTCCTAGCACTGAAATCTTTAATTGATGTATCATAATCGATCGAATGAGCTACGTCATTTTCTATTGATAGAATAGCAAGGGCTGAATGCCGATCTTGTGTCATCGAATTCCTTAAATATGTTTTTATGATTTTAAGTCTAGAAAAACTTTGTGAATAAATCATCCAGCGCCTGTGGAACTTTTCGAACTTTCTTTTGATTGCTCGTTTCCGTTTTGAACTACCCGACTCGATTTTTCTACCGGCATTTCGATCACGCGAACTCATTTCGAAAATCTTGTTGAATTTCGCACAGAGTGTCAGAAATAATTTTTAAGTAACACACAGTTTTTTCACACTTTTTCGGTTCTTCACTATGAAAATGACCCGTTTGTTCATTCCGTTCTAATGAACCAAACCAATTGAACCACAAGTCTTAGACTTTGGATCTACAGCGGGGGTTGAAAAAGAGACGCGTAGTGGAATTCCCACAGATGGTGATAATAAATGATGAAAGTACTATTAGGTATTTCGAAAAGAAATTCTTGGTTTCGAAGAGAAGACCATAAAAATAAAACTGTTCATTTTTATGATCCAGATGAACAGAATAGAAAGTTTCTTGAGAAATGGCGCCATCTTGTATGCATATTTCTATTAGAAACAGTGGTTTTTTACGATATTTTTATCGAAAATTTCTCTGCAAAATCCACCATATATGACTTTTCATAGGATTGTCCGAGCGATAGAGGAGCCACTAATTATGAGTTTGATTGAGGGCGTGAACGTCCCAGTTGTATCAAGTCCTAAAGCTCAGAGCAGTTCGTGGTAATGTTGTGCAACTTGGATACTTTTGAGTTTCCGATATACTGAATGAAGTATTATGTATTGGATAAATTCATTGGATAGTTGGTATCCAAATTTATACTTACAAGAGCCACTATGAAAAAACGGTCTGAGAAACTAACGAATTGAATTAATTTCTCCATTCAATGACAGACAAAATTTTAAGTTATTCGAAAAATGTGAATATAACCTCTAAATGTAAATGAAGAACCGAAAACAATGGAAGTTTTCCATCACAAAAAATAGAATATAATAAAACTGAACCCAATGTCCTTATCCCTTATCACTAGGTTTGAAAAAAAAACAGATTTTGCTCTCCTCCTTCTACAATGGAATGAATTCATTCATAAGACGATAATTCAATGAATATTTCAAAGGGACCGCCAAAGAACGGTCAACAGGGCTATAAATATTTTATGAGGTTTCACCATCTGGGAGAAGTAAACATTGTACCAAAATACTTAGATAATATTCACCTAATTGTGTTGTCTGCATTCTTTTCTACCTACTGATCTGGTGGATCGGACATCTGGTCCCTCAATTACCCATTCGGACGTTCCAACAAAGCGCAATATCCAAAACAAAAACTACAAAATGGTTTCTTCAATTTTGTTCTGAATGAATGTATTCGTTAACTAACTTTTTTCGAATTGACTTTATGTTCAAACCTTTATAAATAATAAGGAATCTAAATCAATATCAAAAATTTGCTCGGGTTGTTGCGCGCTAGGCCCCACCAAGAGCGAGGCCCCGGGCGATTGCCCGTTCGCCACCCCCTAAAGCCGCCACTGTCGAGTTGTTTTGACACTTGGACATAAATGTCATAAATAAATAAATGAATACCAACAATAAAGATAATGGAAATAGCCCGAATAATGTCCCAGCATATAATATCATTCAATCACCTCACAGAATCTCCGCTGTGTGGATATTTTGAACGGGAATCGTTACATATACAGCTTGGTTCAGCCTTTCGAGAACTTCGCATTCATTCAACTAGAATATTGAAAATTAGGACTGAGCTAATAGGCTCCTTCTTCAGTTTGATCCTTTTTTCCGATCTAGTTCTCACTTCTATCTTCAAGCTCACAATGAATGTTTATTTTTGTTATCTATTTGAAACAAACATCATCAACATATAAAAGTTATCCATCAGTTTAATTTCTTTTTGTTTGGTTCACTTCATTTTGAAAAATTTTCGCTATTTTCAATTGCACAAGACTGAAGCAATGCAAGAATCTAGAGTGAATTTGTCAATTAATTCACATAATTTAGGTACCTACAAATACAATCAAATTGCCAAATTTCAAACAAGTTTCCATCGGCTATTTTAAATTTCAAAAACGTCAAAAGTGAGTGTTTTTTTTAACACCAACCTACATCCTGTATCTCAAAAGTCGGATATTACCAACATAATTTTGATTTTTCGCAACCGCCCTCAATGACAATAATTTTTTAACGGACTATAAATAATTCGATAGCTGCTTGTATAATAATCATTATGTGTACAAACTATAAAAAAATTAAATACCATAATATAATCAAATAATAATAATCCTCGTTTTTTTTCTCATTTTTCATACATTTTCAAAATAATGCATCTTTCCAAATAATCGATTCTCACCATAAGAACTTTTTTCTATTAATATTTACGACAAAATTTCGTGAGCAGTCAATATGAAATTAATTGAGATTAGACCATGACATGACCGCTACTGTGCTGTTCCTACTTTCCTCCACAAGTATTGAAATAGAATTTATCAATGCTTCCGTTACCAATGTGAATTTTTGATTGAATCAATGTGACAGAAAAGATTCTGGATACAATACCAAATTAGCAAACATCAAAAATTTTAGTCGAAAATGGTTATTAGGCTCGATGGAATTCCAAAATATATATTTTTCTCACAAGGTCTGATCTATAAAAGGAAAACCTTTATTGCCGGAGGTTGGAAATATACCTGATGTTCTTGAATAATGCTTGCTGTACAGGGTATCCCAAATTGCTTGATTTTGACGGTTTCATATTCTTCTGGACTAGATAGGTAAAAACTTGGAAAGGTGTCCTGGGCTCGATTTTCGTGAAAACAGCAAAACCGTTTCAAGATATATTAATTTTTTTTTAATTTTGATATATTATCGATTTCGAAAATGTATCAACGTTTTTACCTATCTAGTCCAGAAGTGCCAGAAACAGCCAAAATCAAGCAATTTGGGATACCCTGTATAGAGCTAGTCGAAAATTTCTTCGCCTCTCTTATTTTCTGAATCACATTATTGTGATTATAACAATTTATAAAAAATCAAGGAGGGCCTTTCAACTGATAATGATACAAAAGAGATCTATTCTACAACATTTACTTTCAGCATTTCAGATCTGCTAATCTGTATTCTATCATGTATATTTCCTAAGATTATATTCGAAATAGTAAAATTTTATAACAATTCAACTTACTTTTCTATCCCTACCTAATTGTAAGTATAAAGGTTTTCAGGTTGAGCTTTATGAATTAGATTTTTCACTTTGGAGCCCTATTGCACACAAAGTTCTTGGAGCGAATGATCCAGGGTGAGAGAAGATAAGTACATACTTAGTTACCTAGATATCGATA
Source organism: Hippodamia convergens (assembly GCA_038502775.1). Taxonomy (NCBI): domain Eukaryota; kingdom Metazoa; phylum Arthropoda; class Insecta; order Coleoptera; family Coccinellidae; genus Hippodamia; species Hippodamia convergens. Next base: position 36,353,199 of record CM076609.1, read on the forward strand.
CCTGGTATTTCCTAATCTCCTAATTGGGTCATAAAAAAACAATAGGTATTAGGTTTAACCTGCATTTTTTAGTTTTTTCCATGGGACATCTTTACTTATTAAAACCGAATGAAACAGTTAAAAGAATTTGACACTGGTTATTCGGTTATCTAAATGTTATTATAAGAGTTTTGTCTTGAGATGAGGTCTTACATTGTTTTGCAACATTTTTGGGCGTGAGTGATTTTTGGCATAGGTACTTAAATTATTTTTCTGCTGTGTCCAATCACTTTTATAATTGTATGCTTTCAAGAAAAACGTTTTCGATTCGTGATAAAAGATTTTTTTACAACCATGATGATATTTTTTCACGAAACAATTTCGGTCTGCTACATACAGATTTGTTTCATATTGAATGAGTCCTTTAATTTTCTCACATGATCGATTACAGACAATCAAACCTGTTAAATATTCGCTACTTCTACTTCTCAGTGGCGTAGCGCAAATTTCGGGGGCCCCCCTGCAAGATTTTAGTCGGGGGCCCCCTCCATAACTTTACGTTATTTCTGATAAGTTTCCCCTGACGTTTTTCGAAGAAAAATATTTAAGATAATGTGATAAAAAATTTATATATAGGTATGTATCTCGGTATGTATACAATATATTGAATAACAAAAATTTGTAAACAAAATAACATAGATTCCGATATAAAAATAACTGGAAAGAAATCAATGTGATAAAAAAGTTGAAAAATTATTTAACAAAAATGCATAAATCTTTGCTAATTTGTTTGTTTAAACATATCTATCAACTTGTCGATGGCCAAGCTTCAGGCTACTTCTTGTTCAAAGCTGTAGTAGGGTCAAAAGTCTGATAGACGTGTTTGCGTTATTGTATTGCTAAGATAATTCTTGATTATCTCGAGCCTAATAAAACGATCATTTGACGATGTCCAAAGAGAGTCCCGAAAAGCTTGACGGCATATTAAAAAACTAATTGAGTGATAATTCGAATGGAGTTATTGAAAACCTTATATGTTTTTTAAACAATTCAGGAACATTTCTCTATTTTTCGGGAGTAATAATAGTTGTATATCCATTGTTTCATCCCAGAAAAATATAGCGAATCCGCAAGTTCAATAGGATGAAATTATTGGGGCCCCCTTTGAAGCTTTTCGTTTGACTTGGGGGCCCCTCTAGTGCCGGGGACCTCTGATACGCCACTGTACTGAATGATTATGACTCAGGCATTGGCTTATTAAAATATCAAAAAAACCTGTCGTCGCATAGAAAATGCATTTTCTTTTTCTCTCTGGAGTTTTCTTTTGCAAGCTCCACTCAAATATTCTCTTCTCCGAACTCACATTTTTTCTTATTTCTGAAAAATTTTAAGACATTCGAACTGCCGTTTCTAATTGACGCATTCAATAACTTTTCTTTTTTTTTTATTGAGAATGAAAAAATACGAGGGACGTTTCTTAACGGATAAATAAGCTACGCAATTAATTGTAGAACTAACCTTGAATGAAATTGTAATCCTGAAACCAAAGGCTCTAAAAGAGTCAAAACATTGAAAACTTTGACGTTGATTGTAAACAAACTCACAACGTGGTTTCGTATTCAAACACTTGTTTCTCTCACTACTAGAATGGATATGGAAATAAAAAGATTTCATAATATTTTCCCCTTCTTCATAAAAATATCCTGATTGGTGAATTGACAATAATTTCTGCAATAACAGATAAGACGCAAGCCGCCTGAAGAACAACATGTCAAATAAGCCGCCGAGCCCCAATAAAAGGATCATGTGGCGACCTTCAAAGAGAAATGCCGAAAAGCTATGAAAAACTCTTCAAAATAGGGTAGCACAGGATGTGACTGAGGGATATATCGAATCGAATTACTGTTAACCTTCTGTGTTTTGAATATAATTCAGGAATATTTCTCTATTTTTCGATAATATATAATTGTACCATCATTGTTTAGGTTTTGTTCGTTAAATCATCAGAAAAATTTCGCGATTCGGCAAGTTCAATAGTTACTGGGGCCCCATTAAAACCTTTTCGTTTGGCTCAGGGGCCCCCTAAGTGCCGGGGTCTGCGGGGCCCTCTGCTACGCCACTGCTACTTCTACTTGTATGGATCTATGAGCTAGAGTCTCATTATCGTTCCATTAAGACACGACACGATTTCAAGCAACATTGTCTTATAATCTTTGCATCCATCCCCCAAGATCTGACAAAGGATTTAAAAAAAAATAAATTTCAAAAGCTGGAATTTCATGTGCCAGTTAATTAAAAATGAGGCAAAGCCCTTGCAAAATTTACAAAGTAAGATAGAAGAATGTGTATTCATTAATTATTGATGAATAGGTATATACTTTTCTTTTTGGATGGACGGTTATGTTTCTATGCAAAATTATGTAATTCTAAGATTATCATTCCTAATAAAGAACGGACAACGTTTTATTAGTAGATCATTGAAATATAAAACGAATACAATCAGAATTTCAACCTGCTTTAAGATATTTTATTTTCTACAGGATCTTGAATAGTCAACATATAAAAAATAATTTTCTACTGTACCTACATACATTTTGAGAGTAGATGATAAGGATATAATAAATCTCTTCATCTAAATTATTTTTACATACTGTACAAACAAATACGCTCACTCAATAAAATCAGACATAAAAATAAAATATGCAAATAAATATGCATAAAAATCAAAATGAGTATTTACATTTTCAACAAGTTTGGTTACTTGCAGACACTTGCCGTGTATTGAACAGTAAAGGATTAACAAAATCCTCATAATCTGCTACTTTTTCTAAAACATCATTTATATCAGTCTCTTTCTGTAAACACAACAGTCATAAGGTCATCAATTTCTTTCCTTTCATCGAAATACACACATGTTGATTGTAGGTTGGTGCAGACTTCTTCCGAAAATGACAGACTCTCGTTCCAACTCAGTTGATGACCTCCCACTGGTAAACTGTGAATATTCGAAAACTTCTGTGCGTCGGAAATTTGAGAAGATCCTCCCTCAACTGGTTCTATCTGCCTTCGTCTTTCGGCAATATTCATAACTCCGCATAACGTTTCTTCTTGGTAAGCATCGAACATCGGACTACTTCGAATGTTGGTCGAAGCATGTTCAGTAGATTGATTATGACGTACAATACATATTCCTTCGCATGGACTACTAACTTTTGGGTACGTTTTACTATCATCCTTTAATGTCGATGAGTTTGAATGTTCGACTAAATGGAGGGAATCGTTACCTTGAAGAACGTCTGTTGCCGTGGACAATACATTCGATTGAGCAGATTCTTCATTTTTGTAGAAGATTATCTCGGAGCCCAGGACATTTAAGACACGTTTCTTCCATTCTGTTCTGATCTCCAAGAATATTTGTTGAGTTATAGGATATTTTCTTCAATTGTTTTTGTATTTGAGGATGCAATATTGTTGTTGGATGAACATGAGTCTTGAACTTCTTCAAAATGCTGAGAAGGGAGGGGCCCAACCCCCATTTATATCTTCTTGTGAATTGCTAATCTTTGAATTGCTTACACCTTCAATCTCTATTGAAGATGGATTGGAAATTTCGACATCACTAGAGGATTTATTACCAAAAGAACTTCTGTTGAAATATTTTTCGTGAATTATGAGTTTTGGTTGTGGACGTTGTGGTTGTATCTGAAGAACCAATCAAGCTGATGGAAGGATACGAGTCTAGAACCTTTTCACAACGCTCACTGATTCCACAAGGAGACGATTCTAATTGAGTGGATACGTTGCTATCATTCGAAATTGAATTAATCCTCTGCGATGAACCATCTTGCACCAACAATTTACTTGAATTATTTGTTGGAATGGCGTTTAGTATGCCGCACGTATGAATTCTGACTCCTTCTCGAATTTTGGAAGGTTTGCTTCGTTCGTTTAAAGATGTCTCTTTTGAAGAAAATGGACCAATGAAATCATCTTCGTTGGAGTTCGAACATTGGATGCCGGTTTTCGAATAAATTATTTCTTCCTTTTGTGGCATATCATCAAGTTTTTCTGTTACATACTCCCCTTGATATCCTATGCTTTTCATTTCTCTGGATGCGTTTATCTCTAAATTGAAACACATTCGATCGGCTTTCGAGTATGTTCTAAGAAAACTCGCCATTGCTCGTCTTATCATTCGATCTTTATCACTCAATTTTTCTGAATGTAATGTTAATACTTCATCATGTCCATCAATCCGAATACAAAAGCCGTCCCTATCAAAGTGCTTCTTGATCGGCAATAATTGTTGATCTGATTTGAAACTTTCCGGGAAATCTGATTTTTTTTTTCTAGACTGCCTTGAATTTTCGATTAGTTTCAATATACTCATCTTTAGGTTCGTATTCGTTTGGATGAGATGTTTTTCCCAAATTTTCCTACGGCGGAGTACGTGGAAGGAGGTTTGAATAATGTGTCTCATTTCTTGGGATGATGTTAATGTATCGGTTTTTAAATCAAACTCGCCGAAAAATTGTTTAAAATCTTTTCTTAGCTGGCTCGTCGCTTCCTCGAGCAATGCATTATCCAACAATATATGCACTAAATCAGATTTCCGTATTGACTGTTCGGACTTTGCATTTTGTTCGCCGTCCAGATTGTTGTGGGCTTGGAATTTCTTAGTCTCAACAAGATTCCAACTCATCAAAGCTTCGATTCGATCATTCCTCTCAGTGGTTTTATCCGAACCTACAGATAAGTTTATGAGTTCCAAAGAAACGTCAGGTTCCTCCTTCTTCGAGCTATTGAAGTCAACCCTCCTTATGTCGAAGTTTTTTATAAAATTTTCCATTTTTGTCATGTAATCTTCTTCTGGTTGGGTCATGGAAGCGACCGACTTACCCGAGTCCGTACGATTCAAAATTTTCACATAGGTGTGATCGGATACCTCCATTTCTGATCCAGAGTGATTTACTTGATATGACATTGTTTTTCTCCGATCTTCAAAGCTTTGCTGTTGAACATGCAATAACTTCTTTCGAGGCTGAGAGGGTATTCATTTTATTTGCATGACTTGTGCAGGGTAAACCTGCGAAATCATTCTCACATTTTGGGGACTTTGACACTTTTTTTCTCAGTTTTACCAACAATTTAGAGCTATCAGTTGGGCTATCCACATCCTGAAAAAATCATTCATTTTACTTTTCAAACGAAAACACGAAGATGAAGCTTCTGGAAAATCAATGTCGAATGGAATTGATCGAAACATAAAATGAAAATTATAACATATACAGTATGTAGACAAATTAAAGGACGACTAAATTGTGCATGGAATGTTTTGAATGCAAAAGTTCGGACAGTTCGATCTAATCATCGATCAATCATCTAATGGCATAAATATTTTACATCATTAATTTTTACAGAGTGGCGTCGTAATTTTCTTCTTTAAACACCTACCCCAATTCTTTTGTTGCTTCATCAAAGGATTCAACTTTACTACACCATTTCCAATTGAAATTCAGAAATTGTCAATTGACATTCAGAAAACATTACTTGTTTTTCAGATCAGTCAATTGTATTTCAGAAAACGTCAAATGTGTTTCAGAAAACGTGAAATGTATTTCAGATCAGTCAATTGTATTTCAGAAAACGTCAAATGTATTTCAGATTACTCATTTGAATTTCAGAATATGTCATATGAAATTCAGATTTGTCAATTGAATTTCAGAAAACATCAAATGTAATTCAGATAACACACTCAATTGAATTCGCGATATAGTAAATTATATTTCAGAAATGGCAATTCGAAATAATTCATTTCATACGCACATTGATACCAGATTGCATTTCAGAAAAATATCAATATATAGAAGATTCAGAGAAGTAAAACAATGATAATAAACGAACTTAAATTTTCACGTGGAACATTTAATCCTTAACACAAAACTGAAAAATTTGAAGCCTTACAGGGTCTGCCATCGCAATTGCATCGCAGCTCGGTCAATAATATTTTCCAGGTATGTTAGTTGTTTTTCAATAACCCCCGGTGGCACACTGTTTGGAATTCTGAAGTTTGTTTTCACGTAAGTTCTTATTGTCGACCATAAAATTTTCATTGAATTGAGCATGGGAGAATTAGGGCTCATCCGCAGCAGTACTGCTACTGTTTGGGTGATTACGGTCTCCAATCTCGAATGGCATGTAGCATTATTACAGACGATCACTCAATCTGATGACTGATTTCTCATATCTTGCACTATTGAAACAAACCCTCAATACATTCATTTGCTGAAAGTGCTGTGAATGAACCTCGTAGTATATCCATGACTAATACACCAGCTGCAGACAATGTTGTCAATTGCATCTCCAACTAAATAAGTAATCAATTTGACTAATTTTCACTAGCTTCCTAAAGTTACGGTGTTAGGTGAGGCATCGATTGAGAAGGTTAAGCATATTTGAAAAAAAAAATCCAGTGTTTTGGTTTTATTCATACATAGAAACATACTTGATTGAATATGTTAGTTGATTAACGATATGATAACCATTATGAAAATGAGTAACATACGACTCAAAATCCGACTTAAATTCAAATAATATTCGAACTTTCAGAATAACAAATTAAGATTTCTGACATACAATTGACTAATCTGCATTTCATATGACATATTCTGAAATTAATTATTTGAATTAAATTTGATGTTTTCTGATATTCAATTGACTAATCTGAAATTCAATTGACGCTTTCTGAAATTGAAGTGACTGATCTGAAATACAATTGACGGTTTCTGAATCACATTTGGAAATGGTGTAGATGATGATTTCAAAATCGGTGCAGAAATATTTTTTTTCCAGAACATAACTCATTTACTGTAAGAAATTAAAAAGGAACAAAATCATTATTCAATTCGAAAAACAAACAAAATTTAGCGCAAATGTTTAAATTGTGCTTCGTTAAGATTTTGGCATCGGTCCATCAGAGTGTGAACTCTTTGTTCTCTTCATTCGAGAACTACGGGAGTAATAATGAGTAATTGTGAATGAGATGTTCTTGATAATGGTATATTTGTTGAAACATTATTTGGGCTGTTTCCATTATTCATGTGGTTGGTTATTACCGACGTTTCGGCAAGAATTCGGTGTTGTTGGTCCTGAGAAGGACCGGTTTTTGCCAAACTTGTTCGCAATAACAATGTGGGGATTCGAATGCGAGTTATCAGAGGTGCAATTTCCGAAATTCAACTCACTCAAACCACTAGTCTACCGAAGCAGGAAATTGAAACCTGACAACGAGAAGCAGAAGACCAGATTGGGTCTATAAAATACCATGTGAATGTGGCAGATCTTCCATCCATCCTTTCTAGCCTCTTACGTCCACTGCTGGACAAAGCATCATAGCTTTCCATCGTTCTCGGTCTTGACCCGCCTGTATCCAGTTTTTAACGATTTTTCTTAAATCATCGGCCCATCGTGTGAGTGGTCTTCCCCTACTTCATTTTAATTGGGATATTCTTCTGATAGTATCTGTTACACCGGTAATCTTCCGTAAATCTTGATTTGTGACGTGGTCTCACGAACTAAACCCAAGCATCGACCTCTCCATTTTGCGTTGTGCGACTTGGAGCTTTATTGCAGATGTTTTTCGTTAGTGTAAGAATCTCCGCTCCATACATGAATACTGGCAGAATGCATTGGTCGAAAACCTTATCTCTGGATATTCGAATTTCGTGACCCAGGTACACATATTTCTCAACTAACTCAATATCTGCTTTCTCGATGGCTAAAAATTAGCTCAAAACAAGGTTCGTCTTCAATTTGGTTTTAGAAAAATTCATTTTTAGGCCAACGCTTGAGCATGTGTTTTTTAGTTCATGGAGCATTTGATTTACATCTCCCAGATTATCAGCTATTAAGACAATATCGTCGGCGAAGCGGAGGTGGTTGGGTTTCTGACCATCTGTACTTATTCCCATTTTGCTCCAATCAAGTCTCTTAAAAGCATGTTCTAGAACGGTCATGAATATTTTAGGGGACAAAGTATCTCCCTGTCTTACACCTCTTCCAATCTCGATACGGTTACTGTATTCGTGTAGTTTAATTGACATGGTAGCGTTTTTGTATATGTTGTATATCAATTTCGAATATCTATAATCTATGCGGCAATTTCTCAGAGCCTCCATTATGGCCTTCAGCTCAATCGTGTCAAACGCCTTGTGGTCTATTATATTCAATTGTTTTCTCGATGAGGGTCTTAATGCTCTGAAAGTGATCGTTTGTCCCAAAGTTAGATCTAAATCCTGCCTGCTCCCTTGGTTGGTAAAGTTCAAGTTTATTTTCCAGTCTTGCTGTTATGATTTTCGTAAAAACTTTGTATAAGTGGCTGAGGAGAGTTATGGGACTATAATTTTCAAGGTTTGATTTTTTCCTTTTTTTTACAAAAGTATGGTGGTGGCTTCCTGCCATTTATCTGGAATATTACTCGTGTGCAAGCACAAATTGAAAAGCGTTGTTAATTTTTTCCTCAAAAGGACCCCTCCAAATTTTTATTGCTTCTGCAACCACTTCATCCACTCCGGCCGCTTTACCATTTTTCATCATTGATAGTGCTCTTTCAACCTCTTCGATGGTGGTCTCTGGAATATCTTCAGATCCTTGGTTCACAATTCCTCGATGTCATGTTAAGGTGGGGGATTTATTTTTTCTTGGTGACGGCATTTAAACAATTGGAAATAGAACTCTTCAACAATTCTCAGAATTTCATCTCTATTTGAAGTGACATTACCCAGCTTGTCGTTAGAGCTGAATTTTGCTGGTTTGACGCTGAAGTAGTATTTTATGAGAGCTTTGGATTCTCCTCAATTTTCAAGAAATTGGAAATTATTCTTTCTGTCATCTGTCACCCGGATTTCACACTGCCAAGTCAACCGAGGGCATTGTGCCTTGTTAAGTTAAGTAATTGCTACAGTTTTCAGATCCTGAAAATTGCTATTTCTTCGTAATTTTTTTTCTTTCATTCAATTCTTTTGTTAGTTGACAGAATCTTTTCAAAATTCATTCATATTTCTTTTGTAATAACCATAACTGTATTATTTTCTATTCCTAAAATTAGAGAACTCACACCCTGATATTTCTATGAAATTTTTGAATACAATTGCTGTTCACTATTTGAGTAAACTTAGGTCCTGTAAGTGTGAACCGATGTACAGGGTATCCCAAATTGCTTGATTTTGGCTGTTTCTGGTACTTCTAGACTAGATAGGTAAAAACGTTGAAAGGAGTCCCATTTGTTTTGAAGATATAATAACATTTGAAATTTTTTCGATTCATTTCCATAACTTTTTCATTTTCGAAAATTTCTGAAAAAGACAAAAACTTTCAACAAGCACTTTTTATCTGGGAATAAGATATTATTTTTTCATCTCCAAATTTTTTTTTATGAATTAAATGAAAAAAAATACGTTCGTATTTAATATAAAAAAAGTTTTTTTTTCCACGAAAAAAAATTTAATATAGTTTCTTATTTCCGGGAAAAAAAGCGCTTCTAGAAAGTTTTAATCGCTTTCAGATATTTTCGTAAATGAAAAAGTTATGGCACATTTTCGAAATCGTAATAAAAAAAAAATGAAGATATCATGAAACGGTTTTCACTAATGTGTGTTTTCACAAAAATCGAGCCCAGGACACCTTACGAAGTTTTTACCTATCTAGTCCAGAAGTACCTGAAACAGTCAAAATCAAGCAATTTGGGATACCCTGTACATCCTCATGCTGTTCTCAGTGAAAATTATATAGAACTGTAATTGATGATATCAACTAGAATTATAGTAGACTTAATTTAAATTGTGTTTTTTTTATTAGGTACAATTGGTCAAAAGACCATACACAACTAACGTTGTGCTTAAACAACGTAGCAACTCGCATTCGAATCCAACCACATAGATAATGGAAACAGCCCAAATAATGTTTCAACATAATCAGGAGTAATCGTCGCTACTTCAGTGCAAATTTTCTGCCGTTACTCTGCATCCTTTAAATAACCCTATTATTCAAAATAACCCCACGAAAAAAAAACTGTGGAGGGGGGTTAATGGGGGTCATTACCATCCCTCCCCCTTAAGTATCGAAAAACCTGAAAAAAAGATGAAAGATGGTCTTGTAGAAAATAAAAAAACCAACTTTTGAAGCTTGGAGACTTTTGTTTCTGAATTTATTGGTTCACAATTTTTCGGAGTACCGGTTTTCAAACACGAGAAAAAATTTTCAATTTTCATCTACGCGCATAGAAAAATTTTCGCGAGCTTGATCCATGCAAGTGTCACTTAACCTATTTCTTCGGCTCTAATTTGCTTTTCATTACTTCAGATATAACCATTTGCCTTGGAGATATCCTGCTTATGAATGCAAAATGATCCTTTTTCACTCAACTGCCGATATCTCCTACTGATCGCCTAGCGAGCAGAAAGTTGATTTCTGTTTCTACAGAAAATTTCCTACAAAAATCTGTTTTTTTTTAATAAAAGAAATTTTTTTCACCTATCACATAAACGTGGAAAAAGAGCAAAAAATGCCATTTTACAATTTTTTGTTTAATGGATTGTATCTTCGTCAATATTGGCGGAAAAGCTTAGGTTTTAAAAAATTTTACAGATTGATGTTCCCTGAAGTCGGTAGTTTGATCGGTTCAGCAGTTTTCTCAATTGATTGATTGAAATTTTGAAAAAATTAAGGGAACAAAGTTTTTTCAATTTTCAGACAAAAAACATTGTTCTCTTAATTTTTTCAAATGTTCAATCAATGGGTATAAGAAAACCGCTGAACCGATTGCTCCACCGATTTGCGGGGGGCAATGACAAAGTGACATTTTTGTGCTCTTTTTCCACGTTTCTGTGACAGGAGAAATAATTTTTTTTTAATTGAACTAAACAGATTTTCGAAGACAATTTTCTTTCTCTCAGCTCGCTAGGCGGCCAGTTTTTCCGGAGACATTGGCAGTTGAGTGAAAAAGGATCCTTTTGCATTCAAAACTGAATATCTCGAAAGTCGTAAAAAGCAAATTAGAGCTGAATGAACAGGTTATACGACATTTTCATCGGCCTAGCTGAAAAAAATTCTCCGTGAGCGTAGAGCAAAAAAATAAAAATTCGAAAATTTTTCAAATTTGTTCTTCGTGCTTTATCCGATGATTGCATGACCACTGGTACTCTGAAAAATTATTAACCAATAATTCAAGAAACTAGAGTCTTCAAGCTTCAGAAGTTGGTTTTTTTTCTATACGACCATTTTTCACTGAGATATAGCCTGTTGAAAAAAAAATTGAAAATTTGTTCTGTTCCTTCAGAATTGTTTCGTAGCATATACCTTTCAAGCTCAAAAAAACGGAAGTCTCAATGGTTTATTACCCGCCCCCCATGAAAAAAAGCTATATCCGACCTTGATCAATATCGATGAAAGTTTCATTTTTATTTCCTACAGTAAATGTAAATACATAATTGTTATCTGCGATACAATTTTTTCACACCATTGTAGCCCATATAAATTGGGACAGTCCTTTGAAAAAAAATATAACTGTAAAAATGATAAGGGTCATAAGTAAAATTTTCAAGACTTAATCAAGTGAGTCTCTGACTTGTACAGGATGGTCAGAATTTGATGTTTAAGAGCCTGTCCAGATGCGGCGTAAATCGCGCGATTGACTACGCGCGTACATTGTACGATTTTATTACACGCGCGAGGGCATGTGGACGGGATCTTCTGTACCCTAGTATCTCGACTCGCGCGTATCGACTCGCGCGTAGTGAATCGCGCGATTTACGCCGCATCTGGACAGGCTCTTACGCTCCGTCCTAGGTGAGCGATCAAAAGAGAGCGTGCGATGCGTCCGGCAAGCGCGATGCGGACGGTGCGCACGGTGAGAGCGCTACCTTGTCCTACGTAGCACAAGCGTCGAAAGCGAAGCGTTTCATCGTTCCAGTCCAGTCAGTTGCTAGTTGATAAGTTGATAGTGCAAACGAAAACAATATGTCGTGGACTAATCTGCGTAAAATACTATTGCTGGATAATATATTACTGAAATTATCCACTATCCGAAGGCAAAAAAGGAAAAGGAAGACAGTGAATCTAATTTATTTAGAAAGTTTTTTCCCCTGGCTCTATAGTATCGTATGATACTGGTGATGATAGTATCGTATGATACTATAGTATCATACGAAGAATGTTGTGGTACCCCGTTCCTTTTTTCACCTCAGCTTAGGTTCTTTTTGTTTCAACATTTATTATATTATTTTAGCTCTCTTATTCAAAGAAATATATATTTAGAAACTGCACAATTGGGCGAATTTAAAGAATTCTGCTGAGCTTCACAGCACTTATTAACACTTCCGTGAAGTTTTCAGACATTTTAAAAACACGTTGTCCCAAATTGATGCACCAAAGAGTCCCAGTCGCTGCTGGCACCGTTCGCGCGACTGACGCGTGCAATATCAAATAATTTGATCTCTCCAACCGCCTCGAAATCCTCATTCGTCGCGCGCTCCGCACGAGGTCGCTGACGTAGGACAATTCCATTAGCTAAAGGGTTTTGAAAAATACTCTTCGATCGCATCGCCCTCACCGCACAGATCTATCGCTCACCTAGGACGGGGGGTTAGTCTCGGTTTTAGTCAATACTACAGCTCCTAAAACATCTGAATGTCGCTAAGGTGTCTAGTTTACACGCTACAGGGTGATATTGGAATTTTGCCAATTATTATAATTGGCTATAACTTCTGCAGTATCGCAATTACGCTCTCGAAATAAAAACATCTTCAGGGCAGTTTTTTCAGTACTTTTTACCAGTGCTATCGAAAGTTAAGTGCCGCTTCAAATTTTAGAGTAATCAAAAAAATTAATTATTATTATTAATTTTTTTATGGAAACCATAGTGTGCTATGATGTTTTTTTAAAGACTTTCTTAGAAAATTTCACAAATATACAGGGTGAGAACGGAAAGCAAGAATTCATTGAAAAGTAATAGAACAATGAAATTCGATATATTTAAATATAATGCTTTGCCTTCAGACTACAAAGTCCTTCATTTGATGAAGTTTAAGAGGGGCTTCTGGGTTATATAAATTGCAGGAATGGTTTATCGTTGTGGTAACAATCAATTTGAGGTCACTTTTTGTTTTGTGTTTTCATTCTATTTTGATGTGGTTGTAACATTTAAGCAATTTTGGATGATTTACGTTTTTATACATTTGTAAGTTTAGGTGGAAGAACAGAAAGGAGAATGAGTTCTCCGATCTGAACCTCGCTTTTTTTTCTACATGTATATTTCACTTTTCGGTCAACATAATTCAAGCGGGCTCTAATTAATTTCTGTGGGAACTATGATATTAAAAATATTCTCTTTCAAATTCTCTTCTCTCTTCTCAGTCGGCCATATTGTTGGTTACACCATTTATAACTCAAGATTGAATGAAGTGTTTGTTATGAAAGTTTTTTTGTTGGATTATTCTACGGTGGGGTTAACATAAAATACATTATAAAAAATAGGAAATAATTTTCGTTCTTGCGAATAACGCCAGTAGATGTCGCTACAGTTAAAAGCGTTTTCGTGAAAGTATTAAACAATTACTGTGTATTTTGAGTTGCCTAAACGTCCTAGCCTTGGAATTCTAAGGTCTCCTGTCAAAGTTCGTACACATAATATTTTTATAATTTTAAAGTATTTAATTTAAAAATAACGCTAACTGTGGTAGCCCGTGACCAGAAATTGAGATTGAACTCATAAATTTGATACTTTAAAATTATAAACATAAATTATATGTACGAACTTTTTCGGTTAGAATAGTCACTAAAGAAAAAGAAGAAAATATCTTAGCGTCTCTGTCATGGAGGTAAAGAAAGTGGAGGGGGCACATAACGTTTGAAAAGTGTCACCAAAACAAATCCGGATTTGGGAAAACCAAGATGGCCGACTTCAAGGTTTTTAAACTGTAGGTTCTGCAATTTTGGCCTTATTTATTATTCGTTCGTTGGTTTTGGCAGTTGTATGTAGTGAAAAAACATATAAGAAATGGTTTCTTGTACAGCATATGCTGATCTTACTCGAAAATTAATGGTGAAAAGCTGAATTTTTTGACGTTTGTAAATACATGGTTTAATTATTGTTGCATACAACTTTAATTGATAGGGGTACACGAGATGATTTACCTATTTGTTTCATTGCATATTATCTGAATTTGTATGTACCTTAATTGAAAAAATAGGATGTATAATTAGTTACAGGAACATTCCGTACGTAATTCAACTCACCAATTCATTAAAAGCAATTGTTTATGATATTTTGACTCCTTGATTTGTTTCGATCATTATTTATTCATCTTTAGGTAATTAAAAGAGAATCGAACAAACTTCGAATTGTAAAAATTCAAATATACAAAATTCCCGCCACAAATTTGGCTCAGCAACATGGCGGATTTTTGGTGACACTTTCATAGCAAGGGAAAAATAGGATATGCTACCTCCCCTTTCTTCTACCTCCATGGTCTCTGTCAAAGAGGTACCTGCAGGCACTGAGTTAGATAAAACTTATATAACTCAGTGCCTGCAGGTTAATCTTTGGTTCTGTGAAGTGAAAGTATCGCAGACCAAGACAAAGTATCAGAGGCCTATCTTTCATGGACGTCTTTCTAGAGAGAGAGACTGTGGACATGCGAATGAAATGGAGTAATTTAAGGCACTGTCACTCGCCCTCCTATTTTGTTTGGAACATATGATTTTTGACAGTACCTCAACTTGGTCCCTCTCTGTTCGTTTCCTGATCTGCAGAAGTCCTTCCTTTCTTATGTATGTTGCCTCGGATTTCTTTAGTAAAGTCACGTGACAATGAGAACAACTGTCCATTATTTGAATTCGAAGACATTTATTGCCGGCAATATGGAAATGTTTGAAAACTACAGGAAATATGATATGTTAAAATGTTTTATTTTAGCGGCAATAATGACTTCGAATTGACAGTTGTTCTGAACAGAGATCAAACTAAGGAGAATTGAATCAAGTATTCAATCGCAAATAATAATGACACCATGCCTAAAGACATATTATTCTGTGATTCATTCTCTTCTATACATAAATATTTGAAATTTCACATACAAACTATATGTTTCATGATATCTGAATGAATCTGAGGGCGATATATGATATATTTCTGAAACGGGAAAAAATGGAGAATCTTTCTAAGCCATTTCAAACTATTGTTTCCGTAAGAAAAACACAACTTCATGTTATAGCTCAGCAATGAAACCTATTGGCAAAAAACAAAGTACGCTTTTGGTTTTGCTATGAAAAAAGTGCCTGTATAATATTTTCATCTCAACATTTTAGCACAAACAGAAACGTAGATAATGGCCAAAGATGAAATCGCCCAAATTTCAATTTTGGCCTATAACTCGAAAACAAAAGAAGATAGAGGAATGGCATTATCAGTTTCTCTAAAAAACTATATATAAAAGTATATTTGTACTTTTGTTTTTTTTTTACCTAATATATTTCCTTAAAAAAAACGAATGGTTAGTACAACTCTATTCATCTCTAAGGCAAGTTCGCCGGGTCATCTAGCTTATCTAATCGCCTCAATTGGTCCCACCACCAGAACCCTTAAGCTCTTTAGTTTTTGGGATAGGAAATGATTCTAAACACTTCTTGGCCAACATTCAAAAATATAACAGCTGTTTCCAGACGAAATCGTTTGGCGAAACACATATTTTACAGGACAACTTTATGTCCACTTTCAAGGTATTATACCATAATATTTGAGTTGCTTTTTTATTTATTTAGGCAGTACAAAGTCTGCCGGGTCAGCTAGTATAGGATATAAGGGTGGATACTAAGAGGGCTGAAAAAAATAATACCCTCGATTTATCCATAAAATACCTACATATAACACTGACTGAATTGACTCACGATTATTTAGCATCATGGACTTATTTTTAAAATTCGAACACATTACTTATTGAAAAATATTAAATCAAATGCAATTTCATTTCAAATAAATTAATGTCTTGTAACTGCGTTGTTCAGCCATTGAACAATTGACCCTTCACGTGAAACAAAGAATGCAAACATAAATTTTATTTTAAATATTTCAAGGTTTTCGGCTTTCATCTCAAGAACGTAAATTTTCATTATTGTAAACATGAAATTTGGGGGTCAGATATGTATTTTTACAAAATGATCAGACATATTTTAAAGCATAACACAAACTACAAAAAAAAATAATTCAGAAATATGGACATTTAAATGTATCCAATGATATTTGATATGAATCAATGTGCATGTAATGATTATATGGATGTTATTGATTTATGTTCTTCGATTTATCATCAGGGTATACCTAATCTTAAAAAACTATGACACAGTTATAAAAACAAAAATCATATTAAGATATTCATAAATTTTCTTCACTAAATTTGCAAAATAACAATTGACTCAAATACTCAAATAAATCTATAATTTTCAATGCATAAATACAAAAAGGTTATGAAGTAGTAACTGATATAACTCCCGTTAACTTATAAATATATTTATGATATTAGATACCTAATTGGAGAAAATAAAAATGTATTATTTCCAGATCTTCCCAATACAGTACTATTATTATTCTGCCAAGACTCGGAAACAATATGATGAAAATTAAAAAGTTATACTTACTTTATGTGAGTCTTCTTCAAATTCCTCTGCTTGGTTTTCCATTATGAAATAATTCGACATCAACACATTATTGCACAAACATAAAAAACTTTATATTCAGACTAAGACATAATATATTTTCGGGAGTCGCACTTAACTGGCACTTGGACAAATCGTATGAAGAATATAAATCAATATGAAACATATGTGCAACAATTTTCATTCAAGAAAATAATTCAAACGTGTGTACCTATATTCAGTCGAATGTACCAGTCTAAAAGGTTGAATCAATTATTGTAGGCACACTAGTCTTTGTGAAACGCTCTTTTTACGATGTGAATAATCAATTCAAATAGAGGTTTTTCAAAATCTATATTCATTTCAATCAACTATCAACTTAGGCAAAGAAAATTTCAGTGGAATTAGTGTATGATCTTTCATTCCACTAAATATGGCATTCTCGGAATAGTCGTTTTTAAAGAAAAACCTGTTTTACACAAACATTATAGAAATTTCCACACGTATAGTTTTGACAAATCACCATCGCAACGGATGAAATTTAGTGGAAATTTTTTCCTCGCCGGTACCTACCCTAAAGCGAATTATACTGGATATTTTTTGACGTTTTCAATGACAGAATATTTTTTGACAATCTATACCTTTTCAACTTCAAATTGAGACTTATCATATTCAAATTGGGATTAAACAATTTCAAAATGAAAATAAGCAACTTCAAATTGTTCAACACAATCGAATTGAGAATAAACACATACAAAATAGTACTAAACAATCTCAGTTCTATTGTGACGTAACAAGTTTTTGAATGGATATGGCCTTTCACCAATTTGTGCACAAGTTGTACACAGTGGTCTTTCTTCTATAATGTATTAAAAAAAATTCTGATTGATTTTTGCTCCAGAGAGTGGAAAAGAACCTTAAATGAAACTCAGAAGTTTGCATAGTATTGATTCTCACATTTTCCAACGAAATCGTTCATGAATTTATATACTACACCTCTGCATGTTTTCCTCATTTAGGTCCTCAGTTATTTCAGAACAATTCTCTCGAAATATGAATATAAACGACTTTTGTCAATATGGGATAGTTCAGTGTCAATATAACGATAATAATAATAGGTCTTTATTAAATATTTCAAAAAAGATATTACAAATCATCAGTTACAACAGTCACAATTTGTTTAATTCTAATTTGATTGTGAGTCCTATTTTGAATGCCAATCCCAATTCGATTGTGTTTACCATATTGATGTTGCTTATTCCCATTTTGAAATGTGATAAATCTCAATTTGAATTTGAAAAGGTATAGTTTTCTTTTGTTCAGATGAAAATTTTGACACATTTCAATTGAATTCAGGAAAGTTGGAAAGCAAAAATGTTCTCGTATGACCCCATATGTCCTATATATGCCTTCCACTATTTGTGTATGTAACATTTTTCATGGATACGTGAGATATTAGGATATGAGAAATGCCATGAAACAAGTTGTTCGGCAATCAAACGGCAACAGGGATCTCAATTATGTATTTATTTTTTATAAGGTGACTTTGGGACAATGCCGATGAATACTAGCGGTGCTTTGGCAGAAAGAAATACACCGATTTTTTCTCAGATACACTTAGTGAAGCGATTAAAGACATTGAAAAAAATTTTATAATAGTGAATTACTTTTCATAGTTTATATACGTTACTTAAAAAAATTCAGGTAGGAATAACTGCCGCAGTTATCTCCACAGATATAATTGAATTTGAATATTTTCTTTTTTGAGAAAATTAACAGTAGATAAGTGAATTCAAGGCACGAGTTATCATTTTGAGGTGTTAAGAGTAGGTGCTGAGATTTTTTTCGCAGTGATTCAGGATCTTGTCTATGACTTGCGTTTTAAAATAGGCAGAAAAACACGGTTGATCCACTTCACCCCGTTTGACGGAATATTATGGATTATAGCGGAGCGAGAGAGACACACTCAGAACAGGATTTCACCTCGTAGACAAATTGGGCGCATTCAGCAGAGAAAACAGTTGCGGAACTGTTACGAATTTCTATGATCTTCTGCTGAACGTTGAGCTACCTATGTAACATGTTGGGTAGCGGTCGCCATTTTTAGTAGCGTACTTGGCTTGCTTAGACTTTCCTAATCTAAGTAGGCTTGCGCTCCTTTTCGGTAACGTGTTGTGTGACTGACAGTTGTGACAGTTTGTTACCGCTCTTTCTGCTGAATGCGATCGCCCGATGTCAATAGATTTCCGCTACCGGAAAGCGCTCTTTCTGCTGAATGCGCCCATTGATGCCGTTCGATGATAATCGATAATCAAATTTTGGAGGTATTTCTTTAACTGCTGACACAGGTAGAGAGATGGCAGCACCGACTTTTCTTATAGTCCTAGCCCTCCCGTAGATAGATAAACAATGCTTGCATTCACCGAACGTACAGTTGTGGAACTGTTGCGGAATCGTCCGGTGGTACATACGCTACAAAACTCAACACGTTCCGGAGAAGCGGGCATTTTGGGAGCGCTTTCTGTTTATGCTAAGTAGCGGTAGCAACATTGGGCGCATTCAGCAGAGAAAACAGTTACGGAACTGTTACCGAATTTCTATGATCTTCTGCTGAACGTTGAGCTACCTATGTAACATGTTGGGTAGCGGTCGCCATTTTTAGTAGCGTACTTGGCTTGCGCTCCTTTTCGGTAACGTGTTGTGTGACTGACAGTTGTGACAGTTTGCTTACCGCTCTTTCTGCTGAATGCGCCCGATGTCAACAGATTTCCGCTACCGGTACCTATCAGTAGCGCAAACAGTTTTGTTAGCGCTCTTTCTGCTGAATGCGCCCATTGCCTGCATTCACCGAACGAAGAATGTTGCCACCGCTCCCCTACCGCTACCTAGCATAAACAGAAAGCGCTCCCAAAATGCCCGCTTCTCCGGAACGTGTTGAGTTTGTAGTTTATGTGCCACCGGACGATTCCGCAACAGTTCCACAACTGTTACGTTTGGTGAATGCAAGCATTCTTCGTTCGGTGAATGCAGGCATTGAAATCCAAAAATGTTATGACACTTGGTAACACGAAAAAAAATTGTTTGAAAAATAAATTTTTGACTGCAAAGCAGCAGTGCCTTCCTTGTTCTCCAATGAATGAGTTAGTGATATGTATTGAGTTAATAAGTTTAAAATCATTCCTGACCTAAGTGTCGGAGGCTCTTCCAGAACAGACATTTTGTCCTAAGTATAAGGAGGTTGGTCAGTTTTGTCCATCGCTTAGTCTATTTTTAATTGTCGCGATGATATAATATCAAAAAATCTAGTGTGAAATCTTAATCTCACATAATAAGTTACAGAATGACATAAAAGATGAGTCAGACAATTCGAGAAAAGGTGATAACTACATAATTGATTTGTGTGTGAAATTATAGCGCATATCTTTCATATCTAATAATTTACTCCTATATACCTCCTGATGGCTTTTTAATTTTCAGATTCAGAAGAACCAGCAGAACCTCTGGAAACAATTAAATTCATTACAATCAAAACTAACAATATTCAAGAAAAGAATGTTCCTGAATTGGAAGACGTTGATTTGAAATTTCGTCAAGAGATTTCATAATGAAAGGAAATTCATGTCAACAGACTAACATTATCATTCTGTTTCTGAGTATTACCAACCAATTATAAGAATTTCAGTTATGGTCCCAATCATCTATCTTCGCGCCGTTTTGTTGGTCATTAAAACTATTTCAAGATGTTTTCATGTGGAACCGAAGATACTTTCTGGAAAGAGGTTTTCGAATTAAAAATTTATTTTACAAGTTCAAATTATATTAAAACGATTACCTGCAATGGAAAGCGACCTAGTAATAAGTTAACAGTTTTCATTTATTTTCTCAGAAGATTTGTTCGTCGGTTATTCGACAAGAGACGTAGAGTTGCTTTTCAGAGATATAGGTATGTGATACATGTTAATTCAGAAAAAGGTGAATAAAAATCTATTGAATTTTTGTATGTGTCTGTAGATAAATGTTCAAATCTTCAATATTCCGTTACTAAAGAGTGTGACAAAAGATAATTTTCAACACTTGAAAAATGAGAGAGAAGCGGAGCCAATCAGTGTACAATGTCAAAAAAAGCATTTTCATTTATGAAATATCAGAGAAGCTGCAAGCCGCCTGAAGAACTCCATATCGAATAAACCGCCAATAAGACGATCATCTGGCGACGTTTAGAGAGAATGCTGAATTATTGGAAACCTTATACATATGTTTTTTTGAATATTTCTCTATTTTTGGGAATATACAGGGTGTCCGGGGAATAACTGTACATACTCTTACCAGAGATAGAGGTGGACTAGGTGATTACTGATTGACTATAAAAATTTAATTTCCGGATTTCCCTAGAAAGCTACAGGGTGATTTTCCAACTTCATGGAAATACTCAGACCATCATGAAATCCAAACTTATTGACGGATATTATTGAAACTTAGGAGGTTATTGGCACATGCTAAGGTCGTGTCAGAAAGATATCAATTATTTCATTATTCCAGGGCCGGGCTCATTAATCTTCATTCAAAGTGTTCAGGGTAAAACAAACACTTTGTATTTCGAATTACAAATAATTGAATTGCTTTTTAGAAAGAAGCTGAATTATGCTTCAATTTGTGGTATCGCTTAAAGTTGTCACATCAACAATCATTTTTTTATGAATTTTTGAATTTGGATAAGGTTCGAAAAATTGAATTTATTTACCTGAACAGGACTTAGTCATCTTGTAGAGGTCAAAAATAAATGATAAATTTTCTTAAAAAAGTTACTGAAGGTGAGGAAGACTATAATAATTTGTTGATATACTGGGTGGCCACCCCAGTCGAGGATCTCATTGCGATGGAGTAAATGAAAGTATATTTCGAAAAAAAAATTGGTGAAGTGTATAGGGTATACATAAGCATATTTCAAAATTATTCGTATGTATACCGGGTGTTCGACAACAAAGAGACACACCAAAGTGACACTTCTTCCAATGTAAAACCCTCTAACTGAATTAATGAATCGAGGAGTATCTCCAGATTTCAACCCGCTAGATTATTTTTTATGGGGAAAATTGAAGGATATGGTGTATTCTGAAGAAATCCAGTCAAGAGAACAGCTGATGAACAGAATTATCAACTTTTGCGATATTCAAGAAAAAATGGCGATATGATTCGCAAGACTGTATCCAATTTGAACATTCGGCAAGATAAATGTATACAAGCTAATGGTTTTCATTTCGAACCACTTCTGAAATAACGTTGACTCAGCAATTCACTCGTTCCTATTTTCATTTTTATTAGGTATTTTTTACTGTATTTTAGTTTCTTTCATTTGTTATTATTTCGTTATGGAATGTGCTTATTAAAGCTCTGAACTCTTTTGAAAATTTTCTACTAATACTTCCGCATTTTATATTCAAACATGAGATTTTCAGTTCTCTTCATGGTGAAAAATTCAATTTTTCGAACTTTATCCAAACTCAAAAATTCATAAAAAAGTAATTGTTGATGTGACAACTTTAAGCGATATCACAAATTTAAGCACAATTCAGCCTCTTTCTAAACTGCGAATCAATTATTTGTAATTCGAAATACAAAGTGTTTGTTTCACCCCGAACACTTAAAATGAAGACTAATGAGTCCGGCCCTGGAATAATGAAATAATTGATATCTTTCTGACTCGACCTTAGCATGTGCCAATAACCTCCCAAGTTTCAATAATATCCGTCAATAAGTTTGGATTTTATGATGGTCTAAGTATTTCCATGAAGTTGGAAAATCACCCTGTAGCTTTCTAGGGAAATCCAGAAATAAATTTTTAAAGTCAATCAGTAATCACCTTGTCCAACTCTATCTCTGGTAAGAGTATGTACAGTTATTCCCCGGACACCCTGTATATTTGATTCAGAGAGCTAAAATAAATCAATACATATTGAAACAATAAGGTACCTGCTGTGGTTGGTGCAACACAGGATAATCATAACAGGTCTGCAGTATGATTAAATGAGGAAAGGGAAAAAACCACAGCTAAAAAAAACCTTAGCCGCCCGCGAAAAAAAATACTTATAATATTAAATATCAGGAAAATCTTCAAAGACATTAGTGTGATCTAAAGGTACGCGTCCACTGGCGGATCGGGCCGGACCGCATCGGGACGGAAAAATCCGCCTGCTAACATTTGTTACTTTATGTATGGCCTCGAGACCATCTTGAAATTTATAAATAAGACAAGTATTAATAAGATGTTCTAGAGCCACCTCATTTTCCCCACACTCACAACTAGGGGCTCTCAACCAAAGACCTTTTATCCTTATGATAAGTCTATGCTCTCAACCGAATCACATCGGAAGAGCATGCTGTCGCATCGTCCATGGCCTGTTCTAATACGTTTTAGAACAGACCATATTCTCCTGGGAAGGTCAAAACCAGGAACTCTGATGGAAGGATCAGAAATAAGATCTTTATTGAAAAGATTGGATACATTCCATTCAGATTGCAAATTCTTTTGTCGCTTCTCTTTATATCAATCAGAAAATTAGACAAAAATGGTTTTACGCAACTTCAATCTGGGACCTAATTGGAAAGGAATTGAATTTGTTCCAAAGATTCAAAGTTGTTGTCTCTCTGCGAATATGGGGAGGGACAATATTTGAGAGGACTGGTAACCAAGGAGTAGGTGTAGACCATAAATATTCAGTTTTCCAACAAGAATCAGCGTGAAGAGTATAATGAGGGATATTGTTCTTGAAGCTTGTAAAAGAATATTAATTATAGATCGAGTTTTAAATGTTAGAATTTGTTATTGACCAAAAGAATTCTGCCATTTATCTGTTCAACGAAATGATCTACTATCTCATCTTTAAATATGTATGCTCTTATACTATGATTTTATAAATCTCATGTCAGAGGTTTCATGAGGGTTTGTGCAATTTTCTTTTTAATTGTTTCCGTAAAGTTTATTCACCTTTCAGTTGATTTATATCCAAAATATTAAGTTGCGATTTCAAAAGTTCGCATGCAGATTCTCATTTTCATGAATGGAGAAATGTGGTCTTTCAATGTCATAAAACCTAACCTGTATTCTAGTAGCAATTATATCTACTTAAAAAAATTATAATGAATTGTCCTACTTATTGTATTTTATCTGCCATTCAAAATCCCCTGCAACGTTTCTATTGTGAATCTGGTACCAAATCAAGTCGATCAACAAAACGGAGACAAACTAATACGAGATCCAAGACCCAGCAAACGCGGTCCCATCAAATCACAAACAAACCTATTTCTCGCATTTCGAATAGTGCAGGTGCCGAATTATTGCAGTTTGCCGAGAGTCGAGGCATGCCCCAAATTCATCGTAGAAGTTAGAAGAGAAGACGCATTCGCAGACGTAGGTCGTAGATAATGTTCCTGCGTTGCGTGGATGTAGATAACACATCTAGACAAGGAAGGAAGCGTTGGGCATGCCTCGGACTCTTTTACCTCTTAAAGAGGAAGTGAGATGAAAAGAATAGGGGGATTGAGCTTGGCCATATGGAACAGAGACTGTATGATAGGAAATTGAGACGGAAGAATAATTGAAGGGAGATGAAATGGATTAATGAAATATTCGATTAATTTAATTAGTACGTGTAATTTCCAGAATTTATTTGGTGAGGCACTGCCTCATCTGCCTCATAGGACAAGCCGCCATTGTACCAATACCTTACCCAGCATAGAAGCAGTACGAATAGTAAGTTTAATTTTTTCCGCCATCGTGTTATAAACGCCTTATGTTTTAAAAGTGGATCATATATTTTCTTAAGGTATGTACATTTTTCGAAAAGTTATTGATGTTTCCTTTAGGCCCACATCGATATTGCCCTCATATAGATACACTATCAAGCGCATAGCTTCAAAAATCCTTTTACACTAATTGTTTTTTCTTGTTTTATTCAAGCAGGTCCTTTGAGGCAAAATGAGGTTTTGAATATGGAACAAAACGGGTTCCCGTTTTAACCTACCTTTGGGACCATGTTTTTTTCCATGCAAAATATTCAGATTTATTAAGCTATTTATATAGCTTTTATCCCTTTTGAGCGCGGCGACCGAATGTAGAAATTTCGTAACGAAAAAACCTAACACAGCCGTGTATCGTCTGTTCAGTTCGGCAGACTTCGGCACGGTGTTTGGGTGCTTGCGACTAGACGAATGCGTGCAGCCACTCTAGCAGTGCAAAATGGAGTCGGCAATCTCGCTGTTCCCATTGAATTACGAACGGTAAATATTTCATTACCATTGGATAGAAACAAACGCAAACATTTCCATTAACTTCAGCTCTTGCTCCAACTATACATAAGTCGCAAGGTGGAACTTTTGACGAAATAGTATATGAGTCACATTCTCAGGAACTCGTCTATGTTGCACTCTCTCAGGTGACTAATATTGAAAAATTGTATATTACGACAAAAAGTGATAATTTTGCATTTAAGTTGTTTTATCATAATCGAAGGCAAGCTGAAACGACCGCATCTTTGTTGCAAGAATTCAAAAGACTGATTTTAAATAGTGTTCAGACGATAGCTCGAAATGTCTTAGACTTCATAAGTAATTGTAATGGCATTTCAATAATGACTTTCAATTGCCAAAGTTCACATAGTCACAAATAGTATACGATTTACAAGATTCAGTGACAAGACAAACTTACTTCTTACCGAAACATGCATGACGCGTGATAATCCGATTGAAATACCTGATTTCAATTGTATTGTTCCATTCAAACGAGGTACTGTTCCAAAAGGTGGGGTAGCTATTTACCAAAATAGTATAATGTTACTAATATTATGGCTCCGAATATTGAAATAAATATTGAAGACGTTAGCGATGTTAATGTTAGATGCTCGTTTGTTGGAGATATTTGGTCATGCTTATGCAAACTTAGATGTGGTAGCAATTTTTATATTTCTCCGAATCCAAAATTGGGCGAGGTAGAGCATTTTTTCTCATATTCATCGCACTTTACTGGAGTAGGTACTCTGAAGAAGGGTCGAGATTACTTGGTACAAATGGTAATAAATTTCCACTTATCTTGGCTGGCGATTTCAACATTAACTTCGCTGATAAAAAATCAAAGCGGTTGACAATTTTTTTTTCGAAAATTGAATTTAAGAATGAATAATGATCCACAAGAATCACAACAAAATATGGGACCACTATTGACGCGGTATTTTGCAGATATATTTAGAAGACATTAAGTCTCAAACTTATGTTTCTTATTTCAGTTACCATAAACCTATAGTTTCAATAATAAACATTCCTGAATAAACTACATGTATTGTAAGATAAAAAAATAATTTTAAATCAACAATATTGGGCAGGTTTCACAAAGCTTTATTTGTACGATTAAAAAACCACACCTAAATTCGAACAAATCGAATCACTCATTTTGAAATTTCAATGAATCTCAGTGGATCCAATTAATTTGACGGCAAAATTAAAGTTTTGTGAAACCGACCCCTAATCTTCTTTATTCTTGAATAGATGCTATGCAATAGCTTTACCGCGGCAGTCCTCGAGTGCCACACGTATTATGTTTTTGTATTGGTTTCAAATGGTACGAAAATACACAAGAAAGACAACTCGTCAAAATGAAAGAACAGCCAGAAATGTATTTACGAAGCTCAATAGTTATAGATTGTGAAATATATAATGGAGGTCATATAACTAAGAGTTTTTGTGTTGATAAAATATGTTGTTTCACCTACACGTATCTAGTACACGAAGCCAGAGGACAATACCCCATTTTGCCCGTATACGGGGCAAAACGGGGCCTATTATCTGAAAAATACATAAAAAAACTACGTAAAAATTTTTAGTTCGTTATTTAGTTAGCTTAAATCAAATGAAAACTTATTTAGCTACCTAAATTGAAAATGGCTATGTTGAGTTACTATGTTTTATACAAAAATCTGGATCTTGAACTGAGGTACCCTTTTAGACAAAAGAAAGAAAATCTAACACATATCGCTGACATGACCTGCAGCTGTATTCAACCCCATGCATATAGCGTGATCCCATAGTCCACATGAGGTGCATCTGAACCATTAGATGCACCTCATGTGGACTATGGGATCACGCTATATTTCGAAAAATCAAAGAGAATCAAGGAGATATGGTTATCTCCTTGATTTTTCGAAATCGTTGCATACCAGGCAAAAAAACATAAAACTCAAATATCTCATGGCTCAGAAGCTGATTGACTTGAGCCCATATAAATACAAACGCTTGAGCCGCTTCAGGCAGCTCTGTGGGGCCAGAGAAGGGGTAGGAATACCGTTTACGCGTCACTCGCATGTGATGTTTCTTGGATATAGGGTGACTCCCATTACCCTACTTTCCCCTATTCATTGACAAATTCTGCAGAATCTTTTGTCTCCCTTAATTTGAATTTTTTTATTTTTTACTAAGTTATTAAGCATAAATTTAGATAACCAATTTCTACGTGTATACCTAACATATTCATTTTGATCAAAATAATTGTTCTTGCAAGTAATTTGAATATCACTGCATACAGTTTTTCATAATTCATTGTTGAAATGAATTTGTTCAAACAAATTCGCTACACCAATGTACAATCAAAATCCATTAACACACACCGATACACCACCTTGAAAAGCTCATTAAAATATATGTGTTTTGTCAATGGTGATGGTCTCTGCACGTTCCCACTACGCCACAGTGGACATCCTTCAATTAATCGAAATTCATCAGATGTTTGATCGACTGATTCTGTTTCTTCACCAGAAGTAATTATATATTGATTAATGATCAAATTGTAATGAATTTCAACAAATTGAAGTTTGGAAGTGTTTTTATTTCAAATTTTGGTGATTCCAAAATCATGCTTGATTCACAATGGACGTAACTGAACATATTTGTACGTAAGGGGCGAAAATTTAAACAATAGAAATCTTATCTAATTAGAATAGAAATGTACACAATTGTCACAGGCAATTCAAACGCAAAATTGAACCTATGTATTGTGTCCGTAAGGATTTTGTGGGTTCAACTTTGATTTTTAAATATGTGTCACGTCCACAAGTCTGAACAGAAGTTATAGTGAATCCAACTCATTTTTGTTATGATGCACCTAGAATGTTACATTCTGAACAACATAATAAGAAACTACAAAACTTTGTGAAAAATGAAGTTCAAGAAGTCCTAACCATAAATCTTTCACAAAGTTGGATAATTGAAAAGATTCGGAGATATATATATATACATATGTATATATATATAATATATATATATATATATATATATATATATATATATATTATATATATATATATATACAAATTATGAATTATGAATTAGGGAGCTAAAATAATACAATAAATGTTTGAAACAAAAGTACCTAAGCTGAGGTAGAAAAAGAACGGGGTACCAAAACATTCTTCGTATGATACTATAGTAATATACGATACTATCATCACTAGTATCATACGATACTATAGAGCCAGGGAAAAAACCTCAGCCGAAAAAACCTGTCTCCCCGTAAAAAAAATAATATAAATTGTTGTATCTGAATATTTTATATTGAAGGACATCACGATTATCGGAACGGCTCTTCGGAAGAAGGACTCCAAACACAAACTCCTACCTGAAACTAAAAAAAGACTGAACAGCAAGACAATACGTTTTCTACTTCATCAAATTAATCTAAAATTTTCAACCCATTGAAAAAATGATTTTGATACATTGTGTATGGCTCTAATACCAATCTTGAAATTTATAAATCGAACAATTATTAATTAGGTGTTCAACTGTTTCCTCTGATTCACCACATTCATAATTAGGACCATCAACTGAATTCTACTTGAGAAGCATGCTATTGGTACGACCATTACCTGTTCTTATTCGATTAAAAAGGGACCATATTCTCCTGGGAAGGCTAAAACCATGAAATTTATTCGATGGATCAAATATTAGATCTTTAT